>JAHTLZ010000129.1:53412878-53428483 GCA_023846285.1 Phrynocephalus versicolor
TATTAGACCAGCCAAATACTGTGGAAAATTGTGGGGAACATTTCAAGCTCTCCATATCTCTTCATCAAAGGTTTAAAAAGCAGGGAGAAGGAAAAGAGGAACATTAGGCCACATATAGAATCATAGAAGCTGGGAGGGTTCTATAAAGCCATCAAATCCATTCCCCTGCTTCATTCAGGAATACAGGCTATCTAAGGTATGATGTGCACAGTATTTCTCTTGCTTATTTAAATAGGGCATGCTACAATGTCTACTCAGAAGAAGTAACATTCCAAGTTCAATAGACCCCTCTCTCAAGTAAATGTGTTTAGAATTCTAGAGTCAATCAATATATGCAGCCTTGAAAACAAAACATAAGCCCCTTACAGCGTGTCTTTTTAAGAAAATAACTTAATCTATGCATAATGATTGAACTTTTCTATTAGCTATTCCAATTCTGATAATTTTTCTGAAGTAGGCACTGTTTATATGAGAAATATGGGCAGCTGGCTTGAGGCCTCAATGTTTAGGATCCTGTTAGGGGCACTGAACCATTTTTCCTCAAGTTCATCTAGAAGTAGAACCAGATTCCTCTTTTTGTGCTGGAATGAAATCTCCCATTTGAAACCAACCGAGGTTTCACTCTTGAAGCAACTAACAGACATTGGTGAGGGCAATCCACATTATGATCAGAGGGGGAAAAAACCCAAAGAGTTAATTAAAGACCTCTTCCTCTACCACGAGAGTGTCAAACTACATGGCCTCCTACACCAGGTATTTACCATGGGATTTTTAAAACTAACAATATCTTGTATAACTTGACCCCAGAATTTTTTCCAAAATCTCTCAAGAATGTTGAGGTTGACAGATGGTTTAGCTAACCATGATAAACCTGACCAGCCAGATTCTCATGATGAACTAAACCTATGAGACAATTTATTAGGAAGACATAGCCTCCAGAATGAGTAGGAGCAACCCAATAATAAGCTATTTATGTGAGAATATTTCTAGTTTTTTGGGGGGAAGGTACAGATTCATATGAAATGTGGTATGAGAGAAGAACTTTATGGATAACACAAACTACAAGAAAGTCAAATAAGTGGGTGCAAGATCAAGCCAAACCCAAGCTCTCTCTAGTAGCAAAAGTGACTAAACTGAGGCTGTCATCTTTTGGGCACATCAGGGGAAGACAGGGCTTATTAATAAAGAAAATAAAGCTGGAAAAAGCTGAAGGAAACAAGAAAAGTGAAAACCTTTTAGAGGGCAAGTGCCCAAACTGCAATTCAAAACCCACTAATTGTTTTGCAAAGTGCCAATACAGTAATTTAACCTGTATACAGGTGGCTATGAAGGGGCGATGTCAGGTGCCCACAGAAATGGCTCCGAGTGCCACCTTTGGCACCCATGCGATAAGTTCTCCATCACTGCTCTACACAGTAAAATGGGAGGCTCAGCTATAGGCATTAGGCAACAAAAGGAGGGGATTTTGAGAATGTCTGTTTTAAAGGATTCTCATCCAGTTTCACTTTCACAGGACAGCTGATGACTTTCTGAGTGAACAACCTCCTTTTTGCAAATCTTTCCTCAGCTATTTCACCAGGCTGTGGAAACACTGCCTGTTCCCAGAAGGCCAAGTAGGGAGAGAACAGAAGAGAGGCTGGTGTGGCCTATTTTCTGTCCAGGAAAATATGAAGCGATACAGGATGACAGTCACACCAGTTGTGATTTGCTTGAGGGTCCTTCAGAATGCTATTTCTGGAAGAGACTGGTTGCAGTATTTCACGGTGGACCTGCTTTGTATTGTCTTTGTGTCATGTGTTATGCCAGCTGCTCAGGTCATACAGGAGGACACATCCTCATTGGATATGTAGGCTGACTGTGAGGAGGTTCACCTCTCCATTACATCCAGGGCACCAAAAAAAGAAAAAAGAAAGAAAAGGAAACACAAAAATTGTGCAGCTAGGATCTTGCTTGGTTCTCCATTGCCACAAGACTGAGTTACATGGCACAAAGTTAAATGGGGTGTAACCTGGATGCAGAGGGCAAGTGAGGAAGCTGTATCCCTGTGACATGCCCTCTATTAACAAGGGGTCATGAATGAATAATCTGCAATGTGTGAAACACATTGCGTTGTATCCTGTATCTGCCCTGTCAGATCCTTACAAATAGTATATGGGCCCTCCATCTATCATAATCTTGAGCTGTCTTCACAATAAGACATGCATGTTGGATGTGTTGGATTACACTTCCCATCATCCCAGGCTGCCATGGCTGATGGGTCTTACACACACTTCCTCTCATTTGGAGAGCAACAGGTTTGGGGAGTCATATGCAAATATGCAATCTGCATTTGATGAAAATTAAAAGCATGAGGGTTTTTTATTTTGTGTACAGTATATATACACACACTCCTTTTTCTGATTGGTGTGAAAACAGCAATGGATCTTTGAGGAATAAGGAGTTTAGCTTTAACAGGCTTTTCTCATAGTAATTAACATTTCAGCTATTTGTGAAAGGGAGAAGAATCCTCTAAATCATTTATTGGTGATGGGTGGAAAGTGAAGAGAAAATAGCATATAAAGTATCTGAAGATCATGATTCATGCAACACCAAGCCATTCAGTTCCCACAGATAATGAGGTTTTTCACTTCACGTTTGTGTTTTGACAAACGAGTTGTCCTCAAGAATCACAGAATCATGTTTACAGAAGGCACTAATACAAGATTGTGTAAGCATCTGTCCCAGATGTTTTAGGTTACAAAAAGTTTGTTACATTGGGGAGCAATTGGGATAAATGCAGTATTTTGGGTCATTTTGCCACCTGCTGATAGGCCTTTAGCTGTAACCCACTGCAGATAGCAGTCCAACACTTGGGTTGTGTGTCTTTAGACAATTAAAAGAAATCAGCTAAATAACAAAACAAATGTGGGGAGGGGAACACCAGCATCCTAACAAATGTTCTACAACAGCTGAAGATAATCTGTGGAAATGATGTGCTTGTGGTGAAGCCCTTAATCAAACCTTCAGGATTGGTGTAGCAATCATGGGGTGAATGGGCAGGTCCCTTTACAGACTGGTTAATAGCTAAAGAACAAGAAACAGAGAGCGGGAGACAACATTCCATTATCACAGCATCCTCCAAGCAGTGCTTGTTAAGGTGTCCATTAATGCAATGGAATTAGGGCTTGACAGTGAGGTGGCCAGGTTTAAGGATGACACCAAATAGTTCAGAATGGGGGGGGGAATCAATGGCCAAAATCCTGCTGATTAGCTTAGTAAATCACACTGGCTTGTGGAATCAACAGAACTAACAGAAAAGTAAATCCACCAGATCCCTATTGATTGAATGGAGCCACTCTAGTGTTATTTACTACATTAAGCAACAGGATTTTAGCTAATGTGTTGCATATGTAAAAATGGCAAGTGTCATGTTAGGGATGATTAGGAAAGGATCAAAACAATCACAACTACTCATGCAATAGGTTCGTGCTAATCTGTGGTGTAGCCATACAGAGATGCCATTGAAGGTGGGACCTCGACACGTAAAGTGTGTCTCTTAGAAATGGGATGTATGAAAATTACTAACATTAATGTTTATGTAAATGTCTGCGTAAATGGAAGACAACCTGATTCATGTTTCTACGGGTAGTTATGACTGAGAGTTTCTTCTTGTTTGTTGTGTCAATGAGCACAACACAATCTTTGTACATCACACTTTAATTTATGAGAACATTACAAGCACCTGTGGTTTTGTGACTTTTGTAGAGAAGGAAAGGGTTTTAGCACAGGATTATCACACATATGCACACATAAACACACAGAGAGCCAAAAGAAAGGCATCTGTCTGCAAAAAAAATGCACATGCTTGTGTATAGATGCAAAATGAGGTTTTTCAAAATTAATTTAAACCAAAGTGCAGATCATCTCATTTGTGTAGGGGAACTGTGAGCAAAGGGCCCGTGTGCCTGTGGCCTAGATGGGCAGTGTCAAGGTCCCTGATCTCCTTCCTTCTGGCTCTGTATTTTAAAATTAGCCTTGGACTAATCAGCCCTTCAACTGGAGGGATGTCCTCCCTAAAACAATAAACAGGGCCACCCTTATTGTTCTGTTGCACACTGACTGAATTTAATATATTCTCATCCACATCTGGAGTACTTTAACCTAATATCATGTTTATCTGTTAAAAATGTTCAGCCTTACTTTGTGAAATCAGGAAGAGGTCAGCAAATATGGGGGAAATCCAGCCTCTTAAAAAAAAAAGCCTGTTTGGATGGCGGTTTAGCTCATGAGCACAGCCTTTGTCTGCCCCTCATCCTTTCTTCACAGCTTCCAGCTGTTTCGTCTTGACTGTCTGCTTTACTAAGCAGTCACTCCACCTGTTGTTCAGTTACTGTGTATGAGCCATAACCATAATTCAGCAGCTGTAAAACACATTCCTTTCTCTTGCTAACCACAGAGAATCCTGGAATATATTGATTTTTTCCTGAGTTTTTCCATGAATCAAGGATTCCCTGCAAATTGGTGGGATGTTGAGAGGAGGGGCAAGGTTGTGTGATCACCTCGAGGCATTTCACCACCAGGAGAACTGTCGTAGGGGAGACGCTGCAGAAAAGAAGAACACGAATGGGATTCTAAAGTGGAAAAAATGTCTATAAACAAGAACATTCTGCCATTTGTCAAAACATTTGCAAGACCGAAATGAAAGAAAGAGAGAGAAAAGGGATGGTGTGCTTAAGTTTCTCACATCTCCATAAGAATACAGGTCAAATTTCCAAATCCAGCCTGGAAGGGAGGACTGGGGCCAATAGAAGTAGTTGGCAGTTATGCAGATGCCGTTGCTTAATTAGGACCCGCAAGGAAATTCAGCCGAAATATTTAACATGGCCTTTTGTGATGGTAAAAATGATTCTGGTTGCTGGGAGCATTATTTGGCACTTACTTTTTCCCAATCTTTCCATCAGTGTACAGTGTGTGTGTGTTGTGTCCTTACAGTTGTGACCCACTCTTCATGACCCCATGTCCATGGAGTTTTCTTGGCAGGAACACTGGAGTGGTTTGCCAGTTCCTACACCAGGCGCCTACAGCCCCTGGTATTCCCTGGTGGTCTCCCATCCAAGTACTAACCAGGGCCGACCCTGCTTAGCTTCCAAAATCAGGTGAGATTGGATGTGCTTAGGGCATCTAGCAGGCTCAGTGTACAGTACTCTCCTTGAAATAAAAATTGTGCTTGTTTTCACAATCACCAGATATATGGAGGGAATGGCATATATTCCTACAACCAGAGTTGTAACTAGCTGTTTGGGCACCCGAGACTAGGTCCTCCACTTCCACCAATTGTCCTGAAACTCTTAAGCCATGGAGTACTGATTATTTTTTCCATGCCCAGAACAAGCCTTTTCTGGTTGAACTTGTAATTTTAGGATGCTGTTGAAGATAGAAGAGTGATTGTAAAGGAAAGAGAGAAACAGCAGGCAATCCTTCTGGCTAGGGCAGGTGAAGGGGATTCCCAGCAAAATAAGGTCTCTATGGATGGATAGATGGATGGATGGATGGATGGGTGTGTTTAGCATAATGGTCATTCATTTGGACTGTGCCATTTGCACTAGTTGGGGTGGTTCTCCACCTGTTGTTGAGAGAATAACTCACCTGGAAGCACTATATGCAGTCCGCAAGTACTGTATCAGCCAGAGGAAATGAAATGGCTCCCTCTACTGTACAATTATCCTATTAAATGACAATTGCAAGATTAGACTGTATGGGTGATGATACCTTAATAAGCTGCTAGAAAAATAACGAAGTTTGTAAGTTTTCTAGGGCCAGCCCTCTTTTTCAAAGCAGGTGTACACCTCCTTTGTTTGAACTGGCCTGTGAAGTCCAGCCCCAATGGACCATGCTGCTTCATGCCTTCCAAGAAGAATGCCTGGCGTCCATCTTGCCATGGGAACTTTTAAGAACTCTCTCCTGGCAAAATACATCCCTTGCCATGCTTGGACTTTGGAACCTGCTTTGGAAAAGACGGTTTGCTCTCAAAAGCTCAGCAACTTTTTTTTGTTATTTTTCTCGCAGTCTATGAAGGTATCGCCCATAGCCTAGTCTTGCTTTTGTTTTGTTTTTATGGCTGCATGGCTCCAAACTTCTTTTTTTTACTACAATTCAGCTTTTCAGTACCTGTTCTAAATGTTTTCTACGACCTCTGTTTTCACGTGTGTATGCACAACAGCATTGGTACCTGTTTTGTAACAGCAGAAGTCCATGCTGGGTGAATTATATACAGTGGTACCTTGTATAAAGGAATTAATTCATTCCAAATGAAATTCTGTTAAGCAAATTTTCCTTTATACAAATTTCCCATAGGAATGCATTGAAAATGGAGTAGTCCCTAATTGCAACCATTTTTATGTTTTACAGATTTGCCCCATAGGCGATTCTGTTAAGCAAATTTCCCCTATCTCCGGAATTTTTTATGTTGTACAAATTTTATGTTATACAAACCATTTGTTATACAAGGGTCCACTGTAATTTTTTTTTCTTGCAGAAGAGCATTTCCCCAAGTGCCCAAATTAGGGGAACTGTTGACCTTCTGCTTTCCCAGACTAACTATTGGAAAAAAGGAGGCACCTCTAGCAAGGATGTCTGTACCATTCTTGTGCACATTTGCTTGCAAGGATCAAGTATATCAAATCACTACATGGCTCAAAACAAAACAAAACAAAAAGAATCAGTAATACCAAATGAGCAGGAGTTGATAACTAAAATCCTTGAGATTGCAGAAATGGACAAACTATCAGAATGGTTAGAGGCACACCGGAAGGTGAAACACCAAGAATGTTGGGACAGGTTTTATATGTGGTTAGAAAAAAGACAAAGTTAAATTGAAAATATGACAAAAGCCAAAACTGTTTGGTTATACAGTAGATAGTACATATATGCCAGAATTGAACTGTCTATGACTGTAAAATGACTATTTTAAGTGTTCTGCCCAATCTGCATCCCTCTTCTTTTCTCTGTATCCCAATTTATTCTCCCCTATTTACTCTTTATCTATAATAATAAAACAGGAAAAAAAGAGAAGAAAAACACAAAACGCAAAACCACCAATATATATATATAAACCATCTTATGCAGAATTGGCCTTTGCTGCAAAATTGTCCACAAGTTTCTTTTTCATTCGGTCTTTGTGATAAACTTCACATTCGTAAAAGAAAATATAAATTATAGCATGGCAAGGTCCACCCTGCAGCACTAAAAATGTGCTGACAAGACATTTTCCAACAAAACGTGTTTGCCTGGGAAGAGAACTCACAGAAGCTGGTTCAACCACACACCACCAAGTATCCCCCTCTATTCTGTTTATAAGGTGAACCTTTAATTTCCTTCCATGATTAATGACTTTATAATTCAGGGATACAATGTTTATTCATATAGTGCTGGCACATTCTTAGAGAGATCTCTTTCCAGCTGCCTCCGATTATGTCCGGATGGTGCCCGATAAGGTTGAAGCTACTACATTGCCCTTAGGAAAAAGGCCTGAATGGAGGAGGTCATTCAGGTGGGGAAAGTACAGGAAGTTGGTGAGGAGGAGAGAAGAGGTCTTTGGCGGATGTCACCCTAGAGGCTGCTTCTGCTGACTTGAGCAAGAAAGGAAAAGGAATTTCCAAATTAGGTGTATCAAGTTTGTGGGGAAAGGCCATTGCTGGGCACAGGCAAAATGCCCCAGAGACAAGAGCCAGCATCAATGGCCCCTTTAATTTTCAGTCCCTCATTCACATGTCTGTGCCCCCCTCCCCACGTTGTTCTGTCCTAAGTGGAACCAGACATGCTCACATACTCACACCTTATAGGGAACCTTGGCCAGTGGGAAAGGAGCCCAGCTTTTGGCTGGGACTCCAGAAAGATGTGCATGTCAGCACAGGAAATACTGAACCAGAGAGGTGAATATTCTGATGCAATACAAAGGTTGAAGAACATTAGATTGAAAGCTTTTAGGCAAACATCCAGAAGGAATCAATCACACACCAAAACAGTACATGCTTATAATCACAATGGAATGCAAAACGAAAGTAGGCAACAAAGCAAAACAAAACAATTCTGGAGAATTCAGCTTAGAGGAAAGAAATAACACAGGATAATGACTCATAGATTTATGTGGAGCGAACCATCTGTTTACTGAAAATGCATGCTTCAAGCAAATGAACAGAGAGCTGTGTTTGTGGGCATCAAGAAATGGTAAATATAGAAACCAAATAGACCCGGAATGTATTATAATACTGATCAGAAACTGTTAGAGTAAAGCTGAAAAAGAACACTAAAAGAATTGTAGTGACAAAATACATTTTAGACAATATTCCTGATGAATTTAAAGTCCACACAAGGAACTGAATTGCATTATTAAATTCAATTGACTCTAAACCAGAAGAACTATGGAATGAAAAAAGAAATATTATCAGGGAGGAAAGCAAAGAGACAATTCCTGGAGAAAAAGAAAAGAAAAGAAGAATCTAGGTAGATGATGGAAGAACCATTTAAAACTCTAAAGAACAGGCAAGAAGCAAAAGTAAAAGTTGACAGAAATAGGGTCAGTACCATGAATGCAGTTTTTCAGTGTCACATAGAGTCAAAGTGTACTCTTACAATGATCAGTGCAATGAAATAGAAAACAACAAAAGGGAGGAAACAAGAGATCTCTTCCAGAAGATCCAGGAAATCAAAAGGGGAATATAGGCCTAAATTAGGAATGGTGAATAACCAACAAAGTACATTATCTGTCTGAGCAGGAGAAAATATGCCAAGGATTAAAGTACCTATAGGGCCATTGTTTTCATTTCTTATGTAAGTAAAATGATTCCTAAAGCATTGAAACAAAGGCTATTATCTTATATGGACGGAAATGCCAAATGTTGAAGCTGGATTCCAAAAATGGAGAAGCACTTATAACCTTATTGCAAATATCCACCGGCTACTGGAGCACACCAAAGCATTTCAGAAGATCAGTCTATTTGTTGTAGAGTACAGCAAAGCATTTGTCTATATGGATTTTGAGAAAGTACTTTTTCACCTGAAATAAACAGGTGTGCTTTAGTGCTTGATTTATCTTTTATTGTGGACACAAAGCTTCCAATAGGGCAGAATATGAAAATATAGAATTGTTTCCTATAGGCCAGTGCTGGTGAACCTATGGCACAGGTGCCACTCAGAGCCCTTTCTGTGGGCACCCAACATCGCCCCTTCACAGCCACCTATATTCAGGCTAAATTGCTGTATTGGCACTTTGTGAAAAATTAGTGGGTTTTGAATGCCACTTTGGGCATTCGGTCTCCAAAAAGGTTTGCCATCACTGCATTTTATCTCCTTATCTCTTCAATCTTTTCACTGAACATATTGTACAGAAAGACAGATTAGGTTCAGGTGGAGGAAGAGTGAAGATTAAATACTGAAGATATGCAGATAACACCATCCTACTGGCAGGGAACAGCCATGTCTTGAAATTAATTTTGGTGAAAATGAAGGAAGAAAGTGTGAAAATAGGATTGCAGTTGAACATTAAGAACACAAAAACCATGACTACAGAACTGCTCAACTTTAATGCTGACAACAACAAAAAATTGAAGAAGTGAAAGATTGTGTAAACCTTGATTCAATCATCAATACAAACGGAGTCTGGAGCCAAGAAATCAGAAGAAGGCCCTGAGACTCATAAGGGCAGTAGTGAAGGAATTAGAAAAGATCATTAAGTGTAAAAATGTGTCACAGGAGACCAAGACCAAGTCCACCCACACACCGGATGTAATTCTGATCACTATCTATAGGTGTGAAAGCTGGATAGTAAAGAAAGGCAATGGGGAAAAATCTGATCTGTTTGAAATGTGGTGCTGGAGGAGAGCTTTGAAGATATGCTGGACTGCCAGAAAGACGGATAAGTGGTCCCTAGAACAAATTAATCCCGAGCTATCTCTGGAGGCAGCAATGATGAAACTGAGGCTGTCCTACTTTGACAGGTCATGAGAAGGTAAGATACTCTGGAAAAGATAACAGTGCCGGGAAATGTTGGAGGCTACAGTGAATGAGGAAGACCAAATATGAGATGGATTGACTCCTTAAAAGGAAGCTACTGGCTTGAGTTTATACGAGCAGAGCAGGACTGCTTAGGACAGGACATATTGGAAATCTCTCATTCATAATTCCTTAAACTAACCAGTTTTTATTTTTTAAACTACTGTTATTATTTGACCTATTTCTTTTATTTTTATTTTTACTTGTTTTAGCCTCATAGCCTTCTACTAACTGGTATCCTCCGGACCTGCTTTAAAGGGACTTCCCATCATCACCAGGGAACACAGCCAATGGTTGCGCTGTGTTGGTTAGGACGGTGCGAGTTACAAGGACAACTCATCTGGTTAACACCAGGTTGTGGCAGGCTGCTATGCGATGACCACAACAAATATGGCTTACATAGAAAGTGAGAAAAGGCCCACAGGCGGCTATTGATAATGATACTTCAGTTCTGCTAACAATGATGCTTGTACGTACAATGAATAAAAATGGGATGGTTCAGAAAGCATTTCATTTCAAAGTCAGTGAAAGCCTTGACAGCAAGAAAGATTTGGGATGGTAATTGTAGCACTTGAACAGTGGCTGGAAATAAAATGTGTCTTTGGCTCCATGGAAAGCTCCTGTCATTAAATAAGGATTGAATGCAAGAATGAGATAGTGGAATGATTTTTACATACATTTTAACAGTATGAGTAATATATCTGGGGACATTAGAGTTCACACACACATACACACCACAAAGTGGGGCAGATTTCAGCATTGTTCAGTGGAGATAGACAAGCAGAGTGGGAAAGGAGCTGCACACTATAAATCACACAGCCCAAGGAGACAATAATTCTTAATCAGACATTGTTTATTCAAATGCTACAGTTACCAGCCCCAACTGTGCACCATGGCTGAACTCCCATTGGCATAAGGAGAGACTGACTACAATCCAAACCACACTCCATTTTAATCCTCACACCCTGTTAGATCTGGAGTGGAAAAATCCACCAATTTCCCATGTCTCCATAGTTACAATGATACTAGCATTTCTCATCATTGGCTAAGCTTTCTAAGACTGATGGGAATAGCTGTCCATCAACATCTGGAAAGCTGCCATTTGCACGTCACTGTTTCAGACTACAACACCCATATGCCTCACCCATTCTTGTAAATTCCAAAATAACTCCTTTGAGCACAAAATGATGCACAATGGTGCACTGCACTGATGCTGAATTTGCTTGCATACGAGTCCTCTCCTCTGGAATTGGCATTTGTTGCTTCCTGAATATTTCCATTGTACAATATTTGTGTGCATTTCACACCTGTTAATTTACCAAAACATTTGGCAGTTCACAACTTGCTCTAAATTCCATGATTTAACTTATGATGCGGCTTCTGGTACAATCTCTTGAGACTTGGATCATTTTCATCATTTTACAGCTGCTTGTTTTGAATCCGAGGTCATTTGGGTTGAACTGGTTCATGTTCCTCTGGGGGGTTTGCTCTTTAGAAAACTCGTCCAGAAGAAACTGATCCCAGTTAAATTTGCCTAGTCATCATGATGATGAAAGGATAACTTAGACCAGTTCATTTTGGGATCTCTCTTTCCCAAAGCCCTCCAGTCATCATGGCCACTGGCCATGTTGCCTGCAAAGTTCTTGGAGCATTATCCCACAAAGTAACTTCTCAAAGTTCTGGCTTGGAGGCAATACACCCAAACAGTCCTCCTTCTTGATGTATAAATGAGCCTAGTGTTTCAGCGCTTTGCCTTACAGTGATCACAGTGCTAAGTGCTTGCCTCAATCACTTCTCCACCTACCTGTTCCAAGACCATCTTTCTCAAAATATGGTCTCCGTTCCAAAATGTGAAGTGAACATGGATCATTGCCTTGATCCTATCTAGTTTTCACCCTTTCATTCTGTCCCCATGCTCTTCATGCCACAAGCTTGAATCATTGAATTCAGGGAAAGACAAACGCATGGCACTAGAGTTGGCTACATTGCCCCTACCTTCCACATTTGGGGATCATGCCTTTTGATAACAACAGTAGTTGCCAACATTGAGCAAGAGTTACAGCAGTTCTATGGTACATGAAGGTGCACAAATGTCTTCTTGGACCATAGAGTCATGCTAAACTACCGGGTAAATACTCATTTCCCCCTGCTGTCTTAGGGAACAACAGAAAAAGGAAATGACAGCATGAACTATTGCCCATTTATTCTGATTTTTCCCAATGAGCTCCAATAGATATTTCAATTGGAATGCTTCATAATAACATCCAAGGTCCTCCTGTGGCATATAAATCAGTCTTTGACCCTCTCTTGCCCTCTTGCCCTCTTCCCTCCAAATGCCCAATTTCTTAATTCTTTATCCCATTCCCTTAATTGTTTATTAGGGATCCATATAGGCAACACTTGAAAAAGATACAATATTTTAGGAATTATTAATGTCTTGATCGCTCTAATTCTATCCATAACTAGAGATGGGCACAAAACGATTTTGTTTTGTTTTGTTATTTGTTATTCATTTCATTATGTAACGAAACAAATAATGAACTTGGTGCTGAAAAAGGAACGAACCAAACTGAATCAAGAAAATTAGGTTCGTTATGTTTTGTTTCATTAATGGCAGTACACGATGAAATGAGCTGTTTTAAATGTTAAAAATGGCCTGAATATTCATTAAAAAATCCAGCGATAATTATTTATTCTGCCAGTGGGGTTTGGGGTCCTTAAAACGTTCATTTATGTATTTTCTCACATTGCAGTGTATTTTTTTCCTTTAAGGGAAGGTAAGGCATCCACACAAAATGGCTGCCACATGCCTAATATTGATTTCTGGGGCATTAAAATGCCCTGGACATCTGTAAAAACCCAGTGAAAATTATTTACTCTGCCTGATAATACCTGCCAGTGGGGTTTGGGGTCCTTAAAATGTTCATTTATGTCTTTTCTCACATTGCGATGTATTTTTCCCTTTAAGGACAACACAGAATGGATGCCAGCCACATGCTTAATATTTCTTGGGTATTAAAAACATGCAAGGGAGTGAGGGGTGCTTAAAACATGCATTTACGCCTTTTCTCAGATCGCTTTAATTTTATTTTATTTTCTGGTTTTTTTGAGTCAATTCATAGCTTCCTTGAATTTATTTTTATTTTTTATTTATCCTTATTTTACTATATCATGCATTGAGCACAGTCACATGGGCTAGCCATGTGATGGGATCATGTAAATTGTTGGACAACTTCAACCAATAGCATGCCCAGGTTGCAGTGGGAAGGTCTGGCAGCTCCAGAGAGCATAAAAGCTCTTGCTCCCCACAGCCCTCCTTGCAGTCTGTGGCGAAGTGGAGTGGAGTCAGGTTGGGGTGGGATTGCTGTCTGCATCATTACTTTCACTTTAGGCTAGGCAGTTTGTTCAGTTATATCAATTTATTTATTTTTAAGTGTTTTCCGTCTGGTCTGGGGCGTTGGGGGATGCCCACACACGGGAAATGCTTTAATCGTGCAAAGTGGGTAAAAATGAATAATGAAACAATGAAATGAATTTTTTCACAAAAATTAACGAAAAATGAAATGAAACAAAATGAACTCCTCAACGAAATGAAACGAAACACCATTTTTTATTCGTGCCCATCTCTACCCATCACTCCTAAATATCTATTCTTCCATTCCCCCAGTTTAAAAAAAAATTCCAGACCACCTTATAATTTGTTACTCTTTGCTTGTTTAGATTTTTTGTTATAAGTCCCAAATATTTAAGTTTTTTACTCCCCTATGCCATTCCCATTAAATTTCTTATTTCCTCTTGTTCTCTATATTTTACATTGTAAAACATTATATCTGATTTTTTAATACACACACCTAATCCTGAACATCCCTTGAAATCCTCTAATATGATCATAATTTATCTCAGTCCTTCCATTGGGTTCCGTAAAGCTATTAATACATCAGCAGCAAAAAGATTTACCTTCACTTCTTCCTTCTCTAATTTGTACCCTTATATCCTAACCACATTTCTGATTTTATCTGCCAATGGCTCAATTGCTAACATAAATAGCAGCAAGGATAAAGGGTACCCTTGCATAACCCCTCTTTGTACCGTATTAAGATTTCACTTGTCCCCCCTTCATTAAACCTAATAACTGCTTTAGCCTCCCTATAGATTTCTTTTATAGCCCGCACCCTTCAATCCGTACTCCTCCAATACTTGAATTATATACAGTATTCATGACTTACGGTATCAAATGCTTTGTACACATTCAGTTTCAGTAGGGCCAATTTTTCCTGTTTCTTTAACTCTATGTGCTAAAATATTAATTATGTTTCTCAATGGGTGTTCTATTAACCTACCCTTAATAAATCCATACTGATCCTCCTTCACTAAACTTGGTAAGAGATTTGCCCGCCTATTTGCTAATATTCTAGTAAAGATTTATTAATCTTGATTAGCCTGAGTTATTGGCCTGTATGAATTACAATCCATGGGATTTTTTAAAAAAACTTTTAAAAATAAGCATTATTTCACTTTTTCTCCAAGATTCTGGAGCTTTACCTCCTTTCAAAATATTATTAAACAGTTTTCCATTTCTGGTACTAACTGTTCCCCTACCATTTTATAAAAGTCAGGAGTGTATCCATCTATGCCCAGAGATTTCCCATTCTTTAATTCTTTGATTACCCTTTGAATTTCTTTTTTTGTTTTTCCCCGGTTAATATTCTCCAGATCCTCATCATTGATTGGATCTTTATATAACACTATCTTAGCCACTCGCTTTTCCTGGTCTTTGTTCAGATCTTTTGCATTTCATTCCTGCAGTCCAGTCAGAAATTCCACAAGTGTAACCTTTTCCAGCATGGTAATCCTATGACCTTCAACCTGCCATGAAAGCAGAATGACCTTAGGGCACATGACCTCTGCAGAGACCCTACCGTTAGTTTGAGCAGTGGCTATTCTGTTTGGTGCCAACTACTCCCTATCACATGCTGGCATTTCTTCTCTCTAATTGGAAGCACAGTGTGCTGTTCTCCAGAGGACCTTCACAATGGTTATGGAATGCGTAGATTTTGGAACAAATAAATTGTGTTGCTGAATTTGAAACTCATTTTTTCATCATCCAGAGTCCATCCAAATCCCTGTGCATGACAAACAATACAGCCTCACAGTGAGCCAAACACAATAGTTTTCTTTCCTAACTTTAGGGGATCCATTTCCCTTTGTTGACTCTTCAGCTCCCCTTCTGAGTAAACTGTCCTTGAGATGTGTCATAATGACCTAAACCTTTCGGAGACATGTTGGTCCCTGTATGTTGGTGGCCATACTATGCCAGCCCCTGTGGTAAATAGTCAGTAAAGCCACTTGCTAGCTGTGGCTAATGCTCAGAAAAGAACTTGAGGATCTGCCAATGAAAGGATGGGGGTGGGGAGAAAGAAAAGAATATGACAGCCAAAGGCTCATCCCATCACTGTTGCACAATATTTCAAAATTTGCTTGTGTATCAGGTTCTTAATCAACTCCCAGAGTGACTTAACTTCACAATAAATACTTTGCTTCATTCTGGAAGCGTTTGCTCATCCCAGTGTGTAGAA
>JAHTLZ010000129.1:53440340-53484912 GCA_023846285.1 Phrynocephalus versicolor
AATTGCTTCAATTAGTACCGTATCATGTCTTAAAATTGCTCAAAGTGCACAAAGTAGAACACCAGAAAACTAAAAGTATTCAGCCGTTATATTTTCTTAGGAGATTATTTATAAATAAAACTTGTAAATATTGCTAACACAGTAACATTAAGGCACAAAAGGATAACCCCAGGGAACGTTGCTGGGTACAACATCAGTCCTTTAACACGTGAGTCAATGGAATATTTTGGCACAGGAGAACCAGTGTACATCCCCTAAATTGTCCAATAACCCCAAAAAAAGGCTTCATCGCCTTCGGCGTCTTCTCCTGGCTGGAGGTGCTCCTCTGTTTCCTGCAAGCACGATTTCTTCAAGAGCAGCTATCCTCTCTATTGCCTCTTGAAGAGCAGCAACCCAGTTCTGATGTTCTGCGCGGGTCACTGGTTGCTGCATAATGTCCAGCGGTTGATCCTCTTGTAGTTCTGAAAAGAAGAAAAAGATATTTATCTTTTGTAAATTAACGGTCTATTATGTGTACACACCTTAGTGAGGCCCACAAATGACTTTTACACACCTTCATTCTCAACCTGCTGTTCCTGAACGTTGCCTGGAACATTCGCCAATCCCTGTTCTTCGTGACCTGCACCTTGATTTGCTTCCCCTTGACCCTCATGGACCACTGGTGGTTGGAAATCATGGGCCATTGCCTGTTCCTCGTCCTCATCTGTGTCATTGGCCTGCTGCTCCAAATCTTCCCTTCTGTTTGGGTGCCTTGGAGGCCTTAGAGCACCACCCCTGTTGCCATGCCTCCTTCCTGGTCCAGCTCCTATTGAGACATAAGTGGGAAATAGTTTTATATTTCTATTGTTCACTGCAACTCTAAGATGTCCTTGTCAGAAGTTTTATTTCTATATATCTGTTCTAAAGCTTTGTTGTTTCTCCTTTTTATCCAGGATATTTACTAGAGGGTAACAGTTTTAAAGGGAATGTTTTTAAATGTCACTTCAGCTATTTATTGGGAGCAGACCATCTTTTAATATTTTAGCCTGCTTTGCCGTTTGCTGATCTAGAGTTTCAGCATAATTACATCAAATCTAGACTTTAAACCAAATTATATTGGCCCTTAATACTTCTCAGATTACACTTTTAGATATTTAAACATGTCATACGTAATTCAAAAGTAGTAACGTTTTTAAAAGAAAGTTTGTATAACTTACCCAAAGGAAAAAGATGTTGAGGGTCAGGCCTTCCAGCTTGATTCCACAATTCCAATAATTGAGGCCAAAAAGCTGTTTGCTGTTCCTCTGCTGCATTCTCTCCAAAATAAAACAATGCCCTATTGAAATTTTGTCTAATAGTTTTAAATTTAGATCTAATTTGGTTGGCATTCCGGGCATAGTTTAGCCTTGCCAGTTCTCTAGCAGCCTGTCTGAAAGCCTGCTGGTTTCCTCTTTGGTGGAGATGAAACAGAACTGGGCCCATTTCATTGTCAATAAAGAAATCCAGCAGACTGGACACCTCCGCCTCCGTCCAGAACCGGCCCCTCCCTCCCTCCATCTCCAAAGAAAAGGCCTGGTTATCTTCTGACAAGAAAAATAATTTTTTCCCTGCACAACTGCTCTCTAAGTAACTCCTAACTCTCCACGAGTGGCTGGGAAAAGTTGAGGGGTTCTTATAAGGTTTGTCCTAGGGATCCTGCACATTTCTCTGGAAAATGAAACTAATTTTAACCAATAGGATTAAGGGTCACCGTAGAGTTCACTTGCCAGGTGCCTAGCAGTATGTTTATCTGGCCCTTTACATTGGTAACTTAAATTACTGCAATAATGTACCTGGGGTTGTGATTTAAAAATATGCATTTGTCCTATTGCAAGGAATATTAGTAGATTTTACAATGCTTTTGTTTAAGAATACTTTTATTTAGCAGGAACAGTTAACTGTGCTATTTTGCAGAGCTCATGCAAAACACCTACAAATTGATCAGTTCAACCCAGCAACGTTGGTTGAAGGTCAGGAATGGAAACATTTTCTAGCTAGTGCTAAGAGTTGGCCATTGTTCCTGGAGGAAAATGGGTGGAGTTTGTAATTGGCAGGCTCCAAGAAGGCCAGCACCTGCCTGCAGATAGCGAGGCTCTTTTGTTCGGAGCCTGATGGCCAGAGAAAGGTGAAAAGTTCATGGCTCAGGACTGACCATAACGAACAATCTTGGAATGTACCACTTCTAATGTTGATCACTATTGGGGATGTTTATTTGTTGTTATAGTTCGTTGTTACAGTTATATTTTGTATTATTGCATTAAATGGTTATCACAATAAAGTTACAACATTCATGAATCGATAAGCACATGGACTGTTTGTTTGAAAAGTTTTATCAGTAGCTGCTGTTATAATCAGCACTATGGAATATTCCTGATCTGCTGAAAGGGAAGCATACTCATATCAGCTTTTCGATACAGCGGTTTCAAAATGTCCGCATAAAAAATGATTAGCTGTACCGAACCAGGACATTAGTATAACCTTTGAGTTCTACAACTACAATAGTGTTTTTAAATATTATTTTGCCCTAAAGAATGGGGGGAGATCCAGCAATGGTTTTCCTATGGCCAATGCTATTAATTCTTCGTCTGCAGGGAGGATGGGGCAGTTTGTATTTTTGGCAGTGAACCCATATCCGCGCTGCCCGTGTTCCAAGCATTAAAAAAGGAGTTTCGATTCATCGGCGGAGAAACGTCAACAGCAATAAATTCTTCGCCTGCAGTCTTAATTGCCGTTCTGGGGGGGGTTATTCGGGGTGAGAGGAGCGGGGGAAGATCCACCAGCGCTTGAAAGCGGCAGGCGGAGAATGTTTATTTTAAAAGCACTCTGCACATGGCCAGAGGCACTGGCTATCAGCAAGGCTAAGCGGGCTAAAAGGGAGGAAGGGGCAGTTTGTATTTTTGGCAGTGAACCCATATCCGCGCTGCCCGTGTTCCAAGCATTAAAAAAGGGGTTTCGAGGCTTCAAGCGGAGAGGGTGTATGGCAAAAAGTTTAAAAATTATCGGCGGTTCCTTTCCAAACGCGACGTCCCGGAAACGAAGCCGTCAGTGCCAACGAGTACTAAAAGGAGTATAAACAGCCTTGACCGGCTTTTCAGAACGCCACCCCATGGATAAAGGAGCAGTAAACACAAAAACAGATTGGGCTGGCAGGGGAAAACAGAGACACCTGGCGTTTGTTTTTAGAACAGGAAAAGGATGTATTTGGAACCGGGGTACAATTAAAAACTTGCTTTAACAACAAACAAATATGGTTTTTTCCGGGGCAGACCGCAGCAACAAATCTCCGACGGAACGATGTATCGATGCATCGATATTTCGGATGGCGAAAAATCCAAAAAAAAAAAGGGGGGGGGGAAACCTAAGTCCGCACGCGGCGCTGGGTGCGAAGCGAGAAGCGAAGCGACGAGATTCCCGTCCTCCGCCAGGGGCATCAGTTGCCCCGCTTGGAGCACGCTAAAGGGGGCGTGGTCGGGGTGACGTCGAAGCCAAAAGGGAGGAGCGTGCGGACTGAAGCGGTCGGTTCGCAGGCAAATGACGGCTTACCGCGAACCGAACCGCTCGTGAAGTAACGGCCAGAGAGAGAGAGAGAGAGAAAGAAAGAAAGAAAGAAAGAAAGAAAGAAATGGCATTATTCCAAAAGATCCACTTCTCCTGGCATTTACTACTGCCCCTCCCAAAATTAGTTATTCACACCACCTAAATGGATGTGAATGGGTTCATTGTTCAAAGATAATAGAAGCCCAAGTTGTGGAATGAAAAACTAGAGATTGGGAGGGAAAAGTCAGGGTTCTGTGCCGTCACACTGGGTTCTGTGCCATGGAATATGCACCAGACTGTCCCAATCTCACCATAAATCATGGCAGATCTGGAGGATCCACCAGGAACCGAGGTCTTGAGAGCCTGGAATCTGCAGGCTTTACAGAAATAACAGGCCCACCCAGTGGCTTTTTGTTTTTTGTTCTTTAGCAGAATTATTTGAGAAGCACATCCTGCTCATTGGAAGCATCCCTTAATGATGATTTTTGCTAAAGTAAAAAGTACTCCTGAAAAGGGAGGTTGGAACATTGAAAAACAGATAGCTAGACTGACCCAACCATTAGGTTGAATGAGAGCTGCCTCCTCAACCAACAGATTTTTGTTGCCATACAAAATGAAGCTTATGTGAAATTATTCACAGGTTAAAAGTCTTGCTTGTTTTGAACTGGCCACTTCAAAGGGATAACCTGGATTTCTGAGCGAACACATTAAAGCCCTCTAATGATACAGAGGCAAGTCAGCTGATAGTTGCAAGTAGAGATGGGCACGAAATGAACAATTTTCCGTTTCCGTTTCCGTTCTTTTTGTTACGCAACGAAATGACAAACAAATTTTGTCTCTAAAATGAAATGAAATGAACAGAAACACCGGAAATTTTGTCGTGCGTTTCGTTTTCGTTACGGCAATACAAGTGAACTGCTTTAAATGCTAAAAAAAATTACAAAAAATTGAAATAAATGGTAATGAAATGGTAATAAATGAATGAAAATGAAAATGATTTTTTTGCAAAAATTCACGAAAAATGGAAATGAACCAAAACGGACCCCCCTAAACGACAAACGAAATGCCATTTTTTGATTTGTGCCCATCTCTAGTTGCAAGCTACTAACAGGAAGTGCATCCAAAAGAAACTACCTAGGTTTTTTCTGTCTCCAGAAGGCCCTACATTTGTGACCATCTGCATGACAGAAGCCCTAGGAAGAGCCTGTTAGAGCCATGGTGGTGGGGATACTTATACTCTATCCATTTAACACAACATTTAAGTGACTGCCAAACACCAGCCAAAGACCCTCAAGTACAGATGTGTTTTACAAGCTGTATGACCAACAGAGGCATCCAGGAAGCAAAACTCACCCCTACATTACTTTTATCTCTTGAGGTTGAGATTGATTACAAATTGACATGGAGCTGGAGTTATAAGCCAAGTAGTTTCATCAAGGTATGCCATTCACAAACATAACATTTACAATGTGGGTTTTAAGATGCAACTGCTGCAAGAAATTCCAGCTCTCAGCACTCTGTTAGTTAGATTTCCATGTTCACAAGCAGAGAAGAGGTAGAAGAGTGACAAATATCCCATCTGTATTCTGGTCATTGCTACATGTGTGCACTTGCTGCCTATTTTCATGCACACACATCTTTTTTTGAGATTATGTTGAAGCTGAGCACAATTTCTGGAAGCCACGGAGAGGCATCTGGAATAGTGGTGGCAGTTTGTCCTCTGTAGGATTTTGTCCTCTAGAGTTTGTTAAATTGAACCTCATTGCATTGCTGATTAATGAGCAATGGCAAATGTAAATGAATAAGCATGGGAAAATGAAAGACGCTTCTTTCTCCTTTCTCAGGTCAAGACTAGGGTCATTTTTGATTTAGAATTGCCTCTTCTTTCTCTCTTCATTCCAGAATGCTGAACTCTGGAATTGCAGCTGTTGACTAAAGCTAGCATTGACCTATTTGCTGGAAAACAAACAATCAAGCTCTTATTGGTTTGGCAAAATCAAAAGAGCTGGGACAATTTGGCAAACCAGACAGACCCCAAAATGGGAGCTTGGAGTGTGTTTACTTACACTTTCACAGCTATTTAACCATTGTTCATTAGAATGAAAGCACGGTTTGTGCACACATAAAAAGTGTTGCTGTGGCCACTTGTACAAGATTACAAGGAAGCTGGTGTAAGAACAGTTTTCATCATCCAGATTCAGCCCCAGAGGAAGAGAGTGCATTTCCTGATGACCAGCTCTTCATGAGCCATTTGGTCCTTGCATCTTTTCCTGGGGTGGTTATAGGTTAGAATTGCAAGCTAGGCTTCTTTGCTGTGGAAAAACGGGTTGTCAACCATTTGGTGAGAAGCCCAAGACAGATGAGTTGGAGTCCTTTGCACCAGGGCTTCCTCCCCTGGGTAATGAAGGGGCACCAGCAAGTGGTTTGACAGGAGGGCTTCTCCCTTTCTCCATGGCGTCAGTAGAACAACCCACAGAAGTTATGTGGAGCTGCATCTTCCTGACCTGGGGATTTCCAACCAAAGAAGGCTATTGGAAACAGATGTGTATACTAAGGCATACACCGTTACAAAGACAACCAGTGTTTTTGCTTTCCAGTCCAAAAATCTTCTTGACTTCCAAGTTCTCCTGCTTCATGTACTACCTTAGTTTATCTGCTCTGAAGGACTGGAACAGAAAGACTAGCACATCTCTTGAACACCAACACGATTTCAGCTGCAGTGATAGTTTTATCTCTCATAAATCTTTTGGCCCTGCAAGAGATGGAAACATTGGAACAATCAATGCCATGACAATACATGAATGTAAATCCTTATAATATTGCCCATGTACTTTGGGCCTCTGGCACCTTTTGGATTAAAAGTAACATAGGGCGCTTTTACACAACCCCTAAAATCCGAGGCCAAGGGCTCCCAGATGCAGAGCTTAAAATTGTTTTCCCACCAGCTCCGGACTTTTAAAAAAATTAAGTATGACCTAAGCGCGTCCCAGTGCATTTTCCAAGTACCTGGTCTCCGAAGGTGAAACATTTCTGATGCAGATTGCATCAGAGTGAGTGCTGGGCTCTCCTCGCCTTCTGTTTTTTTTTTTTTTTTGCCCCCCTCCCCTTTAAGAGACTGGAATTCTTCCGGGCAGCTCCCTACGGCAGATGGAGGTCAGCCTGCATTATTTTCTCCCTTTTTTTCTCCTGCCCCTCATGCAGACAGGAGCAATGGCGTGCAGAGGGGTGGGAACACAGCAAGAGGAGCAAACCCCCAAGATCTCTGATCCGAATTTAAGTTGCCAGTAGATCTTAGGGGTCGTGTAAAAGTGCCCATAGTACGTATTTCTTGAGCTTGTTAAAGAAAATGGTCTAATGACTTTTGTTGCTTAAAACAGCGGAATTCTTGTAAATATGGGGAATTGACAGTATTTTTCAATGTATAAGAATATATTTTTGTCTAAAATTGTTAGACTAAATATTGAGGGTCATCTTACACATGGAAGTAAGCCAAGGAGAGAACCATGTGGTTGTGAAACTATAATTTTGGGTTGGGAAAGTGGGGTTGTCTTAGGCATGGTGGTGTCTTATAGATGGGAAAAATACGAGTAATAGCATTGATAAATATCTTGGGGTCAGAGCAGCCTTCTGGGGCATGCTTCCATAAATGGGATCATATGAATGACATAGAAGGTTCAATCCACATATCTTGCTTGTTGTGTTTGTGAGTTAGCTTTAACTGTTGAGGTCACTCATCCTGTAATGATAGATATAATACTCTTCTTTTGGCAGGGAGAAATACATATCATGAATATAGTTATACCATGCAGTTTTGATGCAGAGAAGCTTTTAAATCTTTAGAGGAAGGGGTGGCTTGTGGACCCAGACAGGGGAGGTCTCAACTCAGAATCCTGAACCACTCTTATTAGATTTAAATGTATATGTATTGGAAATACATTGAATAAATTGATTGTACGTGTCCTTTGTCCGTGAATTGCTTCCAGAATAACATATAGGAGTGAACTAGAAGAGATACTTAATTTTCTAGTGCAAGGTGATGAAATGCTTTCCATCTGAAAATGGCAGTTCTTCCAAGTCACAAGTTGCCCAGTCAACTTACAGAGTTTGTGTGCTTATCTCCTTATGGGCACTCTTCTTAAAAGAGCACACGGACTTGCAGAACTGAGAAACAGATGTGTATACTAAGGCATACTGTTTCCATATGCCATAATAAACAAATGAATTTAAATTTTAGAAGGAGGAGTCCAGGTAATTCCAACTTCCTACCCTAATCCTTATTTTTGTATGTTTGTATGTGCCATCAAATCAGTTCTGATTTATGGTTTACCATCCCTCTTTTCTTGGGGTGCAGTGGAACTGTGAAGCTTACCCAAGGCTATACAGGCTGGCTCTTCTTTCCAGAGGCACTTTGGGAAATTGAACTCTCTACATCTAGCTCTGCAGCCAGATGCCTAAATCTCTGAGCTATCTAGCCAGCTTTAATCCTAATTAGAGATGGGCATGAAATGTATTTTTTATTCATTTCATTATTCGTTAGTCATTTCATTATATAATAATACAAATAACAAGCTGTCCCCTCAAAGAAAAATGAAATGAAACAAAATGAAAATTTCGTTTTTCATTTCCCCATCCAGAGTCTTCTCCTACCTGATGCTGCCGCCAACCAGCCCGATGGCGAGGGTTTCCAAGGCGGTGGGGAGGCCTCCTGCTGGCAAAAAAAGCACCAATCAGCCCGTGCTACAGCTGATCAGCGCTCGAATAATTTTTTTAAAAAATTACCCAGCTGGTCAGCAGGGTCAAAAAACAAAAAACAAAAAATGAAACAAAAAACAAAAAACAAAAATGAAATGAAAAATGAAACAATTATTTTAAAAAATTCATTTGGTTCTAAATAAAATGACACAATAAACAACAATCTGAAACACGAAATGAAATGCCATTTTGGTGTTTCGTGCCCATCTCTAATCCTAATACAGTACTTGAAATATATTCTAACAGGGCTGATTTGAGTGGAAGTAAATGAAAGAGAAATGTGATGTTCAAAAAAGCATGTAATATATGTTTTACCAGGCAGAACAAAAGTTTTAAGTTTTACTGTAATTATAAAATTAGCATGGGAATGCTGATGCTTAGTTTACATACATACATTTTCATTTACCCTTAATATAATTAACAAGTTATAGAGGTATACATTATGCTTTAATGGATTGGCACTTTTCTTGGTCTTATCAATCTCTGCTTAAGTTATCTAGCAGTTTAATATTTTGTCTAATCATCTATCTATTTTGAGAACTTGTTTAAATCAATGTTGGACCTATATGTATTAGGGATATTTTTAAAATCCACTACTTTCACTTTTGTTCATTAACTAAAAGGTAAGTATTTTTACAAAACAAATAAATTAGGGGGAAAGCCATTCTTTTGTTGTAAGACCGATTGTTTAATTTAGCTAGAATTCAGAAATCATTATTCACTTTGAAACCAGATAATGAGGAATGCAGCCCTCATGTTCCTATGTTCTAATGAGGCACTACTAATAACATCCAGACCATAAAACCTACCTTTCTTCCAGAAACTTCTTTTTTGTCTTCTTCCTAGCATTTTCTTACTTTTTGGATCCTGAAACACCACTTTGTCTGACTGCAAGGATGAAGATTGGTGATTCACATGTTTTTCTTAACAGTATCCTGCCATCTCTGTTTGGGTTGCTCTGTTTGTTTGGCTGTCCGACATCAGTTTCCTGGTGGTTAGTAGTTTGTGCAATGGTGGAAGGTGCTCCTCTGAGAACATACAGTATCCATACCAGCAGAGCTGGCTTTCTCTCATCTTCTCTGTTATTGACACCATGGTAATAGTCCATTCCTCTATGGGATACCACTGAAATGGCCCTCATCCAGGGTGATGCTGAGCTAAACATGGACTCGGACATCAGACTTAGGCAACAGGCAGGTCAGTATTTTGTCACAATTGGATTATCATTCTTCCAGATATTATTGGCCATAAATAACACAAGTGTGATTCAGCTAAATAAGAACCAGTGTTCGTTTTCTGTAGTTTTTCTACCTATTTCCATTAACTGTATATTTTGAAGTCTATTGGTTGATCTAAGGATCAGATTACATTGCGAGTGAAGCTATTATGACACTTTCCCTTGGGATACACAGTTCCTTCAGTGCAGGATCAGACTTAAAAGTGACACAAGTGGCCAGTCAGAAAACAAAAGCTAGTTGCTTCAAAGAATATAGAGAGAAGCAAGTTCATGGTAGGACAATGAGATGCATTTTCTAACTTCAGGGGGACAGTACTTGTGATAATATGCCAGCTATACTGTCTAGTTTTATCTTAACAAAGAAAGGAATCCTCATGCCCAGAATTGCTTCTGGAGTGGGTTGGTGCGTTGGAATGGGGTTGAGCTGCATCTCTTCTGGTAGTGCAGAAAGCGCTCTCCATTAGGACTGCAGAAACCTCCAATGGCAGAGATACCTTTGTAGGGGGAGAAGTTAATAAAAAGCTAACAGAATCAAATGAACCAAAGTGATCCCATGTTGATTTTGTGTATGCCTTGTGTTTATGCCTCATTGTGCTTTTTGAACTTTGCTGGAATGTTTGTGCTTCTGCAAAAGTGAAAGAAGGGCCTGTCCAAGAAAGCCCAAGGACATCAATAAGGAGTACTGTATGTGGAAGGAGTATTGGGGAGTATTGGGGAAGGTGACACAGGGATGTTCTAATAACCTGACATGTTTTCTGAAGAGTGTTGTTGATTGGTGAAGGACACAAATTCATTTTGTGCTTTTTGTATTAAATGTGTACTTTGCCTTTGTTGGGTGCCATTCTTTCCTTCTGCTTCAGTGGGGAAGGTCACCCCTGTGGTGTTTACCTGTGTCATGAGAGGTGTCTGAACCAATTGGTAGGTTGGTAGATCAATGAGAAAGTCTGGGGTGTGGCCTGAGAGGATTTAAGGCTCTGCTCAGCATTGTTTTAGTCAGATAGGGCTAAAGGACAGATACGGTTAGATAGGGACCTACAGACACTTGCAGATAGAGAATCTGACAGAGTCTGAAAGAATCAGATAGGGTCTGGCACCATCTGCCCTAAGAGAAAGACAGACAGGGTTAAAGAAGAGATAGGATTTTTAGAGTGTCTGTGAAGAAAACTCAGTGTTCAGAGTTAGTACACTTAGGAACTGAGCGTGCAATAATTCAACTTTATTAGTGATCAAACTTGGAGTTTGAGCTATATTCTCTTTTTGTTTATACTCCATCACATCACCATTAATGATTTTGATTCTACTTTGTAATCAATAAACTTCTTTTATTTTTATTCAACTTAAAATCTCTGAAGGCTTTAATTTAATAGTGAAGCTAGTTGGTGGCAGGGACAGAAGAAAATCAGAAGTGGTGTTTGTCAATAGCTTGTGGAATGGCCGGGGGCAAACACATTAACGCTACAGCCCCTTCCTTTATTCAACTGTAATAAATGAAAAGAAAATCAAATCTCTACTTGTCTCATAAATTATTAACTAAGTTATTCTGATACAAGAAAGTTTGGGAATAGCCTGAACTCAACACATTCCTAGCAATATACCTGTGCAAGTTTTTGACTAATATGGGGCAGGATCAGAGACACCCTTGGATCTACAACTTTCAAAGTCTCTACATTCCTCTGAGAGGCCCAGAAATCATTAGGCAATGTTTTTAAAAATGTAGAGCCTCTGACAAAAAAACAGGTGCTGAAAACTGTCTGCATTTTTTACCAAGGTCAACATGGCCAAGCAAGGTTTTGGATCGCCCTCCACTTCACTTCCACATCTTTCACTATCACTGGAATGCTATATAAAAAACTAGGAATGAGCCTAGAAAGAAAGATCCAAGATCCTTAAATGATTCATCAGCCTCATTAATTGGGTCATTAATTAAACTTTACAGACAGGAAAGGGAAGATATTGGTTCTGTATATGGATAATATGCTGTTTGTCATTCATTAATGAAGAATTACGGTATTTTCGCACCTAGAAACTACCCACAGCTACCAATTCATTTCCTGAACCTTCCCTGAAAAGGAATCAGCAGGTCAAATCATCATTCAGGAACTTATAAACAGAGAGGAATTTGCATGGTATGCACATGATGGATGCAATCACCTCCATGGTGAATTTCTCATCTGAAAGCTAATAAACCAATCAACTGCCATGATCCTCAGAAGGAGCCACTTCATGCAGGTATGAGTCAGCCTACAAAAACAGACTTCTAGAAATATGCAATAGATAGGATTGAGGTATATGTACTTTTTTCATGTTATATATACTGCATAAAGATGGCTGGATAGCTCTGCTTAGGCATCTGGCTATGGAGCTTGAGTTGGGTGTTCAATTCCCCCGCTGTGCCTCTGGGGAGAATAGCCAGCCTGTGTGGCCTTGGGCAAGCTTCACAGTCAACTACAGCTTCCATCCACACTAGCCAGTGTAGACAATGGTGAGAGAAGACAACTGCTGAAGTTTGAAACTATTTGGAGCCACAGCCACCCATCCCTGGGTCAAAGTAGCTATTTGTTTTCTTCTTGGGGGGCAGAGGGTAAAATAGGACTAGATATGGTGTTGAGCCCAGGAAAATCAGTGAAGCAGAAACCATCTCAAAATATGAGTGATACAATAATAGGCATTGCAGTCTTTTATGCACATATTGAAAGTAAGGGCCTCTTCACACGACCCCTAAGATCCGCTGGCCACTTAAATTCAGACCAGGGATCTTGGGGGTTCGTTGCTCTTCCTGCGTCCCCACCCCTCCGCACTTCCTTGCTCCTGCCTGCGTGAGGGGAAGGAGAAAAAAAGGGAGGAAAAATGCAGGCTCACCTCCGAAGCCGCCCCGTCATCATCCTGATTCCTTCTCTTAAAGGGGCGGGAGGCAAAAAAACCAAACAGAAGCGAGGAGAGCCCGGCACTCACCAGATTACATCTGGATCTGGGGATTTTCACCCTCCGAGAGCAGGTACATGAAAAGTGCGCTGGGACGCGCTTAGGTGGGCGTGGTCACACTTAATTTCCTGCAAACTCCGGAGCTGGTAGGGAAACAATTGTAAGCTCCAGAGCTGGCAGCCATTTGCGGCGGAGTTTAGGGGTCGTGTACAAATACCCTAAGAGTGCTATCCCACAACCTCAAAAAACCTACTTCTTATTTCCTGAAAAGCTGCCTCTAAAAATCGTGCCCTCATGGGCAGCCGGCTTTTCTGAAAAAGCCCTCAGCCACACCCCCTGAAGCACAGTTTCCTGCACCAACCTCTTGGGGTTTGTTTGTTTCCTTTCTTTCTTTCTTTCTTTCTTTCTTTCTTTCTTTCTTTCTTTCTTTCTTCCTTCCTTCCTTCCTTCCTTCCTTCCTTCCTTCCTTCCTTCCTTTCTTTCTTTTAGCGTCAGTTAGGAGGTGCCTTTTTAAATGAATTAACGAAGGTGGAAACCCATGAACGGAGTCAGCCTGCTTTAAAAAAACGGACAGGGATCTTCCTTGTTCAACGTATTTTTAAAAAGGTGAGACCCAGAGAGAGAGGAGGGCGAGAGCAAACGAACAAACAAGAGGGGGGAGAGAGGGAGGGAGAGAGAGCAAATGAGAGGGAGAGAGAGAAGGAGGGAGGGAGGAGTGTGATGTGCATGTGTGTGTGAGAGCAAGAGAGTGAGTGTCTGTGTGTGTGTGACAGAGAGAGGGGGAGTGTGTGAGAGAATGAGTGAGAGGGAGAGAGGAACCGAGGAAGCAAGGGGGTGATGGGAAAAGGAAAAAGAATATGCTTTTCTCTGATATAACCTCCCATCCCAAACTTTCCTTTCCTCTTGCTGCTGCAGCAGTGGTAGCAGCAGCAGCTTTTTCATTGGGACAATGGAAGTGCTCCTTCGATCACAAGATCATGGCAGTGGCAAAGACACCTTTTTTAAAAAAGCGGCTCTTCCAGGATGTGGGATAGAGCTCTGCCTTACTTAACATCCCTTTCATCCCTCTTTGCTGTCCCGCTTGGGCCCAGTACGAAAAAACCTTACTTCACGTCCATAGCGTGACAGCAGGAACTCGTCTCGACCATGTCCCCTGAACCTGGAACAGAGCGTGACAAGCCGTACCTGCCCCTGGACTGGGGAATTCTCTTGTCACACTTTGTTCCTGGTTCCTGGGACGTGGAGTAACGGCAAGGGACGTGAAGTAACGGCAATGGCTTCCCCCCCCCCTTTTGCTCTAGGAATACTCCAACAACTAAGAAAGCCGACTGGAACTCCTGTGCCAGGCCAGGCTCAGCTGCCCGCCTGTCCCTGCCGGAGAAGGCAGCTCTTGAAGGTGAAGAGCCACTGTCAGGCATAGGTCCATATTCCTCGGGTCTCAGAGGCGGGGCTGAGCTCTCCTTGCCTGCTCGATTGCCAGCCCGCAGACTGCTGAGTTCAGGGTGAGGGTGTCTCGGCCCACTGCCCATGCCACCGCCACCACTGCTCGCCCATGGCAAGTGGTGACATTGCAGCCGCCTGTGTTCACCCGGCTCCTCTTGCCGGGCCTCCCAAGACAGCCCACGTGCCTGCAGCAGGGATTCGAAATATCGAAAAACAGAAGCCCGACAATTAAACAAAGGGCTAAACGAAGCCAGGGAAATCCAGTAGTTGTCACGAAACAAGGACGTGAAGTAACAGTTGTAACGATACAAGTAATCACGCCCATGGGTAAATGAAAACAGGGACTGAACAGGGGCAAAACCACGTGGCCGTGAACAACGTTGTCAGGGAACGAACGTAATCGCGGAACGAGGTAGGATGTGAAATAACCGCCTAAGCCTCACTCAGCATAGGTCTTACTCACAATATACTGTACATTTATTGTATAAGATTGTGCTTTGAATGTCCACAAAACAGCCAAAACAGTAGGGATAAGTTTAGTAACATTCATCTTTTAAATGCATTATCTATTAGTTATACGGCAGATTTCCAGAAAGGAAATGGAAGTCATAAACGGTTAAAAGCATGAATGAGAGGATGGTTTTGCATTACAGTAGTTGGTTTTACTTACTAATCTGACCACAAATATTATCTAACAGGTGTTTGGCCTGGATACTCATGCAAACACATTGCACATGCCAATCATATTTCAATCATGTTTCACTAAATATTGACCATTATTTAACAGGTTGAGCAACCTAATATAAAAATAACAGAAGTAAATTTTTTATGGAAAAACATGTGGGCTGTGCACAGCATGTGGAAAGGAAATAAGCATTTGTTGCTCAATAGATTATTATGTCCAAAGACACTCTCTGTTTGAAAAAACAGAAACACAGACACTCTGCCATGAGATATTCCCTTCCAAATGCCACAAGAACTTGAGGCAAGGGGGGGGGGAGTCATGTCAGCAGTGGAAAAGCCATATTGTGGGATGGACACCACCAACATGATCAACGGAGCAGACAAACCACAGGGAGACAACTTTGCTTCCTGCAGAGTTTTTTTCTTTAAAAAAACCACACACCACACACATAGGGAGTCTGTTCCTTCTGACTGCTCCCAAGATTCCATCTAGGGCTGTCCTTGGGAATAGGTGAGGAGAGCAGGCTCCTAGGGTGCTATGGTGAAGAATACTGAGCTAAGCTCCGAGACTTTTTTTCTCCTTATTTTGTTTTAATGTACAATCTGAAATGAAGTATATCAGGGGGAAAAGGGGGGGGGCAACCTGCCCCAAGGTTCTATTGATTGCTTGGAGATAAGCTAAAATGATGTTTGTTCAATTATCTTTAATAATGTTTTTCTTCAGTTTTCCAATTCACTGTCAATTGCACTAGGTAGCAATTTGTGGAACACATCTTTTGTACAGACATGCCAGTTCCTTATAGGGGCAGCAGGAGGACTGCTAATTTTTACCCCCCACCCCCACCCCCCCAGAAGCACTCAGAGTGGTCCTACAAAGGGGAGGTGGAGAGAAGCATTCCTTGCCCAGGGCACTGTTTGTCCTGTTGCTCCAGCAGCCTTGCAGAAAAACCACAAAATGTTATAGAAAGAGAATGTCCTTTGGGGTGATGTTTTTAAAAACTGTGGTAACAAAAGCCAGCATGATTGAAAGTCTCAGCGGCAGAAGGATGGTGGCAGGCTTGTTGCACGTGCTTTTCTGTCTCTTTCAAAAATGCCTGCAGATTGGATCCCTCTTGATAGAGGAATTATGAAGCCAAACAGATACAGCCTCCAACTATTGGGAGAAACAGCTTGCTAAAATGAAACCAAACAAAATGTTTACAAAATAAGGAAGCATCTCCTTTTTTTTTTTTTTTTGGCTAAATTTTAATGTTCCCGTGCCAGTAAGGAAGTTTACACAGCCTTTGAAAAGTTAAGATAAACCTTGAACAACCGGTTAATAATATGACATGGGAAAAAGGAGAGTCTCACTGCATGTTGGATTACAAAGGTGACTGTCAGGATTTGTACACAACCCCTAAACTCCGGGGCAAATGGCTCCCAGCTCCGGAGCTTAAAATTGTTTCCCCACCAGCTCCAGAGTTTACAGAAAATTAAGTGCTGCCACGCCCACCTAAGCGCATCCCAGCGCACTTTTCAGGTACCTGCTCTTGGAGGGTGAAAGATCTCAGATCCGGATGTAAAGGAGTGAGTGTCCGGCTCTCCTCGCTTCTGTTTGTTGTTGTTTTTTGCCTCCCACCCCTTTAAGAGAAGGAATCAGGACGACAACGGGGCTTGGGGAGGCTTGGACCGGCAAACGGAGGTGAGCCTGCATTCTTTTGTCCCCTTTTTTCTCCCTCCCCTCACGCAGACAGGATCAAGGAAGTGCGGAGGGGTGGGGACGCAGGAAGAGCAACGAACCCCCAAGATCTCTGGTCTGAATTTAAGTGGCCAGCGGATCTTAGGGGTCGTGTGAAAAGTCCTGTCTCTCATGCAGCACAGTATCATTACTGTAAAAGGGAGACAAGGCATTCTCTAGCAGAAAAGTATTAGATCTACTGTACAAAACAGTAATGATCCAAGAACAAAGCTGTTACCAAGAGGAGAAATGTTGACTAAATGCAACAAATGAGAAGCAAATGCACATTTATTTTGCAATGGAGAAAACGGCCCTCTGAAAATCCCAATTACACAGAAAGGAGGTGCAGCAGTATATTGCACCAAGTGACGCTGCTGCTGTGTCTGAAGCCACCAGATGACCACAGGATAAACTGACCTTGAACTCTTCCTGTGGTGGGTGCATTTCGTGAGCCAAGGTTTGAGGTCTGGTGAAATCAGCATGACTGCCATTGGATGCATTGCATCTCAAGTTCTGATCAGTGAGTGTTCAGAGAAGTCAGTGCAGCAAAGGAGGACACATAAGCACAGCACTGATCAAGTTCCAAAAGCCAGCCAGAAACTGAAAGCTGCCTGGCAGTCAAAATATGGAGAGCTATATTGTACATTAACACTAGTCATTCGAAGGCAGAATTCCTCAAGTGCTAAAAGCATGAAGCTTTTTACACTTACCCATTGTTCACACATTAGCTTGCTTTGTTTCATAATCAAGACATACAGTGCATGTGGGCTTCATCTGCAAGCTGGGCATTTCAACAACAAAGATCTGCCAAAATCATGTTTCTGAAATGCTAGTAATAATTCTGAGCTTCTAAGATGTACTGTCCATAAAAAGGCAATTTATTACAGTGGCTTGCAGGGCTGGAAAACCTGTGGACAGCCATATGCCGCTGTGATGCAATTCTCATCATCCTGGGGCAGATCAGATTGATAGTCCAGCAATTTAAGAGTGGGCATGAAATCTGTGGTGGGATATTTCCAGAAGGCAACAGAAATTTCCTTATTTGATCTGGAAGTTTACAAGGAAGCCATTGTGTGTGTTTCCAAGCAGCCAGAGGTCTGGAATTGGGTTTAGCAAGTACAAGGACATTAAGAGCAGCTGGATTTGGTCCAAGGGCAGAAGATAATTGACCTAATTGAGTCCACTTAAAGTGTGTGTGTGTGTGGGGGGGGAGAATGTCAATATCCTTTCTTGCAGCAAGATGAGTGAGAAAGATTTAAGGAAAGATCTTCAATGTTCCCTTTTGTAACATTTTTAAAAAATGGATCGGTCATGCCAAATTTGCTTTAGTTAATTACCCAGACTGTGTGTGTTGAATGGAAAAGAGCCCAACAACATGGAGAGTGTATGCTTGATGCTGGACCTTTGGTGCTGCAAGACATTGGAGACCTGGGGCATCCAATCAGGTTCAAAGAACAGGACCGAACAGAAGCACACATTATGCCATGAGGGAGACAAGCGGCAAGAATCTCAGGCTTGCTTTCTGGGGAAGGGCTTGGGGAACTAGCTTTTCTAAACCACAACTCTCTCTGAATCTTTCAGCATGCACAGCTGTGCTGGCTAAGGGATGCTGGTATATGTAGTCCTTAACCTCACCCTCCTTTTTTTTTACAGAGCATATGGGTGGGGTGGGGGGTTAAGATACATAATTTCAAGGAACAGCCTGTCTTGCTGCAATCATTTCCTTGCCCTGGTGCTTCAGGACAGATTCTGCCTTGACTCGGTTCCAGCATCGAAAGCACTTTTCGGGAGCGGGGTGGGGTGGGGGTGGGGGGATGCTTCAGCCCTCTTGGCTCAGCCAGCAGATATTGCCCCAGAGGGTAGTCCCTCTTCCTCCGGCGCCTGGCCAGCGCCTTGTTTGTCTTAGCAACATGTTCTCACATTGAACAGGGGTGCGCTGTTGCTGTGTTAGGTTTGTTGGAAAGGTCCCAGGGTCTGCACTCTGCAGGGACAAGGCTTGTTGCGAGTCCTGTTGTGAAGTGGGGTTTAGTGATTTCAGCAGTGATTTCAGCTCTTAGACATAGCAGGATGGAGACAGCTTCTAGTATAACAGCTCTTTATTCAGGGAGAGAACAAGACTGGGGACTGGGGAGAGGGAGCTACATTTATAGGAGCCAGGACTGGCTAGGAAAAGATACATTTTGGAGGGAACAATTACCACCAATCACAAAGCTGCCTTTTGGCAGAAACCAATGGGATTGAGGATCCAAATGCAGCAACTTGAATAAACCAATAGGCCTGTTCCCTTTGGAAGATGAAGGCAGTTACTTCAACACAATCAAGTACAGATCAATACACAACAAATCCTTTCCTGTTTCGTGTATGGATTGCGGGGCTCTCCGTAAAGAGCGTGGAAAATATGGCCTTCACATTAAGGGGAGCTGGGAAGAGCAAGTCTGGGAAGAGCAGGCCATTAACGACAGTTAATCAATGGAGCATCTCCCTCCGGCCTGCCCTCTCCCCTCTGCCTTGCAGCCAACCAGCCCCCAAAATGCTTCCTGGTTATGAAAGGGTGACTGGGCAGAAAGGGACCAAGTCAAAACCCTGCTGGGGACTCATTGTTTTCATTGGAGGTTTCGGGGACTTAGCAATTATGCTCCAGGTCTGGCCAACCGCTGCCTCACACTTCACCTCATTGACGTGAGGGCGGATATTGGCTTTGCTGACAGAGAGTCTGCGGGATGGTGTGGGACATGCCGGTGGTTACTCACAGCTGGATGTGTCCCAGCCTCTTCCCCGATGCAAAGGGACTCGGCTGTGGCTGCAGCTGTTTCTAATCAGATGCCACCTTTTTGGCACTGCCTTCACAAAGGGAGCGTGGGGTAGGGGAGCTCAGCAGGCAGCACAGTCCCCCTGGAGTGATACACAGAACTCCAGTGATAAAAGGGTAAAGCATTGGAATCCAAATGGTAGACCGGAGGCTGTTGCAGTAATTCATCTCTTCAGCCCCAGATTGCCCTGTATGGAGGGACAGGGCATAGACTCCCATTGATGGCAGGCAGTGACGGGGCAAAGCATTTGCAGACATTACCTCTTCCCCCATTCCCATTTCTCCGCCCTGCCCCCAATCCAAATGATCATGAAGGGATTTTACGAGAAGTGACATCAAATTTCTACCAAGGTTTAAAGATATGCTCTTTCACATATTCATGATCGAATTGTAAATCAGTTTATCCTAAGAGCATTACATAAGAACACAAGAACATAAGAACAGCCTTGCTGGAACAGGCCACAGCCCATCCAGTCCAGCATTCTGTCTCACAGAGTAGCTCACCATTTGCTTCAGGGTATTCCCAAGCAGATGTCTTCACCTGCTTACGATTCCCTGCAAATGGCATTGAGAGATATCCCGCCTATCTCTCCAACCTGGAGGCTGTCCTCAGGCATCCATAATGGTAGCCATTGATACCCTTGTTCTCCATGAACTTGTCTATTCCTTTCTTAAAGCTGTCAAGGGTGACAGCTGTCTCCACTTCTTCTGATAGGGAGTTCCAGAGACCAGTGATCCTCTGGGTGAAAAAGTACTTTCTCTTATTTGTTTGTAATCTAGCACCCAAAAGTTTCATGGAGTGCCCCCTAGTTCTAGTGTTGTCTGATAGGGCAAACAGTTTTGCCTTATCTACTTTGTCCACACCATGTATGATGTTATAAACTTCAATCAGGTCACCTCTTAGACGCCGTCGTTCAAGAGTTTTGCTTACTTTCATATGCATAAAAGGAGACACAGGTACTCCTAAGAAATGATCAGAAAAATATGAAGTCCCCACTCAAATTCCCTGTGGCACCTAAGGAACAGGTATTATTTGCTGTGGGGTGGGTGAAATGGCAGTAGAATTGGCAAAGTCAAGGTCATTCAGAAGGACTGATATATAACTTTAAAACTATTTGAAGATTTGATCTATTATGTTAGAACCTTGTTATCATTATTTGTGCCATATTTCAGGACTTGAAGAGGAAAGATTTCCAGTTTTTATTTACTTAGTGGATAAGCAATATTTGTTTTATAGGGTATTTTATTTATAGATGGAGAAGAAAATACTACCACAAAGCGGGGAAAAAAACCAACTCTTTTAATCCTACTGGGAGAACAATGCTCTGCATTTTAGCTGTGGCAGATTTCACAGTCTCACCAAGAGGACCTGTCCAAACACAGCTGCTTTCTTAAGTTCTGTTCTGTCTCCTATGTTATTTAACATTTATATGAAACCACTAGGGGAAATTATCTGGAGTTTTGGAGTGAAGTGTCACCAGAATGCCAATGACACAACTCTACCTCTCGTCACCTCTGGATTCCAAGGAAGCTATTTTGACTTTAGATCAGTGCTTGGCTTCGATAATGAACTGGAGGAGGAAGAACAAACTGAAACTAAAGCCAAACAAGAGAGAGGTGTGCTTCTGGTCAGCCAAAAGGGAGATCAACCTGCAAACTGAGTCCCTCTTAGCCTTTAAAAAACCATTAATACCTGGCTTTTTAAGGAGGCGTATGGCAATTGGTAATTTGCTGTGTTGTGTTTTCCCTTCTTATTGCCCCCCCCTTTGGAATTTTCAGGGTCTTTAAACTTTTTATTTTATCTTTGCTTCTTGTTGGATTTTTGCTTGTATTATGTGTTTATTTGCTTATTTTACTTGTTTATTCTACTGTTTATTCAATTTGCATTGTTGTTTGTTTCCTATGTCCATTTATGTAAGCCACCCAGAGTCCCTTCTGGGAAATTGGTGCGGTATAAAAATGCAATAAATAAATAAATAAATAGATAAATAAATAAATAAATAAATAAATAAATAAATAAATACTGCATGGTATTACCACCACCCCCAATTGAAAAAACAGATGTGTAGCTTGGGGATGCTCCTGGACTCCTTGAGCCTAGATGCCCAGGTCACAGCTGTGGCCAGGAGTACATTTGCAAAATTCAAACTAGTATGCCAGTTACACCCATTTCTTGAGAAACATGCTCTGGCCACTGTGACACATGCTCTAGTGACATCCAGACTGGAATACTGTAATGTACTCTATGTGGGACTACTAATGGAAAGTCTCAGGAAACTTTAATGGATTCAAAATGCAGTGGCCAGATTGCTGAATGGGGCTGGTTACAGAGATCACACAGCCAATCAGCTATCAGGCACAATTCAAAGTGCTGACTTTAACCTACAAAGCACAAAATGGCCTGGGCCTATGCTACCTCAAAGATAAAATCTCTCAGTATGAACTGGCTCATGTGCTAAGGTCATTGTGGAGGCCTTTCTGTCCATCCCGCCACCTTCACAGGTATGTCTCAGAAGAACACGGGAAAGGGCCTTCTCTGTTGCTGCTCCCAGACTTTGGAACTCCTTCCTGCTGGAGGCCAGGACTGCCCCATCTCTGATGTCTTTCTGGAAGCAGGCAAATACCGTCCTTTTCAGGCAAGCTTTCCCTGAATGAGGGGCTACCTACTATGTGACTTTTACATGGAAAACCATGAATGAATACACTGACTGATTTCATAAGAACACCAGTGTTTTCTATGTTAGTTTCCACCCCACATAATGGATCTTTGTGTGCTCTTTGTAGCTTTAATGTTATCTTTTAATGTTCTAGGTTGCCTCTTCTAATTGCTTGTTCTTAATTTGAATATGTCTTAAATGTTCTGGGCTGTATATTGTCCCTCATTATTGTAATCCACCCTCGGTCCTTTTCCAAGGACCCGGAGATGGTTGTGGCAGACCAGCTTCAGGGTCTTCTGGATGACATAAATGCCCTCAATCCTTTTCAGTTGGGCTCCAGGCCGTGCCATAGTACAGAAACAGCATTGGTTGTACTGCATGACAACCTTTTGAGGGAGGCTGAAGGGGGAAAAACATCAGTGTTGGTCCTCCTCGATCTCTCAGCAGCCTTTGATACTGTTAACCACGGTATCTTCCTGGGGAGGCTCTCCGAGCTGAGGATCGGAGGTCACGAATCACGATTTGGCGTGGTTCCAGTTCTTCTTGGAGAGCTGCCCCCAGTGAGTGCAACTGGGTGAGATGACCTCTGTCCCTTGGTCCCACAATTGTGGAGTGCCACAGGGGTCGGTAATCTCTCCCATGCGCTTCAACATTTATATGAGGCCACTGGGAAGGGTCATAAGGGGGTATGTAGCTTCATGTCACCAATATGCAGATGACACGCAGCTCTATATCTCCTTTCCCTCTTCTGCAGTGGATGCCATTCCATCCTTTGAGCGCTGCTTGTTGGCCGACTGGATGGCAGCGAATAGGCTGAGGTTGAACCCGGGCAAGACGAAGATGCTGCATGTGGGGTCCCCTGGGGTCTGCAGTTTGGGGAACTCCTTCACTTTTGGGGGGTGACTCTCTCCACGAAGGATGGGGTCCGCAGTTTGGGTGTCCTGATGGACCTGACAGTTACCATGAAAACCCAGGTGGTGTTGGTTAATAGATAATATGGGTATTAATATTGCAAAAAGAGATTATAATATATATGTTAATTATAGCACGACTGCTTATTTCAAAAAAGAAAGAAAGAAAGCAAAACTGTTCCAATTGTATGAATGGTATAATGAAATTTGGAATATTGCAATTAATGATAACCTGACATCTGGAATTAAGGTTTTAAAAAAGGAGAGTTGAAGATTGATAGGTTTAATGAGATATGGGATTACTTTATAAATGTTGTACTGGGTAAAGGGAAAGGAAGATTGCCAAACCAAGAGAACATGTACTTTTGGAAGGGATACGGGGATAGTTAAAGAATGGAAAGAATATCATACCGTAAGTAAGATATATTGGTCTCCAGGGTGAAGGGAGCATTGTTTGTGTTGTTGTTGGTGGTTACTTCACGTCCTTCCTCGAGCCGAGGTGAACTTGCCTCGTGTTGAAATCGGTTTTCAAGATGGATAGAGAAGCGGATTGAAAAGATTCCCGAGCTCCAGGACAGGAATCTCTCACCCCGCTTGGAGCGCAGTTCAGGGGGCGTGGTCGGGGTGAACTCGGATTGACCCCACAAGGACATGAGGTTCCGTTCCTTCAAACTCGGATTGACCCCACAAGGATGTGAGGTTACGTTCCTTCGAACTCGGATTAACCCCACCGAACCGGTCTCCAGCGGGGCCGCAAACTGCAGCGAGACAGACGTGAAGTATCAGCCGTTGTTGTTGCTGTTGTTTCTTTTAGTATTGTTTAGCTTGTGCAAGAGTTGCCACATCATAGGGCTTTGGCTGACGTTTTATTAAATTACTGTGCTTCCCTGTGTCATTGAGGAAACAGCATCAAAAGAGGGGGGAGACTTTGATTTACATATGCTCTCACATATGTAAAGCTTCGGGCCTCTTATCTCTACTGATTCCCAGCCGATTCCAGCACTCCCAGACTCGAAATGTGTGTGCTAAATGGCCTTATAGAGCTAAGGCCATATACCCTCTGTCTCTCTTTTCAATTCCCTCTGCTTGGAATTTTGGTGCATCAAGGTGAGATCTGAAAGAATGCAAGCAGCAAAGCACCAGCATTACAACGTGTGTTGTACAAACCCTAGAAGCAGCAGCACCAGCACAAAGTCTGAAGACCAAAAATCCTGCCCCTCCTAACCCTTGACTGACCTGCCTCTGTGACTCCAGAAGATGCCCCCTTTTGCTCTCACGTTTTGGGGCCCAAAATCTTGTGGAAGGGGAAACTGCTGAACAGGCAGTTTTAGCTTCCAGTACATTGAGTATTTCAAAGCAAGTAACAGGTAAGCAGTTCATCCCCATTCTTATATAACTGGCACAACCCAAAAGGTGCATCTATTGCAGAATTATCTAATCTCATAGGATATTTAATTAGAGCAATAAAGCTATAAGAAATATTATGATTCATCTAACTTTTCTGGGCCAGGATTTAAATCCATTATGCCTACCTGTTCCTATATACCTTTCCTGTTTATTTCTGAAAATTATTTCCCAGTAGTTCAGCAAGAAACTTAAACAAACTTATTGTGTCATATTAAATAGTGGCTGCTATAGTTTATTCTAAGATTTTGTGGAAATTTGCTCACTTTGTCAGACATAAGAGTCCCAATTCAGAGATAAGCTGGTAAAACATTAGTGGAGGGCTCTAAAACAAAAGGAAATATCTTTTTTTGTTTTGATCTGTGTTTCTTCTAGAAATGTTCACACACACTAACATAGCTATAGTGCCGAAAAATTCCAAGTAAGCTATTTATAATATATTACACATATCATTAGGTGTGGAAACTTTGGGCATGAACCAGCCAAACATAAGAATTTACATTCAGTTTTGGTTTCTCTCTGAAAAGTTCAGTAGAGACTTAAGTTTCTTTCACGATTGTCTGCACTATTTGTCTTTTTCTTTTTTTAAAAAAAACTGTTTGCTGCAAAGATTGCAGATAATGTAAACACAATACAATTTCTGTTAATCTAGTTTTCTTTCTGCTTCCAAGTCTCCAGTGAGGCTTGGCAAGTATCACTGTGGTTTGTAGAACACCATCAGATTCAAAAGATTGCTCTGAGGTTGAGTGAACAAGTCTTTCTTGACTGTGAGTCAATAGGAATTGCTTCAGAGACACTGTGCCGGCAGATGCATAACATATACAAGTGTGGCCATATTATGACAAAGATTTTTCTGTAAGACTTTTATTAAATTAAAGGTGATGAGAAAGCATGATCTGGAGCATCTGGAGGTCTTGTGGATAATTCATGTACACAGAACTGCAATTATTTATGTACTGCACCCTTGTCTTGGACGGATATGTCACGTCCTTCCTTGTTCCATGACTAGTTTTGTACCGTGACAGCATTAGTTGCAATCACGTGGTTTTGTCCCAGTTTAGTCCCTGTTTCTGTTTTCTCATGGTTGTGATAACTTGTCTCCTGACAACTGTTACTTCATGGTCTTGTTCTGTGACAAATTCTGAATTTGTCTTGCTTTCTTAACCCTTTTTTTATATTGAAAATAAAACTTTTTCGATATTTCAATTCACTGGTCTTTCGGGATTTATACGTCAATGCTACAGAATTTTAAGTATTTTCTTTAATAAACATTTGTGCAGCATGGTGTTTCCCATAGGGAAACTGATGTCGAATGCCACTTCAGCCACTGACCACTAGGTGGACACTGGTTGTTGCGTGACAGTTGTTACCATACGGTCCCTTGGATCAGAACAGGAACCAGGAACAAAATGTGACAAGAGAATACCCCAAACCAGCACCAGGTACAGTACGCTCTGATCCCGCTCCAGAGGGCGGGCAAGACAAATTTCAGCTGTTGCACGACGGACATGAAGTAAGATTTTTTTGTACCAGTCTGAAGTGCAACACTTACAGAGACCAAGTGGACATGAAGTAACTGCCCAGGTTGCTTTTAGTTGGTGTGATTGCCTTTCTTTTATTCTTTTCCATGGAGTGGCTATATGGTTCCATTTGTGTGACCCACCATGAGTGATGCAAATACACGGAGGAGTGGGGGTATTATTAAAATCCCAACAAATGAATCTTATCTGTATTTTACAGCCCTGCAGACCTCATCTGTATACAGAACCCCAGTTTCCACTGGCATTTGGACATGTGCCCTGATGAATATCAAGTACAATCCTCTTTTTTATTTAAAACAACAACGGGTCTTTGTGGCACCTTAAAAGACTAACACACATGCTGTCTGGCATTAGCTTTCACAGATTACTGCCTACTTCATTGGGTGTCGCCCTCTGCAAGGAAGACGGCTGAAGGGTATTGAAACCTAGGCCAACTAAAGCTTGTTCTCGCTGAAGGTGTTGCTTTTGCTGCACCGAGTAACATGGCTACTCCATCCCCTATAAATAAATAATATTGGAAATTGGTCATCTCTTTGGGCATGCTGGGGATGCTTTAAGATGCTGGCTTTGATGTACAGCAGCATCTCAAGTCTTTTTACTCTCATTCCAAGTGATACAGTGAGCCAGCGCAGGGCTGCTTCTGGTGGGATCCAGGAGGCTGGTGCAAGCAAGAACACCTCAACTCTGTACAGTATGTGGATGTGTCCAATCTGTGGATTCTTCAGGCAAATAGGCAGAAAATATCTAAATCCTTTATAAACACTTGTGGCCCAAATCCTGTTGGGATTTACTGGTAATACTGGTGTAACACAAGAGAATAAGAATACAACATATGAGGTCTACAGAGGTTTTTTTTTTTTAATGAAGCAATTTGCTTAAAATTTGTATTAGTTTGAGGACACGGCTGACAGGGATTTTGAAGGAAAGCAAGTTTTCCTTTCAGGATTCCTCAAACCACAGTTAAAGGGCTAGTACATCCCATGATGCAGTGTTTCTGCATGTATTGCTCAGTTTAGATGTCAACTTAGAGCAAACACTTAGCATGATGTCTGGACTGTCATTCTTTAGAAAAGGACAAGGCTGGAGATACCAGAAGCTGGTTGGACAAATAATAATAGGTCATGGACCCAAAGGGGTTTGAGTAAAAAGAAGCTTGAGATTGGTGTGTCAGGCACTGGAGCTCAAGGCCTGTCTTTGCAGCTTCTGCCTTTGATGTGTTTACCTTTTCTCCAGCAATTCCTGGGTCACTATAAACTATCAGCAGGGACTTTGGGCAACAGCACGAGACAAGGGAAAGAATTCCACAACAATGATTTCCTGGTGTTTACTGAACAGCAGTGGGTAAACTGCAGAGGGTCAGCCCTTGGTGCTGGAGAAATGATGCAGCCTATATATATCATAGGGATGGATTTGGGGAAAGATCTTACTGAAAACAATTATTCAGTCCACCTTGAAAGGGGTATTAATGTTGTCTGGCTTTGTAGAAAGCAAACTGACAATAGTGGGGAAACCAGTGCTAACCATAATGCACCTTTGAGATCAAGTCTGTGCTGGTTTATATAAAGTATATCCCACAGTCTAAGGATGGAAGTCAACCAGACACATGAAAATAGGTGTGGTTTTTTTTGAACAATGATCAGTGTTACAAGTGGTTGCAAAGTTCCTTCTCCAGTGTAATGAGTAGCACTTAATTACTTTCAGAAGTTAGTTATAATGGAATTTTGAGGCATTTTGACCGGAATTCTTCAGCTATAATGCTATTATGTTATTAGTAGCAAGTGGCAAGAGAAGTATTCTTTAGTTGTGTTTTTCTATATTGTCAAGGTCCAAGTTCAGAACTGGCAACTAGAGGGAAAAAGAGAGATGTTCCTCTGTACTGTATTTTCCTGGCTTGATCGCCAAAAAAGTATAATGTGTTTGTTAATAATGTGCAACCCAACAAAAGAGTGATCCTTTAAGGTTTCTCTCTAGCAGTTTGAGCCATTAAGCGGAAATGGTTGTCATTTATGAGCTGGAAGCCAACACTGCCAATGAAGATTTGTGGGATGAACAGAGACTTTCATCCAATCATAGCAATCAATTTTAAGGCATGTTCAAATATTCTTTTCAGCCTGGCCATCAGTACCATCACAGGGTATGAGTTTCATGTTCTCCCTGTAGGTCCACTAGATTGTGTTAGAAGCAATTCAGTGGCATTGCCAACCTCCCAGGAAGAACCTGGGACCTATCCAAAGGCCTATCCAGAAATGCTAATATACATAACATTAAACACACCCACGTGCCAGTGTGGGTGCCTAAGACAAAGGAAAAATGGCCCCTCCCTGTTCCACATCCAGACACTGACTGCAGTGATTACTCTGGCAACCAAGTACTGTACCATTTCCCAGCAACTCTGAGGGCAGCAACCGAGGGTGAAGATGCAGAAAGAAGCCATATGACACACAAAGCTGTCTCTTCTAAGGAGAAGGAATGGCTTGGGTGAAGAGGCTAAGGGAGCTGCAGCTGTTTCCCCTCCTGGTCTGGTTGCCTCTTTCTCTAAAGGTAGGGCCAGGCTTGCCAGAGCATCAAACACATTTTTCCCTGCTGCGGGCTTACTAAAAATGGAACACTTAAATTCGTCTGTAGGCTTATGACAATGGTAGGAATTCAATGACTTACCTCCTGTGACATACTCTTATGTCACAGATGCATGCTGGGGCATCCACTTGCTGAAAATCTTGGCCAAGGTATATTCCATAACGTTTTGAGGCAGCTTCCACAGGGCTGTGTGCCAGCTGTGCCAGTGCCTAATGAGTCACACTGAGATTTAAGTTATAACTTGGCATTGAGCCTGCAAGGCCGGCAATTGGTTCCAGTCAGCATAGTCTGAAGCAGAATCACAGCACACTATTGCTTTCCACCTCATACCTTTCTTGTTTGATACTTTTCGCAAGGACCTCAGAACTCTGTTTGCTATTTCCTGCTGTGTCAGACTGAGCCATTCAAAAAATTCCCAGATGTGTAACCTTTTGTGATCCTTGGCACTGAACTTAGGCCCAGTCAGCATTCTGGAATGAAGAATCCCTTCCCGCCCAAATGGGCCAGGAAACCATAAGTCAGTCACCTCTAAGTTACAAGAGACCCTTGATCTGCCTGTTGTTTTCAATTCTTACTGGAACTAATATATTCATGCGCCACCATGAACCATGCCTTCTGTTAACCACAGTTTGCTGCGTAACCCATACATTGCATAGGAGACAACCAAACAAGCCACAGCTTGTCTTCCTGATTGATCACTGGTGTTGGAGGCAGTTCAGGAAACAAAGCACCGTAGCAGATCATGGTTTAAACAACAAACCATGGATTTATATTAACTGAGCAACAAACCATGGGTTCAGATTGTGAGGTGCGGCTGATTGATTTACTAAAGATTACCAGAAGTAAATTCATATTACAAGCCATACTTCTTCCAGCCAATCAGTAAATTCTACTTAGTTTATTTTAGCTTCAATAAAATAATCCCCTAGTCATGATTCAAAGGTTTTGCTGCTGCATAATAAACTGTTCATGTACAATATGTTGGAGGTAGTCTTCTATAACGCTAGTCTACTTGCATGGGATTATAGACGGTGCTAGTGTATGGGATTATAGACAGTGAGCACCAACTTCACCTAGAAAGTGTTTTGTTTTGTTTTCCACAAAGTATGCATAAATGTGAGGGGTGGGCTACAGAGATCACATTACATCCCTATTAAAGCAGCTCCATTAGCTACCACTCAATTATTGGGCACTATTCAAGGTGCTGACCTTAAACTACAAAGCACTGTATAAATTGGGTCCTAGCTACCTTAAAGATCGAACCTCACAGTATGAACTGACTTCGGTGTTAAGGTCATCAGGAGAGGCCTTTCTCTCCATCCCACCACCTTCACAGGTGCATCTCATAAGAACACATGAAAGGGCCCTCTCAGCTGCTGCACCCAGACTCTGGAACTCCCTCCCACTAGAGGCCAGGACTGACTGATCTCTGTTGTCCTTCTGGAAAGAGGGAAATACCTTCCTCTTTATGCAAGCTTTCTCTGAATGATGGACTGCCTACTATGTGTCTTTTGTATGTTTCTACCATACATGATCAAATAGACTTTGTGCTTATAACCACTTATAACCTTGTGTGATTGCATTGACACTATGTAAATAAATAAATAAATAAATAAATAAATAAATAAATAAATAAATAAAATGTTTTCAATGTTAGTGTCCATCACTCATAACTTTTACATGGCATTTTTACTGTCTTTAATTGCTCACTTTCTCTTTTAGCTTTAATGTTGTCCCATAATTACTTGTACTCAAACTTGAATATGTCTTGATTGTACTGGACTGTATATTGTCCCTTATTACTGTAAGCCACCTTGGGTCCTTTTCCAAGGAGAAAGGCGGGGTAAAAAATACTCTAAATAAAAAGGGGGGAATGTTGACTAAAAGAGTGTGAAGTGCTTTTCTAAGGGATTGGATTGCCACCTATAGTTTTTTGCAATAATCTCTTTAAATGTCTCTCATGGACATAGATACTGTTCTGCTGGTCAGACTGCCCTGCGTATAATTCATTCTAATTTAGTTTCTGGTATGAAAAAAATTAATCAGTAACTCAATGCTATTGAATTGTGAGATCTGGCAAGAAGACATTGTGTTTTCTCTGCTAGGTTTCAACAAGTGCTTCCCCCTCCTCCCGTAGGTTTCACTTAACAAGCCCCAATGTCAAAAGCCACACCATGAATCACACCAAGTGGAAAACTAAAGATGCTTTTTACTCTTTCTTTTGTTAGTAGATTGCAAGCTTTCAAGGCATTAATGTCCGCTTAAGCATTAAGTGAAACATGGCTCCAACAAGATCATTATGGTAAACCCACTTAATGGATCAAGAGCAAAAAAAGAAAAAAAATCAGAAAATAAAGAAATTTGACAGATGGCCAAATGAAACATGACTTGGGAAATAGTCACTGATGCAGTCAGTGGAACATCACTTAGTTGTGGGTGGCTGTCTTATGTCCCCCTGATAACACCAGAATGATGACTATTCCTTGGCTCCAGGGGGTCTGTCATAACATGTTGATAATGACCATAATTGTTGCTATTACTATTATTTTCAAGCTGAGCACTTCTCCACAGAAGAATTCAAGGAGGGAATGTCTCATTTGCCATGGCTGTTTCTCCCCATTTATTATTCAGAGTGTGGCAAATACTTGAACTGAAAATATCAATATTTCTGCAAAGAGGTGAATGGAATGCATTTTAATTGGATCAATATAAAAATAACATCAAAACAGTAAAACAGAATAATATTTTATTGAAAATAATCACACTGAAAGAACAGTGTTGCTTCTGTCCTTGTAACACTTGCAACAAGAATTGTGATATATTAAAGATATATGAAAGCATGCATCAAAATTATGCCTTAACATAATCATAGGCTGTTTTCAGCAGGGCTGAGACCATCATCAGGGGTAAATCATCACTGATTAAATCCAAATTACACGATTAAAGGTGATTTCAAGGTGCATGTGACTCATACACAATGCAAAATCAATAAATACAGTGGTACCTTGTATAAAGGAATTAATTTGTTCCAAATGAAATTATGTTAAGCAAATTTTCCTTTACACTGTATAAATTTCCCCTAGGAATGCATTGAAAACAGAGTGATCCCTAACTGCGACCATTTTTAGGTTATACGGATTTGCCCCATAGAAGATTCTGTTAAGCAGTTTCCCCCTATCTCCGGTATTTTTTATGTTGTGCAGATTTTATGATATACAAACCATTTGTTATACGAGGGTCCAGTGTACTTGAATCAGCGGCATTCTCCCACTGCTGACAACATCACCCCTGTTGTGCACATGGAGCTGCACAACGGGATTTCACATCCTATGAAAGAATAGTACAAAGGCTTTCTATCCATAGATGTCTGAAGGGCTCCTAGCCTCAAAACTTGTACTGAATTTAATCTGCGCCACTAGACTTGGTGTTCCTGGTGTTGTTTTGCTATTGTTGTTCTGTACAAGGGAAATGTTACACCCACTGTACTTTCAGGATACACTCTTGGCTTTGTTGCATTTTTATAGATTGTGGGGTTTTTCAGGAGTCAACTTAGGATCAGTAACCGTTCTTATCTCTTCTCACTTCCTAGGGACCAGAACTTGGTAAAAATACTTTCTGGGATTAAAACTTTTCTGAGCCATGCTGACTGGGGATTCTGGAATCTGCTGAGTGTTTGTTTTCTATATTCGATGGCCCAAAGTACTGGTTCTTCACTAAGTGGGGCAAGTATAAAAAATGAATTGAACCTACCCATAAATCAATAAACTATCGTTTTAAAAACCCCAGTTACCCAAGCTCTTCTATGAACCTTTAGATAGTTCATGTTGTTTCCAATTGACATTCATGTCCTCAACTGCCCTAAAAAAATTAGAAAAAAAAGCTATTTGGTCCCCTGCAGCAGTGCCCTGTCTTCTTGGGAGAGATATTTATTAAGCCTTGTTTCTATTGTATAAACAGTTTATCTCCTCCCCACCAACAAGAACAAAAACAACCCTCCCCCATGGAGCCTCCAACCCCCAACCCCATGCCACTGGATGGGGTCAAGCAACAGAACAGTTAGCTGTTCATCATCTGGATGAGCGCCCAGACTCTGTGCCTCTTGAGACCAGTCTGTCATATCTTCTCTTCCAAACCAGCCTAGACATCAATGGGACTGGAAGGGGCTTAGACTTCCCAGCACTCTTTCCCATAATACAGAGGGGAGTTTGAGAGCGTTGAAGATTTTCCTTCAAGTGAATTGGGGATATGGAAGAAGCCGTGCCTAACTGACAGGGAAAACTCATGGAAAAATAATTTGGAAGACACTTGTCAAGGAGATATTTCTGGGCAGCGACAGGGAGAGCAAAGTCATTACAGAGAGGAAGTACTAGAAAGAAGGCGTCATTTGAACTGGGGATACTTTCAGAGGCACCCTTGTACCATCTTCACAATGTCTGAAGCAGAGAGGAAACATCCTGTCTTCATGGAGCCAGAAGGCAGCAGCCCACCCCCCACCCCCCACTTCAGGTCCTTTCCTCAGAGAGAAGTTCCCATGCCACATCATGGTGCTTGGCTAGACCTAAGGAGAAGGGTCCGCCTTGTGTGTTGTCCTTTCATCTAGAGACATTATCTATTCTTTTCTCCATCCTTTTTCCAAGCTGGAACCAGATGGATAACTTAATGAGCTGCTGAGGTCAAGACTGCCCCACTGTGTGCCTTCCAGGAGAAGAGCCATCTTGAACGGCCCATAGGGAAATTGCACAGAGCTTTCCCAGAAACAGGGAATGGGGAACCATTTCTGAGTAGTTCATACCTAGAAAATCTTGGCAAGGGTTGCCACAAGTTGCATCATCATCATCATCATCATCATCATCATCATCATCATCATCATCATCATCATCATCATCATCATTTCCCAACAGGGTGTTTTGTGCCCATAGAAACTGAATTATAGACAAATTTTAGCAGGTGCCACTTGGTCCACTAATTTGTCTGTCACTATTTCACCACAGCAGCTCACAAAAAACAAATAAACACTGCAGGCATGGGAGATGTATCAAAACATCATTAAATAACACTTTAGCACAGAATCACAGGCTGGAAGGTGACTCTACTCCTCTACTTTAATTACAATTAAATAAGGAAGATGAAGCACTAAGAACACTTGGAAGTGCTATGCAAATACCTCTGTTGCTGCTGCTGCTTCTCATTATGACGCTGATGCTGCTGTTTATAAATGTTCTCATCAGTGACCTCTCCTTTGCACAAAGCAGAAACAGAACATGCCTTCAGGATGGCCGTGGGAAACTTAACTCTCTCTCTCTCTCTTTTGGAAATGGAACAAAGTCAGTCACATTACAGTGGCTGTTGTTCAGTGCTTATCTTAAGCGATGAGGAGGAGGAGGAGGATGGTGGTGGTGGTGGTGGTGGTGGTGGTGGTGGTGATGGTGATGGTGATGATGAGTGTGACAACACCCTGGAAGCAGGAGAAATACATATGTAAATCATCATCCAATCCCAACAGGAGGGTGGGGTACTGTATGGTATATAAAGGGTGGAGCCTGGTCTGTGAGGGAGTTGAAAGTTGAGAGTTAGGAGTTTAGAGCTGAGAAAGCTGAGAGAGCACAGCTCTGTTAGAGTTCAGTCAGGCAGGTTAGGTGTGGGGGCTTTATTATTTACTGTTTATTAAAGACAGGGAGGCTTGAATATTTGATTTAATCTATTTTATGTATAAGGCAACACATACCAACTTCAGTCATTGCTGTATTTATTTATTTTCTCAATAAACATAATCATTATTTTTGTATTATACATCTGAGTCTGTCCCAGTTCATAAGGTGACGATTTAAAAGGTGGCAGCATTACCAAGTGGATCCTGTGAAGATTAATAATTTGGTTCCCTACACTTCACATTTTCATCACAATTACACGCTTGAAAAGGGAGGTGTCATCACAATGAGCCATCAAATTTCTGATTCATCACAACCCTTGTTAGGGTTTTCTAGGGTTTTTTTTTAGAGTTCTTAATACTCAAAAGTGTTTTCCCATTCCCTTCTTCTGGAAGCATGCTGGGACTGGGCAGCTTGACCAAGGCTATACAGGCTGGCTCCTTTCCCAGAGGTATAAATTGAGAATTGAACTCCCAACTGCTGGTTCTGCAGTCAGACGGATAAACCACTGAGCTACCTAGCCAGCATACTTTTCCTAATGCTGTTGTTCTTATGTGCCACCAAGTCGCCTCCAACATGTGGCAGCCCTATGAATGAGCCATCTCCAAAATGTCCTCTTCTCAACTGCCCTGCCAAGCTCTTGCAAACTAAGCCTGTGGCTTCCTCTTAGGAACCAATCCATCTTGTATTTGGTCTTCCTCTTTCCCTGTTGCCTCCAGTCTTTTCCCAGCGCTATTTTGTTTTCCAGAGAATCCTGTCTTCTCATGATGTGCTCAAAGGAGGCAGACAGAGTACAGTATTTCCTAAGAGTGTAATAAAATATGTCACATGCTTTTGCGCTTAGTGACATGTTCCCTTTGCCAAGAAACTTCCCTTCCAGTCCAGAATCATTAATAAACCTAAACAGAGAGACAGGAAGAATTTATCAAGGCTACAAATTAGCAGGAAGCCTGTTCCACTTACCACCAGCTGCTGCAGTTTGGCACTGGTGGAGGAACTCATCTATTTGGTGAATATTTAAGTTGAGCAAACAGGGCCCTCTGCTGGTTGCTTGTTAAATAATCACAGTGGCTTCAGTCGTTCGTTTTACCCACTTCCTTTTCAAGATGGCCTCTTATTCAAGAGATATTTCTTTTGGCATATCCCCTTAAGCAAGACAGGAAAACATTCCAGGAGGGGCCAGAAAGGTTCTGACAGGAGCCTGGAACTAAACTTTCACAACAATCTAGAGAAAGCATATTTACTGTGGGTTAGCTGCAGACAGGTGTGAGATGTCTTGTAATACACACCCAAGTTGCAGTGTTTTTTCTTCTTTGTTTTAATCTACTTGGGGTGGGCATGCACACTGCGGCTGTGGGCATGAAGTCACAACGATGGGCTCCTGCCCACTTTTAATTTTTTTTTTAAATAGAAGGATGTTATGTGCATCTTTGGATATGTGATTCAATTACAAGTTTTAAAAAGGAAATTGCATATCTGCAGATGTGACTCCTTCTTGTGGCGTGTCCTCATAGAACGTTGGCGATCAGTAGCCTGAACTGGTTTCTATCTAAAGCTCTTCTAAACAGAGCAGTTGTGCTCACTGTGGACCATTGGCTTAAATTCTTAAGCCAGAATGTTCTAATACACCCCGGGCCATGCTTCCTGTGTATTTTTTCTTGAAGTATAACCTGCAGCAGATGGTATTTCTTATTGCACATTATGTGTCCAGAATATTGCAATTTTATTCTCTTTACAGTATTGAGGATTTCTAACTTTTTATTCATGCACTGTAATACAGCTGCATTAGTGACTCTGGCTGTCCAAGGTATCTTCAGAATTCTTCTGTACGTCCACAGAAATAGTCAAGGGAGTGAGCCGTCTGGATCCCCTAAACAAGACGGTGAAGAAGACAAGGAGTTGGAAAGACATGTGAAAAGATTGCACTTAATAGAGTTAGAGGAAGAGAGTAAGGAAGACTGGGAGAATGAAGAGCGCGAGGACCCGCGAGATGCTTATTGGGTGGTAGAAGAGACATTAGCGGACCAGGGAGAGCACGCGGAGAAGAAGGAGGGGGAAAAAACAGAAAGTTGGAACCGGCAATTGAGAGAGAGAGAGAGAGAGAAAGGCAGAGGGGGAGACTGTCGGAGAAGATGCGGGCTATTTAAAGGTCCAGAAAGAGGAAGGATTGGCTTGGGCTGTTTATGTATGCCCCCTCAAATGGCCGGAATCCTCTAGACAGTTTCACAGATGGAGAACCGAGAGGTTTGCCAATCCTGTGGCACAGTGGGCCAGGCACCCGTGCTGCGGCACTCAATGTTGGGCCCGGGGATCTCCTGCACCCCCTCACCCTTAAAGGAGCCGGATTCGGGTTATGTACCTGTTAATGTTATTTATGAAGATCCCTACGTTGAGGGGAATGTTGATTCTGTTATACCAAAGTTATCTCCAGAGGTTCAAGAATGTACCTATAGAGAATCACCTTCTGTACGTAATAAAAATCCATTCGACGTTTTGCTAAGAAATGACTCCTTTCAAGTTTGTGACTTGGATCCGCCGATAGAGAGGATCGAACCCTCACACCAAGGTATCTTCAGAATTCTTCTGTACGTCCACATTTTGAATGCTTCCAGCTTTCTGCATAACGTGTCTGCAAGGGTCCAGGTTTCAACACCATAGAGAAGTATATGAATACATAGGATCAAAGTGTTTGAGTACAAAGTCTGATAAATAAGTTCCGGTTTGTCAAGACTTTCCTCATTTTCTGGAAGGAATTTCTAGCCTGTTGAATTCTACAGCAAATTTCACATGAAGGATCCCAGTTATCTTTGACAAAGCATTCCAAGTATTTATAAGATGATACTCTCTCAATTATGGGCGTTTATACACGACCCCTAAACTCCGGGGCAAATGGCTCCCAGCTCCGGAGCTTTAAAATGTTTCCCCACCAGCTCCGGAGTTTACAGGAAATTAAGTGCGACCACGCCCACTTTAGCGCGTCCCATCGCACCTTTCAAGTACCTGCTCTCTGGAGGTGGAAATTCCTTGATGCGGTGTAACGATAGTGAGTGCAGGGCTCTCCTCGCTTCTGTTTGTTGTTTTTTTGGCTCCCGCCCCTTTAAGAGCTACTTAAGAGACTGGAATGTTGCCGCGGCAAGAGCGAGAGGCAGAACGGAGGTGAGCCCCGTTCTTTCTTCCTTTTTTTCTCCCTCCCCTCATGCAGACAGGATCAAGGAAGTGCGGAGGGGTGGGGACACAAGAAGAGCGACAAGCCCCTAAGATCTCTGGTCCTAATTTAAGTGGCCAGTGGATCTTAGGGGTCGTGTAAAAGCGCCCTATATCACTGCCAATCTTGAGAAGGCTCTGTGAACCATTTTGTTTTTTACTGATAACCATCCATTTTGTGTTTTTCACATTAAGCCGCAATCCCATAGCACTGCTTTCTGCCTCAACAGAATCCAATAATCCTTGCAAATCTGCCAGACTTGTTGCAAGCAGGACAGTGTCGTCAGCGTTTCTTATGCTATTAACAGGAACTCTATTCACTTTCACACCTTGGTTCTTTCCTTCAAGAGCATCCTGGAAAATTCTTTCTGAATAGATATTAAAAACTAGAGGTGAGAGAATAAAACCTTGATGAACACCTTTCGTAATTGACACCTCTTCTGACATCTGACTATCTATACCAGGGGTGTCCAAACTTTTTGCATGGACGGCCAGATTTGGTGAGGTGAAAATATATGGGGGCCGACCATTCAACCGTATTTGGCTCCTGGGCTGGACTTTGGACAAGTCTCTAAGACGTGCAAGCAGGCAGGAAGGACGCTGCAGCAGAGGAACCAAGGATGGGTAGGCAGGGCAGGTGGCTGGGGAAACAGACAGAGGTAGGGAGGGCTGGCAAACCATAAAACTGCAAGCTGATATCTCCATGTGGTATGGGAAGGGGCCAGCTGGCAGGGATGCGTGACAGGCTGAGCTGACAGGGAGAAGAGGCTGGGGGCCACCTGAAATTTGAAAACAGGCCACATTTGGCCCCCGGGCCTGACTTTGAATATGCCTGATCTATACAGACTGTAGCACGCTGATTCCAATCCAAATTCCCAATCAATCTGATATTACAATTGTTTAACCCCAGTTCTTTTAGATGTTAATAAGTTTATCATGTTTAACTGAGTCAAATGTTTTTTCATAATAATCAATGAAGCAAACAAAAACTTTGTCATTGGCATTGAGACATCGCTGAATTAGTATTTGAAGACTAAATAATGCCAACCAGGAAGCAGCCTCCGATGCGTCATTTTCCCCTCTTCCTGATGCTGGCCAATCAGGAGCTGTGCAAGGACATGCATCATCCCACCTCCCTTTCTGATGGACCAGTGCCAGGGAGAGGGAAATACGATGTATCGGAGGCTGCTTCTTGATTGGAATTTTGGCCAGCGCAAGGTAAAGCAAGGTAAGACAACGGTTGAAATGAAATGTCCATCTCTATCCAGTATTTTGGCTCCTGCGGTCATAAGAAAAGATATTACCACCACCAGAATTTTCTTTGTGATTCCCTCCCCCATTAGAGTTATGGAGAGATTGAAGATTTTGGAAGAAAACAGAGGAAACAATGCCAATTATGATGTGATCCCTTCATTTGTGACCCCAAACATACATATAACACTTGTTAATGGGGACAATTGCACCTATATTTCATGCTTTAAAAGGTCCTCCTGAACATATATATTGCAAAGAAGCAGTTCCTTCCTTTCACACTTTGCTGGAAAATGGAGGCAAGCATGTAAGAGGTTTGTGTTACATCCAGTATGATTAAAGTACCAAGAGAGACTGTAGGAATGTGTCTCCATAGTTACTGTGCTGGTATTTTATTTTTCATTCTTTGGGTGCCATAGCAACACTGGATTTGTCTAAGGCCCGACCCAAAAGTAATGAAAAGAACCCTTGCTTGCTGACTTGTTCATTACTGCAGTCAGTGGAGATCAAAGAAAAGAACAGAGGAAATCAAGTTGGAGTTATTGTTAGGGGGAACTACATTTCAGCTGCTCAAGCAGGGGCGGGCTGCTTCCTGCCGTCAAAGGGACATAACTTTATGTCTCTATGAGTGAGTGGAAGAGAGTAGCCACTATATAAGATGTTGTATTTTTAGCATTTATGGACTTATTCTAAATTGAATAGAGGGAGGCAAAATTTTGGGGAGGGGAATTAAACCCATGAACCCTTTTTAGAGGAAAAAGGAATTGGAGCCATCTTTTTCATTTTTAAAATTGAGATGGGCCCCATAGGGAGGAGTGCAAGGGTCACAACTAAGTCCCTGGGAGCTTTGTGTGGTGCAAAGGCTGTACTTAACCCATGCCTGCTCTAAAACAAATCCTAAATACAAAAAGGCTTATTTCGAGCTCTCCAGTTCTATGATAGGCAAGATGTGGTGTATTTTAATGGTAGAACATCAGTCTCCTTATCATATGATGGGGAAATGCAGTCTCCTCTCACTCTTGAGGCAATTATCTAACGAGAGTCTGTGCACTATGTGGGATAATGTGATGGACAAGGACTCAGGAGAACGGGGTTCAAGCCCTGCTTGGCCAGAAGTATTCGTGGGTGGTGGCAAAGGGGGCGGGCACGCGCAGGATTCAGTGGTGAAACTACTCCTTAAATAGCAAATATACTTTGAACATCCAAATAGGCTCACTATTAAATGGATAATTAAATGAGTAAGGATTCTGACTATTGAGTTAGAGTTTGGGAGTTCAATTCCCCACTGAGCATTTTGGAAGAGCCAGTCTGTGTGGTCTTGGGCAAGCCGCACAGACCCAGGGCACCCCTGGGAGAAGGAAATGGTAAACAAGTTCTGTGCAGTTTATCTTGAAAGCCCCCAAAAGGGTTGCCATAAGTTAAAACTGACTTAATGGCAATTGATTATTATTTATTATTATAAGTTGAATGTGTTCCTTGGTGGCACATAAAAACAACAGAAATCGCTCACCCCAAGTGTCTAATCCCATCTGTGATCTCTTTTTGCCTCGTGTGCCAACTAGGTATAATGTCTCTGAGAGGGGGATTGCCCTGTTTCTTGAGTCTCTTGCTGCCAACCAAATGAGGAGCCAGGTGCTTTAAGAAATTGTCAATAGAAAATGCACCAAGTGAAGGGCCACTGCTGTCTGTAGAGGTGAAAAGGGATGTACCTTGAAGTGAAGCATGATGCCTCAGGCTGATTCTACACATCTGTGAAATCCATCTTGGAACTTCAATTTAATTATAAATCCTATAAATCTTCCAGCCAGGATGAGTTTTGGACTATTCCATTTTCTCCGTTGTCTTGGCCCTGCAGTGCCTAGCCTGATTAAGGGTCTTGCGGAGCACGAAAGCTTACCTTTTTGACTGCACTTTAATGGAACAATGAATGGATTGCCAACCCCTGATTTTTGATCCTGTTTTGGTGGGATGATCACAGCATCCGAAGAACTTTCAGATGCCATGTTCACAATTGTTCCTTTCAGCTGGGCTTCGAAAGACATGACTAAGTTGTGCCAGCAGATGTCATTGCAGAGATGAACAACAGGCTGGGGACTGAATTTAATGAGAAAGAAAGGGAGGCAGGAAGAACCTGACCGTCCAGGCACCAACTACCAGACCAGGCTGACCGTATAGTGTGCATTTGTAAAATGTTAAATGCCAGTGCGTTAATGGATGCAATTTTCATTTTGGGTCATGGCATGCAGACAAAGAAGATTTCATTCCATTGACTACCACACTGCTACGATCCCATGAAAACCACTCCCACTCCACAAAGCTATGGTGCCTAGGAATCAAGCTCCAATTACTGCATTTATAGAAACCCTAGGCATGATTAGTAGTTCCTAAAGTAACTGTTCTGGTTGGCGCTTGGATCTAGTTTTTATGAACTTGAGTTCACTGGAAATGGTGAGGTTTCAACCTATGAAGGTGCTCAGGAGGTGGATGCCATCTGGTCCTGGTGATTTGTTAGCATTTAGTTTAACAAGACATGCAAGGACCTCCTCCCTGGTTATTTCTATCTAGCTTAATTCTTTGGTTTCCTCCCCTATGAAGATAGGCTTTTTGGGGGGGGGGGGTGGCATGTGATCTTTGTCTTCCTCAGTGAATACTGAAGCAAAGAATTCATAAATCTCTGTTTCCTCTTTAGTAATCCCTTGCCTTCAATTGTCATCTAATGGTCCAATGGCCTTCCTAGTTGGGTTCTTACCGCTAATATACTCAAAGAGGTTCTTGCTATTTCTTTGAGTGTTTTTTAGCTATATGCTCCTTATGTACTTGACAATATTCTGCTATGGCTATTACTGAGCAGATACTTTTTTCCTGCTGCTGAGTTGATATCACGGGTATTTTGTATTTGTGAAATGGAGAGAGATTTATCATCTGGCTTCACTGAATTTTGGAGAATGCTCAGTAAGTGTGGAAGGGACTTAATTTGGCGAGGGTTGTGCTCAGTAATTTCTGCATTACACAGTTAGTCCAGACCTGATTAAAATGTGCCTCAATAGATGTTACTCTGAGTGATATGCTTGCTGTGGTCTGACATCTTTTGACTGCCAAAACCAAACAAAGAAGCCTTATTGCTGCTAGCTATTTAATTGTTTAGCCTGGATTACAGGCCAATTTCATCCTTCCTAAATAGGAGTGATAAAAACTAGCAATGATGTTTGAAATGAAGCTTTGTTAGAAAACAGAGTGCTAAAATATTGAGAGGTCAAACTTCGTATTACAGAAAAACATATGTGTCTCCTTGTTTGCTGTTTTAAATAACCATCAAATTGGAACTTCAGCTTGGCAGTTTGGGCAGAGAGGTGAGCTCATCCGCTATGAACTAAATCTAATTGGCCCACCCAGAACATTGGCCATGGCATGGAACTCGCTTATTAGGGGGGTGGGAAAGGAAAAGAATTAAACCCCTTCACCTCTACTGTGGCCCCAATATAGTCTGAGGCTCTTGGCGAAATGTGTTTCCAATAACATTAAAGAGCACACATCTTTGCACATGCAAAGATATGTTTAATATAACAGGACTTGTGGCTTGATTTTCACCTAGAGCAGGGGTGGGTAGCTTGTGCCCCTCAATGTTGAAACGCAACTCCCATTGTTCCTAGCCAGCATAGCTAATGATGAGACTTGATGGGAGTTTCAGTCCAGAAACACGGAAGACCCACCCGTGATCTACAAGAAAGAAAGGTCGCTCAGACAACATCAGCCTTCACAAAGCCTTCACAGAGTATTGAGTGTGGGAGTGAACTGGTTTGAGAGAGAGATAAGCACTATATGTCCTACTTTTATGAGGGCTGTTGGAAGCTTGGTATATGGCAACAGCAGAGGTATTGACGTATTGGATCATGATCTCTTTGTGCATAGAACAGACCAAAGGGCAAAAGGTGTGTCCATCACATAGCCATGGAGATCCGGTGAATATTAATTTCACCATATCTTTCAGGGCACCTCCCGTAACTCTCCCTCTTATGTGTTCCTTGCTCAGAGAGGGCAAAGTCTGGACTGGCAGCCATGTACTAAGCAACGACATAGCTCCTTCCCTGGTCATCATTTTGATTTTTTTTGCCAAGCAGAGGAGGACACCTTGACTGGTTTAGAGCAAGAAGTACCATCAGAACAACTTAGAAGGTAACCAGTTTATCATTGCAATATTTTAGCCCATTGCTATCCCATATGGGCTAGTTTATGAATTATTCAGCAGCAGCCAAACTCCAGGAGAAAGACTTTTAATCTCATTTCATTGTTTTAAGAGAAAGCAAATTCTTTAGGAAGTAGAATGGGTGGGGTGGGATGAGGAAGATTCAACAGAGAGAAAAAGATTGAGATACTATTTATAGGGCAAGGGATTCACAGGAGTTTGAATTTGCAAGGAACTGGGACTTGATGTACAAATAACAAAACATATAACCAAACCAACATACACACAAACACCACCTCCACTCCAACCATTTGAACTGGGAACAAAGCCATATCTTTCAGATAACCAGATGCCAAAGTTGTTTACATCCAGAAAAGCAATCTTGGAACCATATTCTTCCATAAATAATCCCCTAACACAGAGTGGATTTAATCCTACTGGCAAAGCACACTCACTCTACATACAAGGTAGGGACTATCAAATGGATTGTGGTCTATTTATAAATACATTTATAATCTATCTCCCACTATGTATTCTATAATGTGAATCTCTCACAGATGTCTCTAAAATATTTGATGGAATTGACATGAACATCACCCATCTGTACAGAATTACGATGAGTGTATAATTTACAAGGTTCTGAAATTCAGAGGACAGAATATCCCTTTGGCTTGTGGGGATGGTGTATATCCTAGGCAGTTGATGTATCTCCTAATGACCATCTCATTATATCATAGTATATCACAGTACTTTGCCACAATAAATTTGTTTTCTGGCTATAGTCTTTCTTGCTGATAATCCCTAGAATGTTGTCTTTCCACATTTTGAAGTTTTGGATTTTGCCTCCAGGATTCTGATATTCATTCTAAATTCATTTTGTTAAACTCATGTGCGTGCATTGGATATTACCAGCATGATCTTAGTGCAGTAGGACCCTGGTATCCACTGGGGAATTGTTCCAGACTTTCCCTTGGATAATGGAAACCGTGGATAAGAGAGAAGGCCACCGCCCCCCCAAACTACTGTTTTGTGATAGTAGCTTGCTTCATGGCTGCTGTTTGTGACAGTAGCTTGCTTTACAGCTTCTATTTGTGACAGTAGCTAATCTTGCGGCAGCTGAATTATTTGTTTAATTTTTGCTCTGCTAACCGTAGATAACTGAATCAGTGGATAATGAATCAGCGGCTACAGGGGCCCTGCTGTACTTGTAACCTTTACCTTCGTACTTAGTGTCTTTTTAAACAAATTTTCTGTTTATGAAGTTTGTATAACTAACATATGGACATTACCCCAACAAATGTTTGTTTCTTACAGTAGTACACTCTTCAGTAGTATGGACTGATACTCACTAAAGCTGAGTACTTACATTGGTTTAAATGGGTAGGACTTAAGTTATCACATTCACCCATGAAGCCGGTTATACCGCTGCCTACTTATAATCTTATCCTGCCAGTGCATGAAAATATTGAAAGACAACTTCCAAACCATAGACTAATCTAATGCTTCACTTACTATAGAATACCAAGGTTTTAAATACAAAATACTATATCCTTCCTTCCTTCCTTCCTTCCTTCCTTCCTTCCTTCCTTCCTTCCTTCCTTCCTTCCTTCCTTCCTTCCTTCCTTCCTTCCTTCCTTCCTTGGGTTTTTATGCCATCCATCTACCTGCCAGACTACTCTGTGTGGTTTACAATAGCATAACAAAACAAAAACAAATATATAAAACAATGAAATATGAAACAACAAAATCAAATCAGCAAACAATATGGAACGGTATAGACAAATAAACAAATAATTAAAAGGGCAGAGGCAGCATAAATCTTGATCAGAAGTACATCATTAGAGCTGTGTGGCAGACTCGGGGAAGGTCTGCTTAAATAGCCAAGTTTGTCCTGGTCTTAGATACCCCCAATGAGAGGGCCAGGTAAATATTGGGAGGTAGTGAATTCAATTTTGTCTTTTACTCCACTGCTAAATAAAATTTATTTATTTATTTAGTTATTTATTTATTTAGTTATTTATTTATTTAGTTAGTTAGTTAGTTAGTTAGTTAGTTAGTTAGTTAGTTAGTTAGTTAG
>JAHTLZ010000129.1:53488060-53501379 GCA_023846285.1 Phrynocephalus versicolor
TTAGCAGAACCCATAGGAATATCAACTTCTGCTGTCCATGCTACCATATTTGTTGTCATGTTGAATTGTGATGCCATAGTTATACTGATGAAAAAAGCTAATTTTTGTTGTTGTTGAAAACAAGGCACTTGGGGTGCATGCACCTTGTGCAACCATGGAGAAACATATTTCCACCATCAAAGACCAGAGACATGATAGGCGGACTTCCACGTCTGAGAAATCAGACTTGCACCAGACTGTCTTTATTAGCACTAGACCAAAAAAAAAATTCTCCTTTGAGAATTTCAACTACTATAATTCAGTGTGGTAGAAAATAAATATAAATATCTTTTCGCAAAATGGTATTACAGGTGATATGTTAATGAACTTCTAATTAAGGTTTTAAAAGGCCATTCATGCACCTTTATGGAAACACAGGGGGAGGTGAGTTACTAGTAAAATCACTCCTTAATCGCTTAGCTTGAAAGCCCTATTGGGAACTGGGCATTAGAAGGAGCTCCTAATCCTATATAAACCTGTTCAGTCAATAAGATTTGTTGGGAAGGCCCTCCTCTGTGTCTCAATGTTAAGAACAGTTAATGATGCAGTCTTGTAGAGTAGGGCATTTTCTGCCATAGCACCCCAACTGAGGAATGCCCTCCCTTTGTAGGCTCAATTGGTGCCATATTGGCATCATTCTCACACCGTCAGGACTTACTTAGAGATTTTTAAGGGTGGAGAATAATGGCTTGCACAGGCCTTAGGTAAAAGGTAAAGGTTCCCCCCGCATATGCATGCTAGTTGTGTCCGACTCTAGGGGCGGTGCTCATCTCCGTATTCAAGCCGAAAGAGCCAGTCCATGGCCATGTGGCCAGCATGGCTGCAAGGAAACACTGTTTTACCATCCCGCTTTTTATGGCAGTACCTATTTATCTACTTGCATTGACATGCTTTCGAACTGCTAGGTTGGCAGGAGCCGGGGTTATCAGCGGGAGCTCGCTAAGCTGTGTGGCACCCGGGATTCGAACCACCGAGCTGCCGACTTTGCAGTCTGCAGTTTCGGTGCCTTAGTCCACTGAGCCACCATGCCCCTATTGCACAGGCCTTAGTGCTATGTTTTTAATGTTTGGGTATTCTTATTTTGTGTTGTTTGAATTTAAATAATTTTAAATATTTTAAAACATGCCCTGAGATATGAAGATATAAGGTGGGCTGTAAATGTTTGAATACAAAAAAAACCCCAAGAACATTAGGGTCACTGTAAATTTGTTCCAACTTGAAAGTACTTAGCACTCAATAGTCCTTCTGTTCTGAAGTCCGGTCACAAAAGAAGCAGTTTGCAAAGCATTGGAAGTGACAAAGGATTCTGCTGTGAAAATCTCACTCAACCAACTATTACAAACCAATTCTTGTAATAAATGGTGATCTGTACAGTTCAGCCCAACACACCAGAGCAGAGAAGACATTTTTATGCAGGGCTTTCAAATCCCTCTTGGAAGACCTTTGTGTTTCTCCAATAACTTGTTATGACTTGAACCCTTGTGTCTGTCCCTCAGCACCTTCTGACTTGTCACACAGATGGCAAAGAAATTATCAGTGTAGAGAACTGTATTGATCGGCTCAAAATGATGGATGCCCAAGGCCAGGTTTGGGGACAAGACATGTTTCTACAGGTGAAGGATCACAAGCTGCTGCTAACAGACATTGAAGCAGTGGTAAGCAGAACTCTTTTATCCCATGTCTGTGAAGATTCTCAGTCATCCAGGTGAAATTATCTGGAAGTTGAGTCATGGAAACTGGACTTCTTCTTCATCCAAGCAGCTTCGTCAGCCTGAGGAAAGTGAGTGGCAAGGCCTCTAATTTATAGTTCACCTTGAATTCACATCACCCTGGTCTGAATAGGTTTATTAGGGGGACAGTGGCCTGAATAGGCTCATTAGGTGGAGATTGGCCTGAATAGGCTTGTTAGGTGTACAATGGCCTGGGGTGGGTAAGTGTTCCACTTAAACCCTTCCCAACATCCATTAAGTATGGGTCATTAGCTGTGGCCTTGCTGGAGCAGGTGGGAAGTGCTTCTGATTTGTCTGGGAATGGACAAAAAGACAGCATCATAAGTGGCAGACAGATCTTTTATCCTATTTTGCATCCCCACTTACACCACTGGGGCAACAAGCCTCAATGACATCTTCTTTGACCACCTTAAGGTAATAATGGAATCCTTACACTATAACTTAGTGGCACAGCATCTTCTATTATGTAGGAGGTTCCAAGTTCAATCCCTGCTACCTCCAGGTAGGGGTTAGGCATGCCTGAAACCATGAAGAAACATTAGCAACTAATGCTGATAATACTAAACCAGATGGATCAATGGCCTGACCCATAGACCCCAGGGCTCTATGTGGTTTTGTCCCACAAAGGGGGACAAAAGACCCCAGCTATTTGCAAAGAATTCTCCCAAGGCATCTTTGTTCTCCCTCTCAAAGTCAGGATGTATTGCTAGAAACACTTCCTCAGGCTGTGGCCTCTTCATCACCAGTGCTAACTGGACCTTGGTTTCTTATGTTGCCTGCACAGGAAGAGCTGGACTGCTACCCTTTGGAATGCATCCAGGACTGTGCATGCATCCTTGACAGCTGCATCTACAACTCCATCTTGGCCATCACTGTGGAAGAGATCAGCAGGGGCAGGATCAGTATCCTCCTCTTTCAATGCGAGCAGATTGGAGTGAGTAGATTCGTAGCCACACTACACGCTAACCTTCAGTGCTAACTCTTTTGAACAGCAGAGTGGATCGCAGGAATTGTATTCCCTCCATGCCACAATCCTGATTAGGGTCCCACCATTTTTGTTCTCCTCTGACACGTAATAATTGATGAGGGAGGAGTTTTTATTCACCAGAATTTCCAGGGTAAACTCTCTTTCTCTTTCACGGGTCCCCATTCTGATTTGCCCTGTGACAAGTTCTTTTATAAACACATTTAATGGAATTTACAAGTTCAATTAATTTGTGATTTATCCTTTATCTGGGGGGTTGGGGGAGAGAAAAGAGAGATGAATATAAAGAAAGAGAAGTAAGAGGACGCTGTTGCATAGTTTCAACCTATTTCTTCTCAGGTATATGTGTATTACATTCTGTGCTACTATGAGTTAAGAAGACGTCTGAGGGGAAGTTATATCCTGGGAAAAAGAAAACTATTCAGGGCAAAACAAGTGCAGAAATTACCACAGGAACTGAAAATGCTGCCTTTTAGAGCTTAGGGCTCAGATGTACCTGAAACTGAGAATTTAGTAAAGGCTGTGCAGATTATTTGGGTAAACAATTAAAAACAACTGGTAAACCCAAGGCATTTTTCCTTATATAGGCTGAGATGCTGAAAACCAAAATGGAGAAAGCCATTGAGGAGTGGAGAGATGAACGGCAGAATCATGACTTGCTCAGGTAACGGAATAATAATTAAAGCAAAAGGAAAGGAAAGGGTTCTGCTTATATACAGTACTGCCCATAGTGCTTAAAGCACACTGTGTGGTTGCTTTACAGTTCAATTATGCAGGCTGCACATTGCCCCCTCAGTGAGCTGGGTCACCATTTTACCAGCCTTGGAAGGAGAGAAGGCCGAGTCCACCACGAGCTGGTTACCTGGCATTGAGCATCATTTTGCCCACAGCACATCAGTTTAACTACTGCACCATGAGGCCCCTAAAAGCAATTATGGACTGAGGCATAAACCTTTCTCCTTCAGAGATCTGTTAGGCTCCTTGCATTGGGTATTTGGCAGCAGAGAGAGTTTATATACCTTGAAAATCCCAAGGAGATCTCATTTTAGATGCCAAACAAGGAAGAGCACATATTGACCCTCTCTAGGATGCCATTTAGGGGTGGGCAACAGGGTGGCCTTCCAATGGTTGTCAACTATTAACACCCATTGCTGCTCACCATTGACTGTGCTGACATGGCTCAACAGCTTCTGGAAAGCTAGACATGATCTAAATAAAGATAAGCCTTTGGGTTTCAGAACTTTACCTCCCTTGCTTGAAATGTAGGTCTAGACATGACATTGTTCTCTTTCATCTCCATCAACTTTCTCTAACCAATTATTGGTGGATGTCTCATCATCACTGAGCTTTCACATCATCTTTATATGAAAATTTTGGAGCATGGTGATTTTTAATGCACTTTTTCTTAACCCCCTGGTCAGGAGCAACCTGGAGAATATGTTATACCAGCAGAGCAAGGCATCAGTTAACGGCAGACCACCAGGGATTCCCCCAAGCAGAAGGACATCAGGACTGGAGCATATCCCTCCAACACAAGCACCTGAGCAGATGCTGGGGAAGCATCCTTGGAAAGCTGGGCCAGTCTCCTTAGACCATGATGCTGGTGACCTAACAACGCATTTTCTTTTACAAAGCAAACTGTCATGCATTAGGAAAGGGGTGAAAATGGTTGATCCAGCCTTTTTGAGAACTAAGATGGCTACAGAATTTGGCAAATTCCTTTTTAAAAAAACGTATGACCCCTGAATTCTCCAGCTAGTTTTTCCAGTGGGCTGTGCTAGCTGTAAGGCGTGGTTTTATAAACTCAAGACATACAAGCATTGGGCTGCAGACTAGATCCAAGAGCAGCACTGCTTCTATAAGCATGTTGAACATAGGCATAGTGGCAGATTTGGTGGCAAATGTGGCCTTAGAGTAGAAGTAACCTCCTGAGCACTAGCTCTGAGGCTAGTTGTCCCCATTGTCAACTGATCCTGTTGCTTAACCAAGGGTGCCTCCTTGCTGTCTATCCTGCGTGGCAGGGGGTTGGACTGGATGGCCCTAGAGGTCTCTTCCAACTCTGTCATCCTATGATTCTGTTATCCATTTATTATCTATGATTCTATGATCCAAAGAGGATCTTGCAGGACCAGCCACAGATTATCCATGGCTTTACTGTGCTCATCATAGAGAACAGACCTTTGGGGACACAGGAGGAGGATGCTTTCCACAAATACTTTCAAAAGTGTTCTTGGCAAGCGGTTGAACTTGGGGACATTGTTTGTAACTGTGCCAGTGGAAATGCTGCCTTTGATTAGGACTGTAGCAGAGAGGCAAAGCATCAAGTAATGGATGACCTGCGATATCTGAAATAAATCTATAAATGACATGGGGAACTTGAGTCACACATTGCTACAAACTCTATACTCTATGGATGTTAACAATGTGAGTAATCCACACATTCCATTGTAAATCACAAAGTGATAAGTCCCAGGGTGACTGGTTTAGCTGATGAGCAATATAGCCTGGTGCTCTGTCTTCTCTCATGCATAAGTCAGTTTCCAAAGCATACTGATTTGGGCATATAAGAAACAACAAGCAATGTGTGTCACCTGCTGAAAGGTAAACAAAGCTGAGGAGTGTAACCCTGCTGTTACTCTGTGGCAGGGTTGGGGAAACTTCCGGCAGCTCATATTGCTGTTGGACTATAACTTCTATCATCCCTGACCATTTGCCATGCTGCCTGATGTTCATGGGAAATGGGGTCCCCAAACAATTAAAGCACCGTGCTGAAAGTGCTCCATTTCCAATGTGCAGCATTGAATGGTAGCACGTGGACTGCAACGGCACAAGATACACCCAACCTTTTTCTCCCACCCAAAATGGCTCCTGGAGATGGCCAGGACAGCCTCCGCCTGCCTCTGCTGCAACTACTGCTTTTGGGGGCCCTGTATGGAATCAGAACCAATGGGGTAAACAACCCAGAGGTAGAGAGTTCAAATGCAAATTCCTGCTACTGTGTCCCACCTGTACTCATTTAGGGGCTTTGATCATTGTAGATCTTGAACCATCTGCTGACCAGTGGCAGCAGAACAATGAATCAGCATGGGATAATCCTGGCTCTCCTCCAACAGCACAGGATCTGGACAGAGAAGCCGTAAGCACTTTTGGTCATTCCTTGGATAGTAACGCTGATAAAGTAGCTCCAAAAACCCTTTCCATGTGATATTTCTAGACTAGAGGGCCTTGGAGTGGCACCGATTATTTGAATGTGTTGGGCAGGAAGGCTGAATGGCTCAAGGAAAGGTCCCTGGAGGGAGGGAAAGAGGGAAGGGGTGTATTTTTGATTGAGTCATACATTTGGCTGCTTTGAACAACATCAGAGGGCATGCGAGGAGATGGCATGGAAGCTGATTGGAGGAGATAATAAAGAACCAGGGAAGTTAGGAGTGAGATTTAACAAACAGGAAAGCCTACAGGGACTGCCATAACCTCAGAGGCAACCTCTGAAACCAGAACAATCATAACCAGTGTACAAAAATATTGTACACTTTGCCTCTTGCCAAAGATCTTCCCCACTCACTGAAGCAGGAAGTAAAAGGAGCAGCTCATTAGTGTACCCCCAAGAGCGTCTGCAGCAATAATCCCTGCTGCAAAGGAGGGGAGTCTGTTAATAATATACTGTACATAGATTGTTGACCTGACTATAGTTTCTACCTATGTACTTTAACAAAACATCAGGTTCAGCATGAGGTTCCGAAAATTCTCTTTCTAGCTGCTGCCCCCCCCCCACAATACCATCTGTTAAATATGACCTTCAGTGCTAAATCTTGGTGTGTAGCCACCTAGAACTTAAACACTTGTAGCATCTGGCAAGATATCAACCATGTCATATCTGGGTTCAGGAGTGGGTTCAGCTCCTTTTCTTATTTCTTCCCTGATTGCAGGAGATCCTGAATCATGTCTTGAATGATATTGAGATCTTTACAGGACAGCTAGAAAATGCCGTGGGCTCTTTAAGTGACAAAAAGAAAAAGAAGTTTAAAAAGAAGAAAAATCCAGCCATCAAGGGTGAGTAAAGGTATCAAAGGGGCAGTCACAAATCACAAGTTTCTAAACAGAAGGCTATTAGGGAAATAGTATCTGTGTCTCTCCAGTGCAACAGATGGTGAATGAAGGCACAATGTCAGAGAAAACATGGCAGAAAGTAATGGTCTAGATCAGGGGTGCCCAAACTTTTTGTAAGGAGGGCCAGATTTGGTGGCTAAGAATGTGTCAGAGGCCGGTTACTCCCTGACCCTGCCACCCCCGCATGTGCGCCTAGCTTCACAAGGTTCCCGGTGATGCCGGTGGCGGCGGCCCACCTACGCACCACCCCGGTGCGCATGCCCAGCCTCACAAGCTTCCCGGCAGTGCTGGTGGTGGTGGCCCGCCCCCTCACCTGCCCACCCAGACCCACAAGCTTCTGCTCACCGGCCTGCCAGCCGGCCAGCCCAGCCCCTCAAGCTTCCCAGCGGTGTCAGTGTTGGTGGAAGATTTTTTTAAAAAATGGGGTGAAGGAGGGGGAGGGAGGGGCGGGTCACCCAGCCACGGGCCACTCAGAATGGCCTGATGGGCCGGATTTGGCCCCCGGGCCGGACTTTGGGCAGACCTGATCTAGATAGGGCAATCTTGAGCGGAGTATCAGTAAGGTCTTGCAAAGAACCTGTGAAAGATGCTAGGAACTGTATAAGCAGCTGGTGTCAGTAATGTAGGATCTGCCTTCTTTATAGCTTCATGAGCCATTCTTTATAGCTCCATGAGCCAGTTGCTAGGTTACATTCTGCCTTTATCTACACTTCAGAAGACTAACTGCACCGGCTAGTAGGTGGACAATTTGATTCAGGGTTGTAAAACAGATTTCTGGTGAATTAATCAGTCGGAAAGAATGTGTGTACTTGTAAAGAATTGCATTTTTAAAGCAGAGATAATCCAGTATTCTCGATATTAGAGGTGTTCTGATAGCATTTGGAAAATGGCACTTGAAAAAAATAGCCTGGCTACAGTGGGCCTCATGGACCATTAAGGAGAACGAAGAAGCCAACTCAGGCAGTCAATTATGAGTGTCATGATAGGGTTTGAAATGGTTGGGTTTTTTGAATGTTGATTATAGTATTCTTGTCAACAAGAGAAGGGGATAAAATTTTACAAGCTTTTGTTGTGCCAAATAACCTGGTTTGTATCAAGTGCCAGGCCTCATGATGGTGGGAGGGAGGGATTTTCAGCCAGCAGAACCAAAGCATGAGAAAGACACTTTGAGATCCCTTGTGCAACCTTGGTTGGCTTATTATTATCCATTGAAAAGATACACCCTGATTTTTTTTTTAAAAAAAGAAAGACTCTATGCCACAGTGCTATAGCTGTTTTATACCAATCTTTATTGTAGCTCCATCCCACAGAATCCTCAGGTTTGTTCTTTGACCAGGTGTTCAGAATGTCTGCTGCTGACTTCTAGTGTTTTATCTCGAAGAGAAAATGCTAAGTACCTCACAAAACTACAAATCCAAGAAATCCTTTGTACATGAACTATGATAGTTAAAGCACTAGCAAGCTATTGGAAACGTGTCCTGTATACATTTTCATTGCCAGGGAGAGCTGTGATTTGAACATCTTCCATACATTCACAGTTGTAACTCAAGTCCTAAGTCCCTATCATTTTCTCAGATCTACTTGCATACAACTGATGAATATGATCCATGCTGAGTCAGAAAAAGGTCCCTTTAATCCTATTTCATGTTGCATCATAACAACAATCAAATACGGACTTTAATTCCTCTTTGAAGCCCACCAGCAGATCTGAAGCCCTCTGCTGTTTTGGCTCCTCAGCAATTGATGACTCAGTAGTGTTTTGCCTCCAGCATTTGGGGTCTCCTAAAATATATGGGCAGCCCCATCTTCCATGATTTTTTAAACTCTCCTTTAAAAGCCCTTTGCACAGGTGATGATTGTAACTGCATTCTGGGTGGAAGTAATCTGGACCCAGTAATGTACTGTAGATTTTTTAAATGTTTCTTCTAAGCACTTGAACTTATCATTTGTCTATTTGACCCTCTTCTTCAGGCATTTTCCCTGAAAAAAAATGAGTTCTGCTGTCAATATTTGCCTATCTTGTTCTGAAGATAGCCTGGACCCTTTATTTCATTTTAAGGCTTTTTAATTTTCAAGTCTACTCTAAAGTGAGCTGTCCTTCAAGGATGATTTGGAGGACAGACACATACCCAAGGCCACTAGATATAACTAACAAATTATCAATCAGGTTCATTTTAACTCTCTGATGTCTGTAATGGTTACCGCTGACGTTATGAGAATCAGAAAGCAGAGAAAGTTTTTCCAGTAACTTTGATGCACATTAAATTTTTATGAAGAGCAGACTGAAGAATGAAAATAGGTCTCTGAAATATACATTGTGGGAATGTTAGGAAAAAGGAAAATATATTATATACTATATTCTATGCACTGTATTTGAAAACCTCAGCAATTGGAAAATCAGTAAGATTATGCAGTGAAGTTGTTGTTGTTGTTGCTGCTGCTGCTGTTGTTATACAACCTCCCCCACAACTAGTTAAAAAGTAAGTGTCTTTGGATTTAACCTGGTTTTGCTCCTTGAAATTATGGATTATTAATTTTTACTGTTTTTCTGTAGTTTTTTACTGTAGTTCAATTACAGTACTTTATTCTTAACTGAATTGTAAATAAGGCTGTAAATTGCATACCACTGTGTTTTGGGCTTTATACTTAGCCTTATAGATTAATCCAGAATTTCTTTGGATAAGGGGTTGTGCTCTCTCTCTAGCATTCTTCCGGAAGATCTGGCTAACATCTAATTATCTTTCTGGTTTTGTAGCCTTACCTTCAAAGCCGGAGTTTGAGGATTGTTTCCAGAAGATCAAATACAGTTTCAATTTGCTGGTAAATCTGCAGCCTTTGTGACCTTGGCAGGATTCCCCCCCCCCCCAGCACCAACAGAGTTGGCGGCATTTCTTAAGAGGAAAGACTCCCCGCCCCCCAGTCTCCATAGCAAAGAGTATCTAGGGTGGCAGCAGCACAAAGAGAGCCTTTATGCCCAGCTGCAGCTATTCATTGCTCATGAAGAATTTAGCTGGGAAATCTTCTGCCCCATCCCATATTTATGAGAGTGAAGTTAGGATTGCGGGGACAGAGCAGAGGGACGGAGAAGAATATGAAGTTTGTCATGTACTGCATGTTGAGTCGCTATATGTAGTTACATGGAGAGTCTCATCTTATGCGTAGCTTATGTTTACCTTTGTTTTTCAGGCAGAAATTATCTGCAAAGCGACTCACATCAGCTAAGATTCAATACACAATGCTGCTGGCAGGGACTGTCCATAAGTGGCACAGAACTTTCTTTTACACTAGCAGTGTAGCGGGCCAAATTTGGAAGAGATGTTCTTCTTGCTGTTGACCAATGCGTGGATAGCTATTTAAAATATAAATAGCAGGTAGGGGACAGGGCTGATCTAGATCACAGTTCTATGGTACAGGGCAGATGAGGCTTAATCTTTGGCCTGCACAGCAGTCTAGATCTGATCTCTCACTTTATTTATTTATTTATTTATTTATTTATTTATTTCGTTTCGTTTCATTTTTATACCGCCCATCTTCCAGAAGGAACTCTGGGCGGTTTACAGATGAGAATAAAGCAACAATGTATAACAGGTGAGGGGAAAAGGGAGAGAATAAAAAAAAACTAATAGGATAAAGAGGGGGAAACCCCCCACAAGAGGTGGCGCGGGCAAAAAAAAATTAAATGAAAAGGTCGCCATATGCCTCCTTAAAAAGGAAAGTTTTCAGAGCCTTTTCGAAGGCAGGCAGGGACTGTGCTAGGCGCAGCTCACTAGGAAGATGATTCCACAACGTGGGGCCCACCACAGAGAAGGTGCGGTTATGCGTGAGCGATTTCCGAGCCTCCCTGGGTGTGGCCACCCTAAGTGAGCACGCCTGTACCATTCTAGTGGGCCTGATCCCAGTTGACCTCTAGGAGATACACGCCGACAGGTATTCTGGTCCCAAGCCGTGGAGGGTTTTGGAAATCAAAACCAGGATCTTGAACCTTATCCGGAGGGCAACGGGCAGCCAATGCAGGCGTGCCAGAAATGGGGTGATGTGGTCGAATCTACGAGCGCCCACCACCAGTCTGCCCACCACATTCTGCACCCGCTGGAGCCTCCGGACAAGTGTCAAGGGCAACCCCATGTAGAAGGCATTACAGTAGTCGATCCTCGAGATTACGAGGGCCTGCACAACTGTCCTTCTGATGCTGCTTGCATCAGAAATACAAATGCTATTCAAGCCAGGAGAAGCGTTTCCTCCCCTGCAAAGGGATGGGGAAGGGGGCCTAACATTGACTGGGACAATAGCAGAGAGGCAAAGTTCAAAGTCTCTTAACCATCCAGTGCCAAGGCCTCCATCCAGATTAGTCTCAATAGCTGCTATTTACCTTTTGAATGCTACTCATGTGATTTATAAATGTGTATATAGCATCTAACCCAGTGGTTCTCAACCTGTGTGTCCCCAGATGTTCCTGGACTGCAACTCCCAGAAGCCTCCACCACTCACTGTGCTAGAAGGGGTTTCTGGGAGTTGCAGTCCAGGAACATCTGGGGACCCACAGGTTGAGAACCATTGATCTAATCTGACCTGGTATTATGATGGAATATATTTGAACGGCATGGCTCCATTTCTTCCATAGCTATCAGATTATTGAGTGCCTTGCTACTCCTGCCTGCAGCCTGTGCATTCATTACAAACGTGAAGGGTTATGAACAGCAGGCGTTGTTTTTTGTCACTTTTTTCTCTGTCTGTCTCAGGGGAATCTTCAGCATACCATCCAGCAACCTACCACTCCTGAAATGGTTCACTTAATTTTTTCTGCTTTGTCCACTGTGAGTATTCTAGTCATCAAGGACTCCTGGTCATCTCTAATGCATATAAATCTTTTACTCTTAAATCTTTATTAATTATTAGAGAATGGAGTTTCCTTTCCCAAATCATGGTGTGTCTTTATTATTCTGACACATCACTGAACAATCTTTCCCACTCAATAATCTGGGCAATGGCCACTTGTCATGTGGATAACCTTGATGTTGTTGAGCACTTGGGAAATTATTTTTAAGACTGCCTCTACAGATGTTACTTTGGACCAGGGGCGTATCTAGTGGGGGAAGAATGGTACATTTGCCCCAGGTGTAGCAATCTGGGGGCGCCTGGAGGGGGAGGAGGAGGAGAAAGCCTTGCGCCCTCCCGCCACCAGTCTTCAGGCTTGGCAATGGGACCCACTCCATTGTTTGACCTGCGCTTTCATCCACATGTAGCATAGCTGAGTTAGCTTGAGGCTTAACTGTAACTAGGAGGACTGACAAGTCTGTTGGTTGCCATAGTTACAATGTGCTTTTTTTTAAAAAACTGCAGGTTTTAGTCAATTGTCCCTGGGCCAACCTGGCCTCTACAGTGGTCTCACCTTTGCTGACTCCTGCAGGTATTGACCTGCTCAGGCGCTCTTTGAATCGTCATGAACAAGATACCTGGAAAAGTTTGGGAGCTGCCTGGAATCTAACCAGGTACTGGCAATGACCAAAGAGGAGGCAATGGCCCAAATCTGGTCAGACAATAATATTTATTTTATTTAAAATATTTTTAACCCACCTTTCTCTTCAAATGGACCCAAGGCAGGTTTTTTTAAATATAAAATGTAACATTTAGCAGTGAATGGCCATAAGGTAAGAAATTTGCATAGGCATTAACTATTGCATGCCAGGTCACAATTCAGTATGCAACAGATTCTGCTTAGGGAGGCAGCTTACACCAGTGGTTCTCAACCTGTGGGTCCCCAGAGGTTCCTGGACTGCAACTTCCAGAAGCCTCCGCCACACGCTGTGCTGAAAGCGGTTTCTGGGAGTTGCAGTCCGGGAACTTCTGGGGACCCACAGGTTGAGAACCACTGGCTTACACCAATTTGCCACTAAATTGTATGCCTTCTGTGTAACTGTGCAACAGGATTTCAGCAAGTGTATGTAAGTTATCGCAAGCTGACAGTAGCTAGGAAATGGGACTACATGCCTGCTGTGTGCCGTATTTGCAATATTTCCGTGATGCAGGATTTTCCCCAGGTATTTTGTTTGTCTTAGATAAGACAAAATCTTTCCTCCTCCTTGCACAGATGCCAGTTGGAGTGGCAACTGAATCTTGCTTTAACTAGATGAGAAAAGAGCATCTTTAAAGCCACATGGCACACAGATGTGTCCTATAACACTTGTCTGTTGCCTCATTGTGCCTGGTGGTAGAACCAGCCCTGCTGTGAGGCCATTTCTGGAAATAGAATTTTGGTCCATTGGTCAGACTCTCAGCAGGAAACAGGACTCCTATTACATTATTTACCTGAATAAGGCATTGCAGACACACCTCAAAACTGCATAATTACCTTAGTGGGCTTTCTGCTCATAGGAGCTGGTACGACGACAACGACGACGATGGTGGTGGTGGTGATGATGATGATGATGATGATGATGATGATGATGATGATGATGATG
>JAHTLZ010000129.1:53522395-53584314 GCA_023846285.1 Phrynocephalus versicolor
CAAAATTTAGAAGAAATGTTTGCTTGTCTTGCAAAACACTATCAAACCAAGGTAATCTTAAACCAAGGTGTGACTGTATTCTTCTCTGCAGAAAGCATAACTCAACACTTATGATCTATGACAGGGTTAGGCAGCTCTTCATATGTTTTATACTAAATTTCCAACAATCTCTAGTCACTTGCCTTACTTATGTTTTAGCTTATGGGTGCCTCAGCCCAAAATATCTGACTGCCTGTCCTCTGTGTAGGTACCCCAAACTGAGCCATACTTTCTGAAAGGAGTAGCCTCTGAGACCACAATCCATGAAAACAGACTTTAAAGGACTAAGTGTACACTTGGACATAAATAGGTGTGCTCATTCCTTACAGAGCAACCCATGTTGGAGAGAGAAATCCAGGAAACATGCATGCTCTCCTATCATCTTCAGATCACATGCACCAGAAAGAAACTGCTGAGAAAACAAGAAAACTTGTCTTCAGAAGGCATCCTGCAGTCTCTCTTACTGCAGGGCCGAGGGAAGCCTGGGGCGAAACGGAAGAGTTTTAAAACGGCGGAGAATTGTCTACGCCCCTTGTTCGACTCAGCCCGGCTCAAGTTCCCCCTTTGCAAAGAGGGATCAGGTGCGCCTCCTGATGACCAGATCCCAGCTGCTCGCCGCCCTCGCCAAGCAGAGACGGGCAGGCTGGCCCCAGGAAGCAGAGGGTCCGAGGGCGAGGAGGCGGCACCCGCGGGCGCCCACGGGCTAGCCAACGCGCGCGGCGGCTTGCCTGGAACAAAGAGCGCCCTTGGGCAAGCGCGGGAGGGCGCTCTGCCCATGCTCCGGCGCGTCCCAACAAGAGAACCGTTTGGCGAACTAAAGGCCAGGCAAGGGCAACCCCCCAAGAAGGCGCGCTGGACGGAGGCGGCTGGTGATCCCCCAGGGCTTGCAGCGCCCAGGGCTTGCAGCGGGGGGCGGGGGTCCTGTCTGGCAGATCGTCAAGGAAAGCCCCCCCCCGGGGTAGTGCGAGGCGAGAAGGGCGGGAACCTGACGCCAGCAGCCGCCTGCCTGCCCTCCTTCCAAGGAGGCCGCGAAGAAACTTCGCGCGAAGAAAGCTCCCTCCCCACCCGGGACACTTTACGCCCCCCCGCTGGAGGGGCCCCCGCCCAGGCCAGCCAAAGGGGCGACAAGGTCTCGGCGAGAGAGGGGGCACCCGCGGGAGGCGCCTGGCTGGGACTCACCCCTCGAATATCCCAGTAGCCCAGAACCATCGCCATGGTGTCCGATCGCTCGCGGAATCCCGGTCTCTCTGGATCGCCCAAGGCAGCAGCAATCGCAGGAACCGCGCGGGAAGGACCTAATAAGCGGGCCGCGGCGGGGAGGGTGGGTGGTGGGCGCGGCGGCAAGGGCTCATTTCAATATTTAAAGAGCCAGCGCCGAATTTTCCTTCCAAAAAAAAAAAAAAAGGAGGGGGGAGTTGAGGTGGGCGGGGAGCAAAGTCTGGAAAGCAGCGGCCCGCGAGCGTAGACTCTAAAGGCACCGCCCACCCACCTTCCCGCCCCTTCCCAGCCTTCTTTTTTGCAACCCACGAAGCAGAAGTCGCTCGGAGGGAAAGAGAAACATTAACGTGGCCCCTTTGATGTTGGCAGGCTGTGCACTTCCGCGAGCGAGTCGGCCGCGCAAGACGCCTGGCTGGTGCAGAGACGCTAACCTCCCGCTTGGAACAGCGCTGCCCTTAATAATTGCATAATAGAAAAGGATATTTAGGGCACCCGTTCGGTCCCTTAGGATTCCTGGCATGCCTTAGTCGTAATTGTAGAAGAGGCAGCCGGTCCGTCTGGGCCAGCATCGCAGGCAACAACACCAAAATTAAAAGACGAAAATGCTGTAGGCTCCTTAAATTGCCCGAAACGCCTTAGGCGTTTGCCCACCTACTTTACAAACGGGACAGGAAAGGCGGCAGGGTCTGCAAAGCCAAGGCTCAATCAAAATCCCAAGCTAAAGCTTTGAAAGTGCAAAGCGACCCTTGTTTATTTTGCAGCCACAACGTCTGTATAAAAATAATGTTGAGGGCTATTTAATACACCTCTTGAAATTAAGCTCCAAGAGAGACTGCAGGGGCAATGCAATGGGATGAGATGGGGCGGGGGGAGAAAGAATTTAGCATGAGTTCAGGGCTTTAATAAGAGATTTTGGCACCCAGGGCAAGAAGGGCAAAATGGCCCGCAAATCTACAGTGTAGTATGTGTGATGTAAAAATAATGCAAGGAAGAATTGCAGTGCTAACCTTCTTGTCCTACATAGGAAATCAGCAGCATTGCCAGAGCAACAGAAACCAATCTAAAGTGTGTGTGTGTGTGTGTGTGTGTGTGTGTGTGTGTGTGTGTGTGTGTACTGATTGCTCAGGCCAGTATAGATCTGCTCTGGACTCAGTGGCTCAAGACCTTTCCTCTCCAATCTCCAGCAGTCTAGTTTTCTGATCAGGGTCCTAGGTCACTCTTACAAGTCTGGGAATGTCCAGAATTTATGAAGATCATTTCATAAATAATTCTGCAGATTCAACTGTTTCACTTCTCTTTCCTCATCCAATCCCATTTCCATTGCAGATTGTGTGTGTGATGCAATACAGTAGCAAAAAAATGCAACAATGAATAAAAATGTAACAAAAGTTTACATTTTCATTCCATTTTCCAACAGTGTGCAGAAGCTTTATATTAATTCATTGATGTCATAGACCAGTTGAGGATAAATGCAAAAGTTCTGAAGGAAGAAAAGAATGCAAAAGAAAAGAAATTACATGAAGTCTGCCATTTCCAGAGAAAACTCTAAAAATTAATTGGGAAGAGGGCAAAACATGAAGCATCATTCTCCAGAGTAGAAAAAGGTGCAAAGGTCTAGGTGTATATTAACTAGAATTGTGTGGTTCAAAGAGGCACCTCTCTCTCCTGCCTGTACCATGAAACAAACATTAACTACAGTAATTATGTAGCAACCCATTCTTTTGAGGCATCCAATATTTGCTGATCAAAGCAGCTGCTTCACTTGGCCTGCTCCTACCAAATTTGTGTGTGTGTGTGTGTGTGTGTTGTGTCATTACAGTCATGACCGACTCTTTGTGACTGCTATGTCCATGGAGTTTTCTTTACTGGAGTGGTTTGCCAGTTCCTACTCCAGGCGCCTATAGCGCCTGGTATTCCCTGGTGGTCTCCCATCCAAGTACTAACCAGGGCCGACCCTGCTTAGCTTCCGAAATCAGGCGGGATCAGATGTGCTTTGAGGGCATCTAGGCATCACCAATTATACTCATTATTAAAATAATAGTTGTACAACGGCATATGGTGTGGTCTGAATGATGGTTACTAAAGAAGGCAAAACTAGCTGGACACATTTAGTTTGGCAGAAAGCCTTTGGCAGAGCTTTTTGGAGGGATGCATATCAGTCCCTCTTCTGCTAAGGCAAGAGTTAGGAACATGTGTTCTCCAGATGTTGTCAGGCCTGCAAGCACCCAGGTCAGCATAAACTTAGGCTATACATTTTGGAAGTAAACAGAACTCCAAAAGCATCTTTATTGTGGCAGGAAATCTGAAGGGGGGCATTATTCGTTGGGTGTTAAACAGTAACCCTCCACACATGTTTAATCTCTAATTTGTAAATGTACATAAACCTGTAAAAGGCATAAGCCTCCCTGTTCATACTGGGATGTTGGCGAGTGCTCTCTGTTCAGAAGACTGACCAGCAAATAGTGCTAATATTTTTGATCACTGCTGGTCTAAAGATCCCATTACAAGGAGAATGATGTTCCAAATTTAAATTTCTTTTGATATAAAATAAGATTCTTCCCTCTCCCTAAGCTAAATACAGCTGGCCAGCTCCTCGAGATGCATAGTGCAGTAAGTTAATGGTTAGCAAATAACTGTCGGCTCATATAGGATGTGCATGTCTGGAGATCTCCCATTGTACCAGTGGCACCGAAGAAGAGCTGGGGAGCACATTACATGATGAAGGGGAAATGTATATTTCCCACATTATACATGGCAGGAAACTGCAGTCAACACTGTTCTGTCATATTCATCATGGGATGTGCACTTATTCAGCACAATCCTCTCATCTCTGCCTAAAGCTGTTAAGAAAATTGATGGGCACCCCATTTTCTCTGCAACCAAGCATGGGGATACCTCACACCACAATATTGGGGTGCAGTTTTTAAAAAATAATTTGAGCATTAGCAACAGAGCTGTATTTCTCACAGACTCATACCACTTTCTGAACCCTTGCCATCTTAAAAATAACAGTTTCTTTGGAGGCTATTTATTTGTCCATTACAGGCCTCCATCACACACAGACGTCCACCACACATATTCACACACTTCTAGTATTTCATCTTTCTTGCATTGCATGGCCTGAATACAAGAGCTAGTCCCAACTAGAGTAGATCTGCTGAATGTAAGGACAACCTTGTAAACGGAACTTGAGATCAACTTTGATGTTGTATAAGACCGCATCAATATATGTTACATTCTTTCCTGCAAATCACATTTTTCTCCCCCAGAAACATGAAAAACAACTTCCGCTTCCCAGATGTCACTCCAAGTACTGTACTTAGGATTTGGTTTGTCCTACAAGATAAAACTGCTGGATAACACAAAGAGGTTCAGTTCCACCCAACCTCAATTTCCAAACAACTGTTCATTTCAAGGCATTATTCTTTCACCTGTCCTTAAAGGTTCATCATTTCCAATATGTATTAGAACAGGCATGTCCAAACTTTGGCCCTCCTGATGTTTTGGACCACAACTCCCAGAATTCTAAGCTTAGGTTGCCAATGGCAAAGGACTGTGGGAGTTGTGGTGCAAAACATCTGGACGGCCAAAGTTTGGACAACCCTGTATTAGGAGAACTGGTCATTAGAAGGAAACAGAGTTGGTGGTAGGGTATATGATTCACTGTCATTCACAGCATCCACAGGGTGACTTGGAACAAATTTCCCTACTGTCATTTCTGAAGGGAAAAACACTGGAGAGCTCTAACACCATCCTATTGGAGTTCAATAGATGAACTCCCAACCCCCCCCCCTTCCACTAAAATAAAGGAACTGGTAAAAGTAACCATGAAACATCAAATCAGAAAGGTTGTTCTCTCCATGATGCTCAGGTTTGCTCAAAACAATATCAATAGAGGTTTGGGTTAGAATACCAAATGGAATTCGGAAAGGAAGTTCAAGAAGTAACTAGGATGGTTTGAGTCTGGATGAAAGAATGTCGTAGTGCCTTGGGATGTCTTCTTCCTCTGGTTATGTGAAATGATGTCGGTGGGAAAACAGATGGCTCTTCATATCAGATCTTACTTTTTGACCCCAGACATCACTTGGAAACATTTGTATTCTTCTCATTGGAAGGTGGCTGCTGGCGCCTTGTTTTAGTAGTCTTTGACTCCAGCATCCAAGGAGATAGGCTGAGCAGACAGAGTAGATATGGATGAAACCAAGACAATTTTTCTGTATTCAAAACCCTTTATTAGCTTTTATTAGGGTCTTGGAAGCTATTTGGGCATTAACGTCAAGTTCACTCTGATCTGCTAGAGCTACAGCATGGTAGAGATGGAAACAGTTCAAAGCCACTCACTGATACTTGGTCTACTAGTGTCAGCCCTGCAAGGTGCCTGGTCTGCTCTACTCTTTCTTGCTGCTCCACTTGGCAATTCTCCAGAAGACGGGGCTTTTCATGAAACGACTGGATTTCATGTAGGCAGAAATCTTCTCCAAGGCCTAGAGAGATGGGCAACAACAAGGATCCTGATGAGCCACCAATGTCATTGTAGACTGTGCATTATAGAATGCATCTCATCTTGGGAATATCAATCAATCAGTTTTATTCCACAGCCAAAGGTCTTATCTTGCAGATATTAATTGCTGAGAAAGTATATGCAGGATTACAATGACACATTGAAAGAAAGTAAACTGTTCACATTCTACATGTCACAAAAGCTTAGTTTCAGTGTCTATTGGGGGTCAGTGGGAAAAAGCACTGGAGCTGAGTGGGCCACCTTGCCCCTCACGCCTGCAACTGCAAAGGGGCTTTGGCATAAAGATTCTTCCTCATGAGAAGTGAGGTCAAAATTTCCAGTTATGTTTAAGAACACAAGAACATAAGAAGAGCCATGCTGGATCAGGCGAAAGGCCCATCTAGTTCAGCTTCCTGTATCTCACAGTGGCCCCACCAGATGCCTCTGGGAGCGCATGAGACTAGATATCTGTCTCCTGATACCATTCCCCTGCATCTGGTTTTAAGTCTGGAGATTACACATCTCCATCATGGTGTAATCTGTGATGGACTTCTCCAGGAAACTGTCCAATCCCCTTCTGAAGGCATCCAAGCTAGATAACCTGGGCTTAATTTGAATAACACCCCAGAAATATGAATGAGAATTAGTAGAGAGGAGATGGGAAGAGTTTGGACCAAGAGGGTGGTATAGAAATATAAAGAAACAAATAAATAATTCCCAAATTCAGAGCAATTATACTTAAAATCACAGTATCTAAACTAAAAACAATCAAACCATAATTCTATCCTTCCAGGTCAAATTAGATAAGACACTAGAAATGGTGCTCCCTTAAGTGGAAAAAAAGCCATTATCTTAATACATGCCTTCCCTTATCACCTTCTTCCAGGGTGAAATGCCTTTTGGCTGGCCATCAGAAAGTAAATGCTGGGTCAGTCTGTATCACTTTATGAGGTCTGTTCTATTGTCTGCAGCTTGTTTTTTTTTTCATTGCATCCCATGACTGATTGCAGACATAAGAATTTGTAATAACATATTTTTCATCTTTTCTCTTCCATCGGCTTACATTAAAAATACCTTTCCTGTTGCAGAGATAGTAACCTCACAATCATGCACAATATTTTGTGTTTTTATTTTGCGGGCATCACAATGATATCATGCCAGTATGGATTTTTATGTCTGCCCAGGTGGGAACCAACATGGGTTGCTCTGCAAGGAATAAGCACACCTATTTATGTCCACATTTACGTTTGGTCCTTTGTCATGGATTGTGGTCTCAGAGGCCATTCCTTTCAGAAAGCATGGCTCTGTTTGGGACACCTACACAGAGGTCAGGCAATCAGATATTTTGGGCTTAGGCTCCCATAAGTTAAAACAAGCAAGGCAAGTGATTAGAGATTATGGGAAATTTAGTATAAAACATATGAAGAGTTGCCTTACCATGTCATACATTAAAAGAGTTAAGTTACACTTTCTTCCAAGAAGAATACAGTAATACCTTTGTTTAAGATTACTTGATTTAAGAGTGTTTTGAAAGAGAAGCAAACATTTCTTCCAAATTTCGCCTTGATCAATGAGCAATGCCTTGCAATACAAACACTATAGGTCACATGATCACAAGCAAGCCAATTATGACCCCCCTCTCTTCCTGCTGGACTGTGGATGATTGTGTGAAATGTTCCATCTCAGACAAGCCTCAAAGCAGAAGGAGGAGAAGGGAAAGGTTTTTCCCCTTGTACCAGCCATGAAGGTTTTCAAAGGTGAATGCAGTTTAGGGGTTTGTTTTATTTTTCTTTATACAGTATTTATATTTAAGTTGTTTGTAACATCCTTTCTGATTTTTCAAACAATTTCTAGTCATGGGGTAGCTAGTCAAGTTTGTGTATATGGCTACAAATTGCATTTTATTATTGTGACATTAAAACACAGAGTAAAATCCAGTTTTGAATCGGAAGCAGAACAGATTCCACAGCCAGGTACCTAAACTGTAGTGTGAACATGGACTTTTAGTCAACTTCTTTTGTGAGTTTTGCCATTTTTTGTGTACAGTATGTGTTCTATGGAGCCCCAGAACAACTCATATGAGTTTCCATTATTTCCTGTGGGAAAATTTGCTTTGATATATGAGGGTTTCAGTTTAAAAGCATGTTTCCAGAATGGATTATGCCCATAAACCAAGGTATTACCATATCCAGAAGACTAGAACAATTTTCAAAACCAGGCCAAATGCTTAGCATGGAACAAACACTGACAGCACATTCCATGGCAAAGGATTCAAGAGGAAAGACAGTGTTATTAAGAGACTATGATATCAGGTGAAAGAATGGAAGATTTTTGGAAAGATTGATTGCATTCTCTTTCCCGACAGCATCAAAATGGTTTAATGCTTCAACAGTCCATTCAGGAGCTCATCATGTATTTCACCTCAAAGCGGTCAAGGAAATCCTGTAGGTTTTTGTATTGGTCGAAGCATTTCGGCTCAAACATCTGGTGCTGATCCAAGATGTCATAAGCAAGGAAATCTACATAGGTGATCTAGGAAATAAAACATAGGAAGGAGTTTTAAATTGAGTCATAAACCTGAGATGTGCATAGGTTTCTATAGGACTCCCATGTGTACCTTATTGCCTGTAAACCATTTCCTGTTCCCCAGAAACTGGGAGAAGAGCTTCAGCTTCTCAGGCAGTCGCTCCAAGTATTCGGGCTTCAGCTTTTCCTGTGAGAAGAGCGTGGAATGTGATGTTTATTTATTTATGAGTATTTTTACCTCACCTTTCTCCTTGGAAAAGGTGGCTTACAGTAAGGAGCGACAATATACAGTCCATTACAACTAAGACACGTTCAGTTTGAAAACAGGAATTCAGGGGTCTCTTACAGCATTAGAAGGCAACATTAAAACTAACAATTGATAACATAGTGTCAGTGCAATCACACAAGGAGAGATATAAACACAAAGTTATAAGTGGTTATAAACACAGTCCTGGCCTCCAGTGGGAGTGAGTTCCATAGTCTGGGCACAGCAGTTGAGAAAGCCCTTTCATGTGTTTCCACAAGGCATACCTGTGAGGTGGTGGAATGGAGAGAAGGGCCTCTCCTGATCACTTTAGCACCAGAACCGGTTCATACTGTGATATTCGATCTTTGAGGTAGCTAGGACCCAGGTCTTATAGTGCTTTGTAGGTTAAGGTCAGCACCATGTATTGTGCCTGATAATTGATTGGCAGCCAGTGGAGCTGCTTTTGTAGGGGGTGTAATGTGATCATTATATATAATATACTGACTCATTTCCGGCTAAACTCTTGGGAAATCTCAACCTTGCTACAAAGACTTACGTTTGCAAAGATTTATGTAAGTGTTGTCTTCCAACTCACTCACTTAATATTTATCCCCAAATGATGCTCAAATCATCCACCAAATTCCTAATCCAATCCACTTGGGAAGGAAAACCCTCTCTCACACAACACACATAAACTCACAAAATCTGGGCTGTAGCACACTTTTACAAAATCCATTCGAAAATCCATGATCTGGTTCTCAAGTATGTCGACTCTGATGATTTCATCCTCCGTCTCACCACCTGTGGTAAAGCAAAAAAACAGGGAAGGTTAAGGATCTCCCTCCAGCCAACTCTTTGGCAATAATATGCTTTGATTTTTCAGCCAACATCCGAATAATTCTTGATGTGAAAAACAACTCACACATCTGATGCTTGCGTGCAATGTACCGCAGGATGGCATTGCTCTGTGTAATCTTTCTTTCACCATCAATTAGATATGGGAGCTAGGGAAGGAGAAGGAGAATGAAAGGTGAAATTCTAAGGGCGCTTTTACATGACCCCTAAAATCCGAGGCATAGGGCTCCGAGATGCGGAGCTTAAAATTGTTTCCCCACCAGCTGCGCACTTTAAAAAATTAAGTACGACCACACCCACCTAAGCATACCCCAGCACATTTTAAAAGTACCTGGTCTCCGGAGGTAAAAAATAATAATTCTGATGTGGATTGTAAAGCACTGAGTGCTGGGCTGCCTCGCCTTCTGTTTTTTTTTTTTTTTGCCCCCCGCCCCTTTAAGAGACTGGAATGCTTCCAGAGCTGCTCCTAAGGCAGAGGAGGTAAGCCTGCATTCTTTTCTCCCTTTTTTTTTCTCCCTCCCCTCACCGCAGACAGGAGCAATGGCATGTGGAAGGGTGGGAACACAGCAAGAGGTGCAAAACCCCACGATCTCTGGTCCAAATTTAAGTTGCCAGCGGATCTTAGGGGTCGTGTAAAAGCACCCTAAGTTAATTCCATCACACAGTCATCCCCACCGGATCCACTTACTTGTATGTGTGTGTGTGGGGGGGGGGTAGGATTGTGTCAATCTGACAATATTCTGATATAGTCTGAAGAAGGAATAGACTTCTCGATGCTGTCCCTTGGGGCCGTGACAATACCAGCAGCATAATCTGGCACAGGATTTAGCTTTAATTTAAAAAGAAGCAATAGGCTCCAGCAGCTGTCTCTGTGGCAGAACTTGGCAAAGGTACTTTAAACAACATCGTCAACCACACTACTCATATTCCCACAGTCAACCTAGATTTTAAAAGGCAGGTTTTCTCATCACACCAGTAGTCTAACAGACATCCCAGAAACTTTTTTTTAAAAAGATCAGTACATGTTTTGCTCCTAACTCGTATCAGCTCTAGTTTCTCCATAGAAACCAGTAGTTCCTCTCTAGAATCCTACCGATGCTTTATGTCCATAAATCAGGAAGGTTGGCGGGGCCGCTCTTTGCAGTCCTTCCACAATAAGGGGAGACCTTTCTCTTTCCCTGAGTGACTGGCTAAATCACACTTTAAAAAAAAATACCTGAGTGGGGCTTCTAAATGGATAGGTATACCTTACTGCTTTGAATGTGTTTTGGTGTTGCTTATGGTTTTTAGTATGGTAGCTGTTTGATCCTTTTTAGCACTTTTATACTCAGTGTTGTTTGCTTTAGAACTGTCTTTTAATTATGTAAGCTGCCTTGGTCCTTTTTTAAAGAGAATGGTGGGCTGAAATATTTTAAATAAAGAGAAAACATAAAATAAATATATAGGTAAAGTGCTGCGTATTTTAGCAACTATTGATGTTCATTAGCAAGTTGCGGTTCCCCTCCTGATCACATACCCAGATGCATGATGGGTATGCAACCAGGAACAGGGCTGGCTTCTCACTAGTTAGGGGACATTTGCTGCTAAAATCCATACATAAATCTGCCTTAGTCTAATAAATGAAGTTATAGTTGAGCCTGGAGGAGCAGAGGTGGAACTAAGGGATCATGTGAGGTGGGTCAAAGGGGTCAAAATGGAACTAACCAGAAGACACAAGAGAGGCAATTAGCCACAATCTCATGATCCAGCCACCATTAGAAATAGAAATAAACCATCATGCCAGGAAAGGAATGTTTAAGTTCCCAATAAACTCATGCATATAATGTCTTATCCCCCCTTTTTTTCTGATTGAAAATCTTCCAAATGCAAACACACACACACATACACACACACACAAACAAACAAACAAACAAATACACATAGACGCATACAGCTAGCATGGCTATGAACCCTCCTTTGTGACTCCAGGCCATCGCCAAGAGATCAGCCAAAAAAATGGACATCTGCACCCCCCACCCCCACCCCCAATCTACAGTGACGCATTGCTGGTGATGCCACAATTGCTACGTGCATTTGGGAAGTCCAAGCCTAGTTTCTCTTTCTCATTGGTCCATTGGCTTCTGTCATACTCAGGACCTGTAAATACAGAGAGAAATAATAAAGGTAGTGTTAAGTTCTATATCTGATAAGCGTGTGCAGAATTTCCTTTTTCCAAGCAATGAGTGACAGAGACCAAAAATGCTGTTACTTCCACAGTACAGTATCCTTTTGTGTTAGATAAAAGTTAAGGTAGTCATTTTAGTTGCTTTGTTTTTAAACAACTGAAACATCAGAATGTTAAAGCTGCTGATCACTGGAGTTATCCCCCCACCCCACCCTGCAAATCTAGCAAGCCTCGGGATCATCAGTGCAGTGCCAATGGAACCCCCAGGGTCCAGAACTGCTCTCACAGCCTTGAAAACCCCACCACCACCGCCTTAAAAAAAAAACCTATCTGAGAAAGCTGGAAAACAACAATGCACCACGCCCTGGCTATCCTGCACCTTGCTTTTTTTCTCTCCCCCTCATGCTGTCATTCTAGGCCTAAACCAGGGGGCAAAGAGACAGGCAGGTCAGTTGGTAGGGCAGGGCTCTGTTCCTACCACACTGTGCAGATGCTAAGCTCTTGTTGAAAAGGAGATGGGGGAGGAGGAGTGAGAAATAAAAATAAATCTGCCTCTGGGTAAGTTGAAGTGAGGAAGGCACAAGAAGAGGGAGAAAGTTGTGGGAATGATCCAGTATTAGAAAGAAGTCCAGATTAATTGGATTGTTTTTGTCTTGTGTGACTCAGATGCCACCTTTGAAGTGAATGTTCTTAGCGGGGGCTGTTTATCATTCACCAGCACCAGTGTCTTTGCCTGTGAAATGTGTGTTTTGTGACATGCAGAACTGTGGCCATCTTGCAAATGGGCACCTCCACATACTGGCATTTTCTGATGCCTCCATCTCTCCGGGATACACTTGGGAGAAAATGAATGCAAAATCTGCAGGCACTGTTTTGGTCAATGCCTTTGTGAAAAAAGCCATGCAATCAGACTTGCAGTTAATTTTCAGCAATAAAGCTGCAAGAGGAAAAAAAAGTACACCCCTGATTGCCTTGAGAAAAAAAATCCAGGTTCATCCTGAAGCATTTTGGGGGAGGGGGTGGATCTTCACTGGCACATTAGTTATTCTTGCCCCAAAATAACATGCAGGGTTTTAGTGTTGTTTAAAAAATGCTGGGTTTAGCACAATTTTTAACACAATTATGGCCAGCAGTTCATCCATCCAAAGGTAGAAATAGCCAAGTCAAAAGTTCACATTCTGCCTGATGGGAGTTTAATTTCATGCAAAAGGAAAGTTAGTCATTGTAAGATGCATATTTCACGAAGGTGTGGTGTTATAACACAATGCCATAAAGAACAAGAAATGTACCAATGGATGCTAAAATTTAAAAGGGGAAGTACTGGCTTTTCTTTAACTTGTTGAGCTAGGTGGTAAGTACAAATTATAGACATTACTTTGGAGTGCTGTGTAGTTTCCAAAGGGATGCAAAAAACCGAGGTCAAATATAGAATAAACCAGGGAGAATAGCTCAAAGATCCTCAAAGTACCACAAAGATTGAATCTCACATTATGAATTGGCTCCTCATCAGGAGAGGCCTTTCTCTCCATCCCACCACCTTCACAGGTGCATCTCAGGAGAACACATGAAAGGGCCTTCTCTGTTGCTGCTCCCAGACTTTGGAACTCCCTCCAATTGAAGGCCAGGACTGCCCCATCTCTGATGTCTTTCTGGAAGCAGGCAAAGACCTTCCTCTTCAGGCAAGCTTTCTCTTAATGATGGACTACCTACTATGTGACTTTTATATGGATTACCATGCATGCTTGCATTTACTGATTTCATAAGGACACCAGTGTTTCCTATGTTAGTTTCCACCCCTCGTAATTGATTTTTTTTATATGCTGTTTGTAGCTTTAATGCTACCTTTTAATGTTCTAAGATGCCTCTTCTAATTGCCTGTTCTTAAATGTTCTATGCTGCATATTATCCCTCATTATTGTAAGCCACCTTGGGCCCTTTTACAAGGAGAAAGCTGGGGTAAAAATACTCAAAATAAATAAATAAATAATGTACAACAAGCCTGTTGGATAGTCCAATGCTATTACACGGTCTTGACATTTTTTAAATGTTTGTTTACTTGTTTATTAGGGAAATAAAAGTAGGAGAAGATGGTAGTCTTCTTCCAATAAGGGAAAAAATTACTAAAACCCTACTAAATATTTTTTCCTACTTGTGAAGGAGGGGGGATGTTGTGGTGCTCACTACCTGGGGTTCAATCCAAGTTAGCAGACTCATGGTTGACTCAGCCTTCCATCCTTTTGAGATCGGTAAAATGAGTACCCAGCTTGGTGGGGGGGCAATGAGTATCCTGCAAAATTATATTGTATACCAGCCAGAGAGTGCTATGAGGACTATGGGACAGTATAGAAGCAGAACACTTTTTTTAATTACCATTGATATAAACATGCATTTGGGGCTGCCCTTGAAGATGGTATGGAAATGTTAATCAGGCTGATTTCAAGGAAAATGTCAATTTGATCATGTTACCTCCACCCTGGCCCACCTGTACTGGCTTCCTGTCCTTCCAATTCAAGGTGCTGGTTTTATCCTACATGGCCCTGACTCACTTGGGTCCTCAATACCTGTCAAAAAACCAACAACTACCCCTTATTTATTTATTTATTTATTTATTTATTTATTTATTTATTTATTTATTTATTTATTTATTTATTTATTTATTTATTTATTTATTTGTTTGTTTGTTTGTTTATTAATCTTGTATCCCACCCATCTTCCCACTGGGAACTCTGGGCAGCTTACAACAATAAAACAGGTAATAAAAATACTAAACAGAAAGGCAGACCCAAGCATACTTAATTCAGGGGGACAAGATGGCAGCAAGACCCATGCAATGAAAGCACACACACACAAAAAAAAAAACCCTAACTGGAAAGGTCGCCAAACACCTCCCTGAAGAGGAGGGTCTTCAGGCCTTCTTGAAGGCGGGCAGGAACTCTATCAGGCGCAGCTCACTGGGGAGATGATTACAAAGCGTGGGGCCCACCACAGAGAAGGTGCAGTCTCGCACCTCAGTGAGTGCGCCTGCGCCAGTCTCGTGGATCTGGACCCGGTTGACCTTTGAGAGATATGCTCCGCCAGGTACTCTGGTCCCAGGCCGTGGAGGGCTTTGAAAGTCAAAACCAGGACCTTGAACCTGATCCGGAGGACAACGGGGAGCCAATTCAAGTGACCCAGATTCCTGGCTCTATCCGTAGGCTGGAGGGAAACACACCCCAGCTTAGGGAGGGGGCCATTGTACCCTGACGAGAGCGCCCCAAAGAACAGAACCTCCGTCTTCTCCGGGTTCAGCTTGAGCCGGTTATCTCTGGTCCATTCCAGAACGGCCTCCAGACACAGATCAAGGGAGTAAACTGCCTCCACTGCAGACGACGAAAAGGAGAGATAGAGCTGCGTGTCATCAGCGTACTGATGACAGCAAACTCCAAATCTCCTGATGACCTCCCCCAGCGGCCTCATGTAAACATTGAACAGCATGGGTGAGATTGCCGACCCCTGGGGTACCCCACAAGGGAGAGTCCAAGGAGCCGACAAGTCATCACCCAGCTGAACCCGCTGAGTCCGGCCGCCAAGGAAGGAACGGAGCCAGGCCAAGGCCTGGCAACCGATTCCCGCCTCCCCAAGCCGGACCAACAGGTTACCGTGGTCGACGGTATCAAAGGCAGCTGACAGATCAAGGAGAACCAGCAGGAAGGAACACCCCCTGTCGGCTTCCCTGAGGAGGTCATCCTGCAGAGCGACCAGGGCAGTCTCGGTTCCGCGAAGAGGTCTGAATCCAGACTGGAAGGGATCCAGGATACGATTTACCTCCAGATATGACTGAAGCCTGACAGCAGCCACCCTCTCAACCACCTTGCCCAGGAAGGGAACAATGGCAATCGTCCGATAGCTGGATAAATCGTCCGATGTCATGCCAGGTTTTTTAAGAGTGGGTTTCACCACGGTCTCCTTTAGACGGGCAGGGAAACATCCATCCCTAAAAGAGGCCGTGGCAATAGCAGAAACCCACTCAGGCATGTTACGTTCGGCGGATTTAATAAGCCAGGCCGGGCAAGGGTCAAAGGGAGTGGCCGCCGGCCGGCAACAGGCCATGGCTCTGGAGGCCTCCGCCGGAGACACCGACCCAAACTCATCCAAGAGGGGAGAATGGAGGGGTGAGGCCGCAGAGATCTCAGAGGGTGGACTACAGCAACTGGGGGGGGGGAGTCGGAACGGATGGCCTCTATTTTGGATCTAAAGTGGGCTGCAAATTGCTCACTAGTGAAATCACTAGGAGGAGGCCTCAGCTGGCTGGGATTGGCGAGGTCCCGAACCACCCGGAACAGCTCCGCCTGGCGGTTCGAGGCCTCTCCAATTCTCAGGGAGACATAAGATCTTCTAGCGTCCCTGATCGCACGAAGATAGCGGCCAGTCAGCTGCTTAAGTGCAGCCCTATTCTCTTCCTTCCGTCTAGCCCTCCAAATGACCTCCAGTCTCCTGCGTTCTTGTTTCATCGACCGCAACTCAGCCGTATACCACGGAGAGGAGCGGTCTCCACAGCGCAGGAGGCGCTTGGGGGCGATCCGGTCGACCACCCCGGTGGTTCCCACATACCACCTATCCACCAGGGCATCTACCGGATTGTCTGCCAGATCTCGAGAGAGCTCCCCGAAGGCTTCCATGAACCTGGCAGGGTCCAGAAGCCTACGGGGGCAGGCCTAGATGTATGGCCGACGCTCCCCATGAGGCAAGGGCGATCAACAGGGAAAATTTTAGCAGATGGTGGTCCGACCATGACACGGGCAGGGGCGAAATACCCCTAACCCCCAGACACGAATCTGACGACATGGAGGAAAACACCAGGTTTAGGGTATGGCCAGCTCTATGAGTGGGGCATACAACATGATGAGATAAGTTCATGGAATTCCAGAGCCGCACCAGAGAGTTCCTCCTCGGCATGCAAGTTGAAGTCCCCAACCACCAAAAGGCGGGTGGATCTCAACAAAGCAGCCAAGACGAACTCAGCGATCTCTGGAAGGGATTGTGCTGGGTTGCGGGGAGCACGGTACACCAGCACAATGCCAAACTTTCACTCATTCCTTGCTGCTAAGGGCGCCCAAAGTGAGAGAGGTGAGAAAGATCTCAGTGAGAAATTGGGCCTTCTCAGTGGTGGCTCCCTCCATATGGAATAAACTTCCATCTGAGGTGTGCCAGTCCCCTCCATTAAGTAATTAGGAAATTAGCTAAGGCTGAACTCTTCAAAATTGCCTTCAGGAATAAATTGCCATGAGTAGGATTCTGGACCCATCTGTCTTCATTTCTCTCACCTCTCTTAGATGTCTCCATTAAAGAGGGGGGATTTATGACTAATGATACTCCATTTGACAAAATACTATCCTCTGGTGATTCAAAGCTTCTCAGTAAATTTTATAGTATTTTGTTAAATGAAAAAAAGATCGACACACTGGTTAAAGATACTATGATAAGATGGGCAGAAAATTTTGGTTATTCTATTCATCTAAACAAATGGGACTCTTTGTGGAACACAGTCAAACTCTTAAATCTATAGCCTTTAAGGAAAACTGTTATAAGATGTTCTATAGATGGCATTTCCCCCCCCACACACACACACACCGTTTATCTAAGATGTATAACTGTTCACCCAAATGTTGGAAATGTAAACATGATAGTGGCACCTTTTACCATATGTGGTGGACATGTAAAGAGGCAAAGGCATACTGGACAATGGTAAAATTATTTTCAGAAAGATTCCTGAATATTAAGTTAGAGCTTAGACCAGAATTTTTTCTATTAAATATAGTAGATCTTAATATCTCATATGACCAGAAATATATACTTCATCATGTAATAGTTGCTGCAAGGATACTGTATGCGAAATCTTGGAAACAACCAGAAGTGCCAACAGAGAGAAGTTTCCACGAAAAGATAAGAGAATGCATTGAAATTGACAGACTCTCTGGTTTTCTAAAGGGAGACTACGATGAGATTTCTCGGAAAAGATGGCAAGAAGTAACAACCCTACTAGTATTGTGATATTATGTGGTGATTTGTAAATATGTCAAATCGTTACTTTTGGCTTGATATATTCAATGAAATTTTATACTGTATTCCCCCCCCTTCTCCTCATCTTCCCCCTTCCTTTCCCCCTTCAAAAACCCAATAAAATTATTAAATATAAAAAAATAGATGCCTCCATTGGGGTAATCTTTAGTTTATCTTTGGTAAGATTTTCTTTTTGATCATGTTGCTTGTTTGTTGCTTGTTTTGATGTGGGAGGAGAATAACTGGAGTTTGTTTGTTTGTTTGTTTGTTTGTTTGTTTGTTTGTTTGTTTGTTTGTTTGTTTGTTTATACAACTTATATGCCACCCCCTACCCAAAGGTCTCTGGGCGGCTAACAATTAAAATGAACAGTTAAAACAGTTAAAACATTAAAAAAGGCAATGGACAATTAAAACAATAAAAACATTTAAACACAAAACACTAAAATTGCCACCAGGACCCACAATCTATGTTATGTCAGTTAAAAAACTTCTGGAACAGGAAGGATTTTACCTGGTGCCGATGTCACTTGGGAGGGCATTCCATAACCTGGGGGCAGCTGCTGAGAAGGCCCTAGACCTACAAACCATCCCCTTCACCTGTTTGAGGGATAGCTCTCTCAGGAGGGCTCCCTGGCTAGATCTTAATTGCCGGGTAGGTTCATATGGAAGGAGACGGTCCTTCAGGTATCTAGGTCCTAAGCATATCTGTTTTATTATGTACACTGCCTGGAGTAATGGTCAATACTAACTAGGCAGTATAGAAACTCAAATGAATAATTCACACACTCCAGGAAACAAAAAAGTGATGCATCCCTATAACATAAACAACCCTTTGATGGCTGTTTTTTAAAAGGATTAATGAAGAGCTATGTCCACAGTAAGCAGTACAGCTGCACACACTGTATTTATGCCATGTACCCTCAGTTAGTGTTGCTGTTTGCTTGGTTCTGATTATGGCCCAGAATTTTGTGTGTAGGGTGAAGGGCTTCCCCTCTGTGCTGGTGGAAAACTAGAGGGAGCATTACTCAAGAGAAAGTGTGGACGTCTGTGCAATTAGCTTTCTATCAGGTAGTGGGACGAATACTGATTTTAGACATGCCCAAACCACAATGCAAAGCATGTGTTAGGATGTGGTGCTGCCGCACCGTAATTTACATCTCATGAAACCCGAGTTCTTTGCATAGTTAAGAACTGGCACTGGAATACTCAAGATCACTTTGTGCTTTTGGCAGAAATTTAACGGTTTAAGCCACTTTTAATGATAATAATCATGTGCTGTCGAATCAGTTCTGATGTACTGCAAACTTTGAAAACACCAAAATTGGAAAGTTTAGCCTATGGATATTTTTGCCTGCCACATAGCATATGACTTTGAGTTCTCCCTGGTTTATTCACTCTTCCCCTCCTCACTCCATGGCCTTGACAGACAAAACAATTTCCATTCCTGTTTTATACTTACCAATGGTTAGAGGTCCAAATTGAGTTTGTATGGTCTCACTCTTCCCCCCTATGGTGAGATGTATTTATATTTAAAATGTAATCATTTGTATCTAGAATACGAAATTAGCATTTTGGACATTTGTGCTATTTTTTCACTGGCAGGACAGAAGGCGGAACCCACATACCGTGTCCAGAAAACACCAGTGGCATGAGATCTGCATATAACAGAACCAGCTTGAAAAACAGCATCAGGGCCACTTGAAAAAACAGCATCAACAGTCCACTGAAAGGATCAACCCATGTCAAGCATTACCATGACTGAACAACCTACCACACACACATATATATGCCTTTTTTAGATCACATCAAGGTCTTGTAGACAGTTTCTTCAAAGGCATCCCAACAAACAAATACCACATCCTAGATGGTGAAGCAGAAATTGGCCAATGGCCCGTTCGTGGGTTGTGAGAAGATCACAACTAGTGGTTGCCTGAAGACTTGATCTCTCTTTGCACCAATCAAGTAAAGCAAAAGAAATCACTTCAAAACTTTCTGACTGGAGTAAAAATATTCTTGGAGAGCTTGTGTTCCCTATTATCTCTTAGTTACCACGTCCAAGGCATAGATGCATGAAGGAGACAAGGAGTCCTTGCCATTCAAAGGAGTTGCTTTAGCTCAAAAGATACTACATCAGGTTTGACTCTGGGGAAGGTCAGAAGTTAAATGGGGCAGAAGATGGTTGCAGAAGAGGAGTCAATGCATCAGGGGGACAAAGAACAAAACAGGTCTCATACTATACTTCCCTGCCTGTCTCAGTTGGAGGAAAGCAGCCACACTGGTCATGAAGAATTGCTTATCCGGATGCATGACTATTAAGGCAGAGAAAAGACACAGTGGCCCTACTCAGGCATTACATTCTGAATCCAGAGAGTGTCTGAATTCTGGTGGCGGTATGGGGATGGGTGTCAGAAGAGGTCCCAATACTATCAGAAGTGTAAGTGTGTTGAGCCAAATGCATGTATGGTCTCTGCCACAGATCTTCATATGATGACATCTCAGAGACCCGAGTGTGGAAGGGTCTCAGAGCAAGGCGTACATGTGCACCTCTGCCCCAAATGCTTTTTTTAGCATCTACCTTTTTCAGGTGCAATCCCTGAATAGGGCTCAGGCCCAAACCAGGGATGGGCAGCTTCCAGCCCTCCATATGTAACTGGAATGCCTGCTAAGCCAATGGTGAGAGGTACTTGAATTTTCATTTCAAAAAGAAACTGAGGGCCCTCAAAAGCTACCCTTCTCCAAACAACCTGACTCAAGAACTGAACAGTCACCAGATTCAGAACATCCCAGATCTTTGCATGCTGTTTCTTTTTGTTCCACTTTTATTCCAGTGAGCTCAAGGCAACATATAGGGTTCTGATCCTCCTCCCCATCTTAAGCCCACAACAACCCTGTGAGGTAGGTATATAAGTACACACTAAGAGGTCAAGTTTGGTAGTTAACATTTAAATGTGTTGGAGATGAATGGTTTACAGCAAAACATTATCATTGAAACTATACCCACACACTTGAGACTTAATTCATTTTCCAATAATGGTCATAAAGTGGAAGTCAAACCCTATATTTCCCCATGAGGCTGAATGTTAACTGAGTTATTTAACCTTCAGACAAATGTCAAGTATCATTTCCACCGCCCTCTCTTCCCCCACCCCTCTATCCTCCACTCTCTTGATTGCTCCTTTTGGTTTTGTTCCAGTATGTACAATTGCCAGGATCAAACCAAAGCAGTTGGGTTAAGCTGTCTGCTTGATACTTCAGTGTTCAGAGAACAGAAAGCTCCCTTCTGCTGCCCCATGGAGTGGGGAAAGCGAAGAAGCCAGCAATGTTTTTTTAAGCCCATGTAAGGAAGCACTGATGTCCCATGCCGCAAAGGGGGGGAATTAAGAAACTGAAAGTTTTCACCCACTCCCCAATGGAGGAATGGACAAGGAAGGGGATTCTTTTGTTATTGCTTTTCCTTTTCCCTTTAAAGTGAGAAATGAACTAAATAGGGACCCTTGAGATGTGGTGTGGCTTCCTGCAGTCCTTGCACGTGGATGCCATGATTGCCCCAAAGGATGGATGGCTCTCAAAGTGACCCAGTTTAGCACCATCTAGCCTGATCCAGGCTGGGATAAGTCAAGTCTAGTCAAGCCCATTGTTTTCAACAAGGGTCAAACTCCCCTGAAAAGATCAGCAGGGAAGCATGAAGTCTGTTTTGAACCCCAGCAGATGTCTGTCCCCAGTATTTGAGAGCAGAGGTAGGCTACACTTCTTGACCTGGGACTCCCTGATTGCTCCTTACCTTTTCCTCCGGCTCCATACTGTTTGTCTTCATAAGGGGTTTCTGTGTATTCTAGTAGTAGTCTGATTGCATGGGCAAGCTGTAAGAAGACAAAAGAAACAGTTAATGTAGGAGTGAGACTATCAATGGCTTTTAGTCCATAGTCATCTATTATGTCCGGTTACAACGACATAGCATGTTTCTGAGGAATGGTTGCTGAAGCACAAAACTGGGAAGGGGGTATTGTACTAACACCTTTTTTGCAGGCATTCCATGGGTAACTTGTTGTCACTGGCAGAAACAGAATGCTGGATTAGGCAAGGCTTTGATTTAGTGGGGCTCTTGCATTCTTTAGAGCAGTCATCAGTCAACAGTAACAACAAATGACATCTGCAGCAGACAAGGCTAGAAAAGACCAGAGGGGTGACACTCTGTACTTTTGTATGGCATTCATTTTCTGGACTACAACTCAATACTAGATGGTATAGGCCAGTGTTGGCGCATCTATGGCATGGGTGCCAAACCTAGCACTCGGAGCCCTTTCTGTGGGCACCCAACATTGCCCCCTCACATCCACCTGTATTGGCACTTTGTGAAAAATTAGTGCATTTTGAATCACAGTTTGGGCACTTGGTCTCTAAAAGGTTTGCCATCACTGGTATAGGCTGTAGCTGCTAATTGCTTGCACAACTATAAAAATTCCTCAGGCTTGAATTTATTGCCAGATTCTTTGTTGTGCATGTTGTGGCCTCTTTCTGCTTTAAGCGGAGCATTTGCTCAACTCTAGCCTCCCCCTGAAAACCCCCATTGGTAGCAGGAAAATTGCCCTACCTTGCCTTAACAAGAATTATTGAGAAATACTGTAGCGTAATGCTGGAACTACAGTATGAGACTGGGAATTAGGAAATCCAGTCTGATGTACATCCTGAACCAAGAAACTCAGGGTGCAACTATTCAGCAGGGAAAATACAGCTTAATTTGCAACATATTCATAGCTTACCAAATTGGGGTTCCCCAAAATTTAGAATTACTACAGGTATCGCAAGATGACATTTGGTAGGATTCAGTGGGGGAGAGGCAAACAGCTCAGTTTCTGCAGATCTCCATTAGCACAAGCTGCCTTAAGATGTTAAATGGCGATTTCAACTCCTTTCTTTTTGCCTACAGTATTTAGTTATCTCAAGTGCCCTAGCAAAACGGTTTGAGCACTGATCAGAAATCTTTCTTGTTCTTGTTCTTGTTCTTGTTCTTGATCTTGTTCTTGTTCTTGATCTTTATCTTGTTCTCCTCCTCCTCCTCCTCCTCCTCCTCCTCCTGACGCCGTATGGAGACTAGGGGCACTTGGATGATGTGAACTGATGCCTCCAAAAGTACACCTTTGGGTTACTTAGGTTAGCGGTCCCAAACCTTAGGTAACCCAAGAGTTCTTGGACTGAAGTTCTCAGAAGCCTTCACCACTAGCTGTGCTGGCCAGGGTTTCTGGGATTTGCAGTCCAAGAACATCTGGAGATCCAAGGATGGAAATTACTGAATTAGATGAGCACAATGGGCAGACAGCAGACAAAAGTAATGTCAGCCGGATGGGAACAGATTGAACGTGCGCACGCACACGCGCACACGCATGCACACATGCACACACACACACACAAGATGATTTCACAATGGGCTTCCTTGCATGACGTCTTACACTATGTAGTTGCTGACTTTTATTCCTATTCACCTGTGCCAAATCTAATGAAAATGGTGGGGTGAGTGACCCTCACTCACTGTTGTGCTCGGAAGAGTCATTCTCAGTCTATGATGAAAAGTGAGAGTCATTGTTCCCCCCACCCTCCGCCAAACCCCACCCCACTCCTTTGACAGGAGGTGAAGGCGGCAGCAGAGAAAGCGCCCTCAGTGGCAGGGTGAGTAGGCACACGCTACGACCACGTACAATAAAGCACGAATCCAAAAGACGCGCGCTGGGTCCGTTGATGCTGGCCGTGGGCACGGAGGCCACCCAAAGGCCCGGTCACTAGCAGCTTGGCTCACTTCTTGCCAAATACTCCCCCCGCCCCCCTCAACCCCTCTCTCATCACCATCCGTTCCCCCTTTCAAGCTCCCTTCAACTCTTCTTCCCTAGCATCGCTGTCTTCTGCAGGCAGTCTTGTCTTTCCCCTCTGTGTGCGTGAAGTGCAGGAATAACCCCCGTCTCCTTGCCCTTCCCTAATAAGACTCGGCCTCTCGGCGCGACGAGCAGCCCCCGAAACTGAGCCAAGGCCTCCGAGAAGACCCCCGAGGGAAGCCAGACGGGATTCCGCGCACCAACAAAGCAGGATCGTTGCGGGAAAACGGGAGGGAGAGTTGACTTGGCCTCCGCCTTCCGAAGCTGCCAGCTTCTTCCCACCCACCGGCTGAACCATCGGGGACTTTTCGCCTCCCCCTCCCCTCCTGGGCTTCCTCCCTCCTCTGTTTCGCTGCAACCCGATATGGGTGACCTCGCTGGCTGAACTCGGCTTCTGCTTCATGTTCTCCCCTCCCTGCAACACGCCCCCCTCGAGCTCCAATCGGGGAGGAGGAAGGCATGCAACGACTTCTCCCCCACGGGGCGATCTGGTACCAGTCTATTCAAGAGCAACTCCCCGTGCATGCAGCGGGGGATTCACTCACGGTCATGCCCTGCTGGAAGCCTTCTGAAGATCGGCGTTGCCGGCGAACTCCGGACCCCCTTCCCTCGGCCGCAGCACAGTCCTAAAGCTCTACCTGTTGCACATCTGCCTCGGAGGCGGTTAGGCTCTTCCAGGCGCGGGCACAGTCACGGAACGTCCGCCTTTTCTTGGAAGACGCAGAGGGGTGCCCCTGGAGCACTTTCCCACCCAGGCCGCTTCCCCGCTGCCCCATATAGACCCTCCTCACGGACTTACCCCACGGATGTCCCAGTAGCCGAGTATGACTTCCATCTTCCTCCCGCGACGGTGTCCGACGTTCCAGGCTGCCCTTGATCGACGGCGGCAGGACTCCGCTAGAGGCTGGGAACGAGACCCGAGTTGTTGCTCAGTCAGATTTAAGGCGTCGAGCTCCGCCCTAGAAGCCCTCTGCGACCTGGGCTGGGCGCCTGGGCCAGCATCTCCCCTTCGCCTCCCTCTCGCCCCGCCTCGCCTCCCTCTGGCGCCGCACTCCCCACCCCCCCACCCCTCACTCCCCACCCCCACCCCCTCACTCTGCCTAGTTCTCAAGTTCGAGCAAATACTTTCACAGATTGTTCGAGAGAGATCTTGCAAAATCCGAGTCCGAGATTGCTTTGAGAGGTTTACGAATCCGACCAGTTTCGTAGCTTCACCCCAAGCTCTAAAATAAAATGGTTTATTTGCAAGGGAGATTTAGATGAGTGAGGTATTTTGCAATCTTTTAGTTTATATCTCATTGTCATAATCTGGGAAGTTGGGGATTAAATTAGATGGGAGGTATAAAGGGCGAGGGGGCTCAGCGGGCTAGAGCAGTGAAAGCGTCAGCTGCAGAGTGCACAGCTCAGTGGTTCGAATCCCAGGTGCCAGGCAGCGGAGTGAGCTCTCCCTGTTACCCCCAGCTCTTGCCAACCTAGCAGTTCGAAAGCATGTAAAGTAGATAAATAAAGTGGGAAGGTAAACAGTGTTCCATGCGCAGAAATGCATTCGGCCATGCCGGACACACATTGCCACAGACTTGCACAACACTGGTTCTTTGGCGTAAAAACAGGGATGAGCATCACCCGTAGAGGCAGAGGAGACTAGCACGCATGTGCGCGGGGAGGGGGGGGACCTTTACCTTTTTATAATGTATAGATCACTGGCTGGGTAGCTCCCTGAGTTAGGTATCTGGCTGGGTTGTCAGAAGCTGGGAGTTCATATTCCCCTGTGAGCCTCCTGCAAGTAGAGCCAGCAAGTGTGCCCTTTTGGGTAAGCCACACAGTCCCAGAAGAAGAAAATGATATAGACCAGTGGCGTCCAAACTTCAGCCCTCCAGATGTTTTGGACCACAACTACCACAGTCCTGTGTCAGGGCAATACAGGCTTGGAATTCTGGGAGTTGTGGTCCAAAACATCTGGAGGGCTGAAGTTTGGACACCCCTGATATAGACTATCTAGGATGACCTTTTACCCCAACATCTACTAATCTGACTAGAGTAGGGACATTTCTGTGGGGTGTAATATGGCCGGTCTCAAGCTGAAACAAGAGCTGCGTCTAATCTATAGCATTTTTTGAAAATCTGATTGCTGTACCCTGCCACTCAGATAGGCCGTTACTTCACGAGCTGCTCGATTCGCGGCTAGCCTTTTTTTCTGTCCGAATTGATCGTTTTAGTCCGCACGCCCCTCCCTTTTGGCTGCGATGCCACCCCGACCACGCCCCCTTTACCGTGCTCCAACCGGGGCGAGTGGTGCCCCTGCCAGTTGCCGGGAATCTTTTCGCTTCGCATCTCGCTTCGCTCCCAACGTGGCGTGTGGTCTCGGTTTTTGGCTTTTATTTCAAGTTTTTTTAAAAAATATTCAAACAGGGTTATCGATGCATCTCTGGCCCTTACTTCACGAAGCACATGGCTTTGAACCGAAAGTGCTTTCGGTTTGAATGCGAATGCGGTCACGTGACTTCCATTCGTTCCCACCCCTCTTTCAGTGTACTCACGTGAAGCATTTCTGGGTGCGAATCGATGGCAACCTCACGACCTCCATTCGCATTGTTGTGCCACTTTTAAAACATTCGTAAACCACTAATTTATTTATGCCTCGATGGCGGCGGCGGTGGCTGGGGCTGGGGCTCGCCTGCTCCATGCTCCCCGCTCCCTCTGCCGAGGGGTGGCCGTATAAGAGAGGCAGAGAAGCCAGCCAGCCAGGCGGGGGGAGGAAGAGGAGGAGGAGGAGGAGGAGGAGGAGGAGGAGAGGTGGCGGCAGAGGCAGAGGCAGCTGCGGACGGACAGAGGGACGGACGGACGGACGCGCGTTGGGGACCGCAGCTTGCGGAAGCCTCCTGCGCTGGATCGCGCCCATCCCCGATCGCAACCAACCCTTGATCTTCTTCTTCTTCTTCTCTCCCACCACCTCCCTTGCAATGCTTGAGCGACTGGGGTGGCGGAGGGTAAAACAGCAAAACATCGACGCATCGATCAGGAGTGGTATTAAAAAAAAAAGAAAATTTATAAAAAACCGAGGCCACACGCCCCTTTTGGGAGCGAAGCGGATGCGAAGGGAAAAGATTCCCGGCCTCCGGCCGGGGCATCACTCGCCCCAGTTGGAGCACGCTAAAGGGGGCGTGGTCAGGGTGACGTCGCAGCAGAAAAGGAGGAGCGTGCGGACTGAAGCGATCAATTCGAACAGAAATGACGGCTTGCCGCGAAGCGAGCGCCTCGTGAAGTAACGGCCGCTATATCGTTTCATCGCTTTGCACTGTTACTTCCTCGCTCGAGTAGCGGCGGCGGCGGCGGTGGGAGCAGGAGGAGCCGCTGCCGCCTCGCCCAGCCAGAGCAGGGCACCCGGGGCAGGCAGCGTGCAAGCGGCGGAGGGCAGGCGGCTGTGCCATGCAGGGCTCCCCCCGAGTAGCGGCGGCGGTGGCGGGGGGGGGGGCTGCCAATGATGCCAGGAAACAGTTGAAATCAGTAGAGCCATTGCAACTGACAGTCCAGTATCGATGCATCAATACACCGTCGGTAGGATTTTTTTTAAAGGACGGATGGGAAATAACGAAAGTTGAAAAGTGGCATGCGAATGCGAAGGGAGCAGGTGAGGTTGTGCTCGAATCGGTCCTAAAACTGCAGCTCGTGAGTACTGAGAAACAGGGGCGGGAGCGAAGCGAGAACACGTGACCGCCACGTGACCGCCTCCGAATTCAAATCGAAGGCAATATCGCTGCGGAGCGCCGCGCCTCGTGAAGTAAGGGCCATAGTTTGATGTTAGGCTCCAACTTGCAGAGGCTATCAAATTATGCCATCAACATTGTTCAGAAGTTAGCTGGGACAGGCTAGTCAAAGCAATCAGAAGTAGGAATCTAAAACATTTTTGGGAAGTGTTTTCGGGGTTCTTCCACCCCAAAACTCATTCAATATCCTTAATTCCCTCTTTCACCTGGTAGGAAGGTCTAGTCCCATTGCAGTTCTGTGCCTCCTAAGAAGAAAGCCATGATAGGAGGCATTGAAGACCACCAAGGGAAGAACTAGAGGGTATCTCCCTCTCCTGTCCCCATTGAAGGTCACCCCCCTAAGCAATCAAAGCATTCTCAGTGTCATGTTCAGCTGAAGACCTGACAGAAGTAGATCCAGGTAATCAGTATGTCATACAGGTGTCTAGAATTTCAGGAGCATAACTCTTAGCCACCGTGACCAATAATTAAGCTGGCTTTTTTAAAGCAAAAGAGAGCATGCTGTCTCACAAAAATCACTTCCCTTAGCCATGCAGGTGGTCTCATATTTGCTGTTTTAATTAGCCAGGAAGGATGATGATCAAATGGACAACAAACCTATCTAATGATGACCCTTATTAGCTTTCACTCCAGTGGCTTTTCAGATCATTTCTGCTGACTTCCATTTCTTCCACATATTCTCACATCGATTTTTCATTCAGACTTTAGAAGCATGTTTGAGATACATGTGACATTAGTGAGTCGTGACTAGTGGCCACCGGAGCTTGTGGGACACAGGGTGGAGCAATGGAGTCGCATGCAACATGGCTAAGCAGTTGTTTGCACCCAGCTGGGAACCATCGCAACAGGGGACATTTGGACTCTACTTGCATGTATCATCCTTGCTACCAAAGCTCCCTGTTTGTGTCTGTGTACAAGTAATCTGCAGTCCAAAGCAGCCAGGAATCCCTGTTGCAGAGATGGGGAATGGGAACAAAACACAAGGTGAGGCTTTAAAGCACAGGGTGGGGTGGAGGAGATGCATACAGAAGGACACCTTTACAAGCCATCTTTATCTCATTGCATGGAAAAGGCAAAATAAGAGGAATATAAGTTTAAGTGATAGAAACTGATTTATATAAACCTCACCGAACCTGATGTTTCCTTCATCTAAAGAGTTGTTTAAGGACAGCCAATTATATAAAGGAGGATGCAGGAAGACTGCACTTCAGAATAAAAGTCTATAATGAATTGGAGCTTTCCTTTTATTTTTAAATGTGTCTTGGCTTGCAAGTCATAAGTTACAGTGTGATTAAATGCTGAATAAATCATTATTTCTTTTTCTACCTCATATTAATTTTGGAGGGTTTCAGGAGGCTAGGGACAGAGGCTTATTATAATAATAGTTCTGGAACCCACTTAACTTAAAAATGGGCTTATGACTTGATTTACAGAACATGCAGGGTTTGTGATGGCAGATACTTGCCTGGATTCTGGGATGTAGAATTTTTTTTAAAAAATAATAATACTGTAATTGAAGGTACTGTACAAGCTGGGAAAAACTCAAAAGACTGTTGCAGAAGAAGATACAATGTGTGTTAATCTTCATGCCCTGCTCCTCAGAGTCCTTCAGGAGCTTTGTTGGTACCCTGATAAAACCTGAAACACATCAGTCCTTGAACAGAACAGAGGGCTATTATGTGTTCCTATTGTGTTGTGCTCTCCCCACCACCATCATGTAATGCATCAATACTGAATTTTTAATGAGCGGCATGGAAGGAGGGGATAAGAACAAATCAGAAGGCAGGACATTTTGGTGATATCCCTTGGCCAAAGGGCCAAGGGATGTTTTGGGAGGGTTCTCAGGGGAACCCAAAGGCATCTCTGAGAATTTCATTATGCCCAATTATGACTTAACACTGCCTGGGCTGTTCAACATACGATACTACTGTCTAATATGACCTCTCTCATTGTTGCTCCTCTGTTTTTTTAATCATCCCGAATGCAGAATTCTTTCCACAATTCTTATGGTTTTCTTTAAGCCCAACCCACCTTCTTAGATTTTGCACCTTCAGGGTGCTTAGAGTGCCCCCTGTAGTAGAAGCATATGGAAACCTTTCAATGTGTGGAACGCTAACTCTTAAAAATCACCTCCAAGCCCCTTTTATTACTCTCAAAATACACACAGTTTGTTATTTAACATATGAAACGGCACAGCTTAGCATATTTGCGGGGTTTGCTGAGGAATCCTGCACATGCAAAATCCAGATTCTGTCTGGAATGAACTAGATGGTTAGAAGCAGAGCCCCCTTAAGGAGCAAAAGAGCTCTGCCTTAAGCCACATTTGGGAAATGAGCTTGTTCTTGTTTTGTCATTGGCCATTAAGCTAGTAGCTCCTTACCTCTCTTTGCATTTCTGATCTCTCAGGTAGTTTGCTTTGAAGACATTGTGTGCCAGACTTGGACAAGTGTCTCCAGATCTTCCTACTATGTATTCTTGTCTCACAGGCATCAACATTATTCCAAATGAGAACAGGTTTCATTCAAGTTTTCCAGAATTCCCTTAAATTTTTGTATCAGCCCCCCGGGAAAGCATAGAGGGTGGAAGGCTTCCCTCTAGAGTCTAGGCATTCAGATTTTTAGATAGATAAGATGTTATCCTTTTTCATCCACCCCATCTATGTGAAACTTCATATTATATTGACCCTATAACAGCTTTTTTTACAGTTATTACAGAGGGGACAATGTCCACTGTCACAAAGATAAGATTTATACTTTGAGAGCAAGGTTATCCTTGTGCTGAAAGACTTGTTGATTCCAATGAGAGCTGAGATAGTCACAGGTCTGTGTTTTACTTCTCACTAAGTTCAGCTGAGCTTGCCCATTAGAGAGAAGGGGAGAAATGGTGGGGTGTGATTCAATGTCCAAATTTCCCCTGGGCTTGGTCCTCCTAAATAAGGTCACTTTGAGGTGCAGTATGTCATTTGGGTGGCCTTGGGTTCAATCGTCAACCCAAATGGAGACGGCAGCCAAGAAATCAAAAGAAGAGTAAGATTCAGAAGGGCAGTCATGTCCTAATGACTGATTAGATCCTGACGTTGGTTAAGCACTGACAGTAGTTAGTGACAGCCTAAGCCAGGGGTGTCCAAACGCTTTGCAAGGAGGGCCAGATTTGGTGAGGTGAAAATGTATGGGGGCCGACCATTCAGTCGCATTAGGACATACAAGGAGGCAAGGAGGACGCTGCAGCAATGGAACCAGGAGGCAGGTAGGCTGGGCAGGTGGCTGGGGGAAGGGATGGAGGCAGGGAGGGCAGGCAAACCATTAAACTGCAAGCTGACCCCTCCATCCGGTATGGGGAGGGGCCAGCTGGTGGGGATGCATGACAGGCTGAGCCGGCAGGGAGAAGAGGCTGTGGGCCACTCAAAATTTGAAAACAGGCCGCATTTGGACCCTGGGCCTGAGTTGGGACATGCCTGGCCTAAGCCATTTGCTTTGGTTCATTCCTGGCAATCATTCACCCTGGAACCAAACAAAAATAGAGTGACCCTACCCACTATGAAAAAATCAGGAACCCCTGGCAGGGGTGCAAAAAGGGTAGATATGGATGAGGGACGGGCTGGTTAATGACTGATCATGTATCATGTGGTCATCAGAAAAATGACTGAACCAGCCTCCTCCAAAGTGAACCAAAGTGCAGGAAAAAATCCCACTCTAATCAAACTCAGATTGAGAGAGTGTGTAGAATGTAACTGTAGGTACATTCTTAATGAGAGTATAATTCAGTGCAGTGACATTTACCTATCAGTAAACATTCACTTGATCCAGTTGTGAACTGTATCTAACAGTTTAATTGGGCACAATATTTTTATGTTAGTTATTGCTCAGTAAAGAATGAATTTTTAATATATTCCCTCTGAGTGTTTACTGCTGCGAAATCTCAGCCTCCCACTGCTTTTCATCTCCATAAAATATCAAAGTAATAGACGGTGAGCTGTGATGTGTAATACCAATTATTTCATTTTCTTCCTTCATAAAAAGCTGGAATGCACAGAACAACTCCTAGGAAAAATGTTTTGCGATCTGTGATGTGCAATCATTTATCTACTGTGGTTATAAAAACATAATGTTGCTTTTTGTTAGAGATGAAACATAGCCCACAAATGGCTAATTACCAGTTAAAGATTGCAGGCTAATATATCCAAGTCCAGGCTAATGTACAACTTAATTGAATTGAAAAATAACAAAATCTTTAGCTGATGAATAGCACACAAGTTCTGGTATTCTTAAGACAGTTACTGTTGGGGTCCAAGTGTAGACTCATACCCTTTTATGCTGACTCATTTGTACATGTTTCCACTTGATCTCAGTCATTCTCAACCTGCCCCATTGCTCCTTTGATGCCAACATCTTATTATTTTAATTTATTCTTTGTGCAGTAAAGGACAATTGATTGGACAGTTGGTTGGTTGGTTAGTTTACCATGCCTGTAGTGCAAGCAGCACTTTGAGTGAATAAAGAAATCATCATTCAAGGCATGAACAAAACAAGACTCAAGTGCCACTCTCAAGACAGCCAATTAGTGGTTGATCAATATGCCTACGGCACCAAATGGCACTGCGTGAAAACTGAAGTGACTTTCATTATTTCACCAAAGGTTCTGTACACTTGTATCACAGCCATGTATTGTACTTTCTACCTCTGCTACAAGGATATTAACTGCAGCTGATTTCAAACTAAATGTTTAAAAAGGAATCTGATACATTTACAGAAACAGTTTTCTAGTTTTGAAAGAAAGGGTCTTTCTGTATAGTAAACATTCTATGATGATAAAGTATAGCTGGTAAGATAGGCTACATGATGATATGCTGGAGGGCAGGCAGAGATCTTGCACTTTGGTTTCTTTTCTTTCCAGCAGCCACTTGGCTTTCAACTGACTTGTTGTGTTTTGGGTTTCTGCATAGTTCGCTAGCCAAAAGTAATCTCCAGTTTTGCTGATGTAAAAATTGAGATGTTGATCTTTTTCTCTCTGCCTACCCAGGAACTGGTGTGCTGCCCCAGACAAGGAACAAATCAGTGTAGTAGACTGTTCTGTATTTCATCAACATGGAGATATAAATAATTGCTTCTTTCTCCCAGAAACCCAGTTTATAGCTAACCATTTGCGGCACCCAGCACTGCTGTGATTAATTTATTCGATCTGCAGAGCTGAGTCTCAAATGCCAATCTCATAGCCAAAACATACAGCCTCACTTTTGCATTTTTAATCTCCTCATGCCCTACTTTGTTGAACCTTGCAGCCTGGTGTAGCTCTATTGCTCCCTTTTGGGGTCAGTCCTGGGAAAGGGTGTGCCTTTCCCCTTTCCTGTGTTTGAATCTGGATGGAAAGGAAATACAAGGCTGTTGCATAATCAACTCAACTTCTTATTGTGTCCTCTTGCTCTGCTTTTGGTTTCATTGCTCAACAGTGCTGTAATTCAGGACTGTCATTCCAAGGAGAACACATCCCGTTTCTCCTTAAGACAAACACTTCTGCATCCTCTTAATAACGGATGTGAAGGCTTGTTAAAAAGGGAGGGAAATGGGGTGTATTTTGCAAGGGGCAAAAACATTTGCAACAAATATCCAGCTACCTTTTCTTAGCTCACCCTCAGTCACTAATATTTGCAGAAAACAGCAATGACCTAACTACTGAAGGAGGTTAAAAAATAAAGAATAAAAGCACGGTTATAGCAAAATATTAAGAAGTGGAAAAATCATGATGACAGAAGAATTATATAACATTAATGTTCACAATGAAGGAATCAAAATTGTTAAAAAAATTCTAGACCTTCTACAATCATAAATTGTAGGTGAGAAATTGGAAGAATTTGAAGGAACCAAGAGACATCTTAAATGTAAGAATGTGTTGCTCAGGACCAAGGCCAAGAGCATCCATGTTATATTATTCCTAATTTCTACGTAAAGACAAGAAGGCTGGGCAGTGAAGAAAGCTACCAGGGAGAAAATGAACTTACTTGAGCAATAATGCTAGGAAAAGTTGAAGATGGTGGGAAGAGTTAGATTCAACATGGGATGAAATGACTCAGTAAAGAAAGCTGTGGGTTTCAATTTGTAAGACTTGCAGAGCTGTTAATGACAGCAGCTTCTTGTGGTAATTAATTCATAGGATTTTCATAATTCAAAAGTAAGTGGACAGCACAAACAACACCAGAAATTAGTCACAAAATGCTTCCTTCCTTCCTTCCTTCCTTCCTTCCTTCCTTTGGCATCAGCATACCTGGAGTGCCATCTTCTGGCAATTATTGAAACAGCAGATTGGAATTATTTTATGTTCACTGTATTTATTTGTCTCCTATTTCTGAAAGTTGCTGCCTATATGCCCTTCGGAAGCTAAGCAGGGTCAGCCCTGGTTAGTACTTGGATGGAGACCACCAAGGAATACCAGGTGTTTTGGGCGCCTGGAGTAGGAACTGGCAAGCCACTCTGCCAAGAAAACTCCATGGATCTGGAGTCACGAAGAGTCCGTCACGGCTGTAACAACACAACACACACACACACACATTTCTGAAAGAGTTTGCAAAGATGAACTGAATCACCCTCTGCACTATATTACCTTTTCCCTCAAATTCCACAGGGTAGTTCTGATCCTGCATTTCAAGAATGGGGAACTAAGGACTGGATAGAGAAACATAGACAAGGGCATGCAAAATGTGCAAGAGAAAGTCAGATTCATTGCCTCATGTTGAAGACAAAACAAAGCACTGTTTTGTAGCCTAATTCTGCTTCTGCAATGATCTTTATATGAAGGCAGCAGAACAGTCTGACAAATGGTGGACAAAAAGAGGTTGAGTCACAACAATCGGTCAGGGTGTGATGCTAGTAGTGACAACATTAAGGTTTCACTGGCCACAGCTGATAGGTGGGAGCCTGGGAGTTTTTCCTCTGAGGAGAGAGCGGGAAACTTCAGTCTCCTCAGTTCTGATGAACTCCCATCCTACACAGAATCACCCCACCACTGGCCAATCTGGCTGAGGCAGATACAAGCCTGAGATCAACAACACTTGGAGGGCCATGAATTCTCTGCAGCCTTTCTACCCAACAGAGACAGCAGCTCCTTGGCAGACCAGTCACTTCTCAGAAGGTCTGAGGCTGTTATGGTCACGTTCATTTGAAAGAATTAGAAATTATATGTTTAAAAACGGCCTCTGCCTGAGACCGCTCAGTGGGCACCCTGTGGCTCCCAAGACATTTTGGGCAGCCCTCCTGTTATTGGTAGCGTGGCTCTTTCATGTTTATACAGTAGTTACTTATTTTAAGTATTTTAGAAAATAAATATCATCTACTGCTTTTTATTTCATGCAGAAATGCATTTCTTGGTCTTCATTATATATCTTCATTAAAGGAGGATATCTGCAAGCTATCTGCTACCTAGTGATTGTGGTTGTACTACTACTACTACTACTACTACCAGTAGTAGTGGTGGTGGTGGTGGTGGTGGTGGTGGTAGTAGTAGTGTGCCATCAAGTCTGAACTTACAGTGACTCTAATGGGGTATCCAGTGAGGTATTTAAGAATGGTTTTAACAGTTCCATACTCCCAAAGTCTGGTCTTAATTGGCAATTTTACCCCCATCTTGTATATTATCTTCTTTGGCTAATCAGAATTATAAGTAATACAGAGGTGAGCACTCACTGTCTGAAAATAAAATGGAATTTTAAAAACATGTTATTGACCTGGTGGGTCTTTGAAATGTTTTGCCTTATTTTCTTGTTAGTGAACGTAACCAAGCATTCTCATTCATATATATCTCATCAATGAAAGATGGCAGACGTATGGAAAACAGATCCAAGTGCTACACTGTGCATAAATGGGTGAACTAAGGACCATTCAGGATACCCAACATGACACGTGTTCAATATTTTGTTTATTGAGTCCATTACTGTTACATTAAGCTAGTCTTTGTGCATAAGCACATTATCATTAACTTAGGGGTGGCTATGGATGATGGAAACCTACATTTTAATGAATTTGCCGAGTTCCTTATGTTTGTCTTTTTCAGGTCAAACAGCACTCACTCATGGTGTTTTTCTAGAGGATCCTAGTTATGTGTTTGATAGCTGCATCTTTGTTCACTGATGTCCAAAGTTATCAATAGTCCTTCACAACTGAGCAGGAGGCAAATAGACCACTGACAAGAAGATATCCACTACTAATTAAAGAATCCCTGCTCTTTTCGATGCCAGGATACTTGTCTCATACACAAGAACTTTAAGGAATGAGGAATGGAATCAGCCATTCTTTAATTAGCACCAATATACTACTGCAGGTTATGCTATTTCCATTCCACAGGTGTGAATTTATGCCTGAGGGTTTGGTGGTAACAATTAGGACAATTTCATAGTTTTTATGGCATGGGAAGGGGAGTTGTGGGGCTATTCCATGAGCAATTGCCAGCCCAAGCTAAAGCGCTAATCCCTTGACTCATCATGCCTGTGGGGCCTGTGCTGATTAATGTTAGATTGGACCATGATTTGGCGGATGTGGCTTTCCCAATGTCTTCCACTGAAGAATCAAAGAATGGTCCACAGCTCTTTGGTGAAGCAAATGTTTTGTTCCATCTTTGGTCTCCAGCACATCCAGAGATGGAAACACACCTACCTCAAAGGCTGGAGATCAACAGCCTGTGTCACAAATGCCACAGTAGATGCTCTCTCTCTCTCTATGTCCCTTATCTGACTTAGACAGCTGAACAATGCTGAGATATTATGGGATATGTCACCTGAAAACATTTGTAAGTCCACAGTTGGCCACTTCTTCTTTAAACTGGCTGGCAGGATGGTGTGAGGCATCTAAGCAGTGACAGCAAACTCCTGTGTACCAATGAAAATTTCTTTTCAACAGATACCTCTTCCAGTGGGTGCTTTGGTCACTTGGAAGACATCAATCAGGAGCACCAAAAAGGTACATCAGCTCATGCTGAAAGAAGTACACCGACTTTCTTCTGCTTCCTCCTTGGTGAGAACCACGTGAGACGTACAAGTGCACAAAGGACCTTTTAAACGGAAGGGTGTGCATAAAGACGAATAATTCCTCTGCATTTAATTTAAACTTTCTGCCTACGTGGGGGATTGCAGTGGACGCCTGAGCTTTCCTACTTGTGGCATCTATAAATCTCTGGATCATGAACATCCCCTGAGAAGCTCAATTCTTTCCAGAAAGTGTTTTGCACGTTAACCCATTTCCAAATGCAAAAACAGAAGAGAGGAAAGCAGAGCCCTCCAGACAGGGTCAGGGGGCAACTCCCATCAGCCTAGACAGCTTCTGTAGTCCAAGGACACCAGGAAGGCGATCCATTCCTTGGCCTTCCAATCAGCCCCCAACAGAAAGAATGACTTTTGAATGAATAACACAAAAGGCAGTGGTTTACTTAAATAATTTTTAATGATGGATCATGCTCATGTTTGATAGGGTTCCTCTAACACCACGGTTCAGCACAGACAAGCAAACTGTTCATCCACGCTACGGAAAAATAAGAGAATAATTGCTGGGCTGATCTAAGTTGCCTTTCCAGCTGACAACAAAGCAAAAAAAAAAAAAATAACAGGGTGTACCTACTAGGTACCAAAAAGGAGGAAGGCAGGTTGTGGCAAAGACGGGGCAGGTGACAGCTTGCAGGGAGCCCGAGGTCGGGGAGGGGAAAACTCTTGCAGCCCAGGAAGAGGTCCTGTCCTGCTCACTGGGCAATGTTGGTATTGAATTTATTCACATAGTATTATCCTGCCTTGGGCCAAATCAGTGTGGTTGTGAAATAAGGCACCCCTGCAGGCTCAAATCAAGGCAAAACACTGAAGACTCTTCGTTGCTTGGTTTTGGGGGGCAGGGCAGGGAGAACAGAGCTGGGGGGAATTTATCCCTTTTCCAGGCCACGGAGGTGGGATGCCAGACACACAAAGAGGGTGTGCTATGCCTCGAAGACTGTTTCTCCTTGTTTCTCTCACACTCATGCATACACTTGTAAGTCATGATATCAAGTACAGCAAACACCTGTTCAGAGGTAGACTCACAAGGAAGCGGGGGGACCTACTCCAAGCAAGGCACCGGCTACAAGGGAGATTGTTTCAATTTTGGTCCACAGTCAAGTGGGAGGGTATTAGAAGTGCCCTGTCCATCTTGGAGGCCTTCTTCATTACCTGTTGCTGCTGCCCACCTACAGTTCAACCAAATGGACTAACACTGAATTAAAACTGCTTACAGCCTTCGGGTCACAAAGGCTCAGCAGCAATAGGGAAGCAGTATTTGGGAATGGACTGCGGTGGACCATGTTCTCAAGGGTGCAAGTTCTGCTTCAAGCTGGTCTTCTGTTGTATGATCGCAGACTCACAAGGAGTGCCCTGCTATGACTTGTAGTACTGAGAACTGCTAAGGCCTCAGCCTCTTACCAGTCTGACTGCTGGTGAAGGTCACGATCTGTGTGATAGTGAGTTGCCTGGCCAGAAATCTCTGAAAGGTGCCTTCTAATAGGAGGACACTCTAAGTATAAGGAACGTTTCACATCATGGGACTCAATAGACAGAGCTGGAAAAAGCAAGGATCCATGTTCTCTTCTTAAGCATTTCAGCTTTGGGCCTCATCGCTTCAGGCAAAGGCAAGGGTCCTATACATTTTCTAATTTCAATATCTGCCTGCTACTAAGCAGCTTCCATCTGTTCTCATAACACCAGCACCTTTGCTAGTAAGAAAGCCACACCCCACCTTCCACATGTCTCATTGTCTGGCTAAATACAGGCAGAACATCAATAGATGTCGAGAGAGACCTGACAAGGAGGAGTCAAGCAGATTGGTTATGGAGTGGTCTAAACAGGACAACAGGAGCTAAACCATTTACCTAGCCCAAAGTAGATGTAAAATAACCCATTGTTGATACAGGGCATGGCTGGGTATGAAAATCTCCTGACAGGCACATTTATCGGGCACCAGTATGGTGGCCAGGACAGATGCACGGGCCATCTTACAAGGAAACAAAGCAGCACCGGGGAGGTGCAGTCAGCTAGCGAATGGTGCAGCAGGATCCTCCCCTATCTATTCTTCCCCAACAATAATTTCCCTGACCTAAATAACCCCCTTCTCCCAAAACTGCCACCACGACCCATATCAGGACGAGCACGGACAAACATAATACAGGCACCAGTTCTCCTTTGCTCCTGGCAAAACAGCAGCTTTGAAGGGATAAAGTGTAGATTAGGTCAATGGCTTAACCTGGCACCCTCCAGATGTGTTGGCTGCTCTTGATGTCCTGCATCTTGACTAGGGTAGCGGTGGGATTAGCGAAGTTGCAGAATATCTGGAAGGTTGCAGGGCTGGGGGTGCCTGTTCTGTCATGCTCCACTTTCCCTCGCAGGAGCAGTGATGGGATCCAAACTGGGGCTTTTAAAAAACAAAACAAAACCTCAGAGCTGGTCACAGCTCTCCCACATTCATTTTAACCTAAGGCAAAGGCTATTTCCCTTAAACTAGACAAGTATCCTGGTTCAGAGGCACCCCTCCCCAAAAGGAACAGACTTATTCTCCCTGTGCCAGAACTATATTCAGCTTCCTTTTGTTGCATTAAAAAAATACATGCCCACTTCTTCTGTTACATGATTGTAGAGATGGATAAAGAGGTTCACAAAAAGATATACATAAAATAAAATGCCAGTATCTTTGCACAGCAGCTTCTCACTATTATTCGGAGCTAGACTGAAGCTTTTCCATGCCCGCTGACTCACAGTGCTCTCCCTCCTAAAGCAAGGGGTGTGTGGTTTGAAGAGGTAATGTTTCTCTTGAGATTAAGAGACTAAAGGTTTAGAGCTTTTGAAAGGCAAAGCCAAGACTTGAGCCTCTTTGGCTACACTTCACACTATAGCCTAATTAATACTAAACTAGGCTGTAGACTACTGTATAGGCAGAACTGTGGCAATAAAGGATGTCAACCACAGAGGGCAGGGCCGGCTCAACAGATAAGAAAGAATTTACTGGCCAGTGAAAAACGGCAGCTAGCCACTGTCAAGTAGAGAGCAGGATATGAAAACAAATCCAAGGCAGCAGAATGCTTTAGCCTCTGGCTTAGCCAAACACAGAGTCTCTCCTCCATTCTGGATATAACCAAGACATGAGCTTTGTGTTGTGTACGTAGACACATGCTAGAGTCCCCAACATTTACTCAACTGTGCCCTGGCACGTGCTCTTTCCTAGCGCTCCCATCTTCGCTCATACATACCACTGCCAGCTATCCACTTTGAGTTGCACGAGGTTCTTCTCAAGCTCCCAGACCTCTTTCTTAACCATTTACCACCCAAAATGGCCCCAGACATTTTACTGAGGGCAGACAAAACATTAATGCCATTTCCAGGGGATACAGAAAGTAACGGGAAGCTTCAGAACAAAAATGCAACAGGAAATAGAAAGGGCGCACAGGGGTGGTGGTGGTGGTGGTGGTGGTCAAGGTCTCTTGGTGCTCAGAGAAGAGCCTCACTTGGTCAGGCCAGAGTGGGGCTAAATGGGGGTTGGCCAACCATCCCTTCTTCAGCGAGCATCCAGGCCGGAGCTCATCGTCAGAAGGTCTTCCTCCTGGATCGTCTCCAGCTCCTCCGTCTGCACAGCCTGCGTGATGAGAGCCAGCTCCTGGCACAGGGTCTCGTAGCGGTACGCCACCCGGATGTCTGGCACGTTGGTCCGCCGGATGTCATTGCCCTCGGGCCCCTCCTTCAGGTAGTTAGGCCCAAGCCAGTAGCTCTTGACCTGGGCAATGGAATGGAGAAGGAGCTCAGTTATAGGACAAAGAGCAACCTTGGTTTTTCCAGGGTCCCCCATTCAGTCCAAGTCAAACTCAAAGCTATTCTCATAGACTTTCTGGGTATTTGAAAAGAGACTACGAAGAGACCACCAAAAGAAAAGGGCAAGAAGTAGTAAATTTATTAGTTAACTGATATGATATTAGATTTTGATATGTATAATCTTTGACTTGATAGACTTAATGTAATTCTTTGTGTTTTATTTTCTGTCCTTTTCCCCCTTTTCCCCTTCCCCTTTCCTTTTAAAACTAATAAAACTTTTAATAATAAAAAGCTATTCTTGTCTCCCCTCTCACACGCAGCAGCCTCTACTTTCTACTTCGTTTTTGTTACTTGATCCCCTGGGTGGGGAAGAGCTCTACATTTTACGGCAGCAAAGGAAAACACATCTGTTCTTTTACAAATAATGACCTCATCCCCTTTCTCCCTGTACCAAGCTATTTCCCCATCATCTGCACACAAGACTGACACGTGTACAGAACTAAGGGATAAATCCCAGGAGCTCTGTTTGTACCTTTATGCCTTCTGCAAAGAACGTACTTTTCATACAGGCACAAGAAGGTTACTGAATCTATGTCTTGTTTTCATTGACTGGACTTCATATAGTCCATCTGGTTTTTATTTAATGCTTGTAGGCCTCCCCTTCCCGTTTTTAGAAAGAAAACAATGGGCAGGTACGTTGATTATTCTTCCTTTAACAACTGCAAATCCATTCTCCAAACGAGGATCCATTTGGAGACAAAATAACACCTACCCAGAGGGAAATCCCTAAGAGCAAAAAGTAGAATGATATACTAAGATGCCCTAGAAATGGCCAATGGCTGGCTGGTCTTCAGAACAGGAGGAACTCTACATTGCAACGTTTTGTCACAGGTCCCATTTGTCATCTATGGCTGCTTTCACATGATCACTAAAATCCACAGCAAAGTTTGATCCAGATCACACCCTGGAACAGTCACGTGGTTGATATTACAGATTAGACGTTCCCATGGCTACATTTCGAAAATCTGCAACTGTTCTGACCCACAACTGAGAACTGCAGCAAAGACACCATAATGGGGTGAAAAGGTTTTGGTGCAGATTTTCTGTGTTCCCATGGACTCGGGCAACGGTTTAAAATCTGCATTGGAACAGCGACAAGGATTTTACTACCTTGCAACCAGGTACTTGTAAAATGTGCTATGTTGTACTTAAGTGGGCGTGGTCGGACTTTATTTTTTTTTAAAAGTCTGCTGCTCGTGGGAAAACAATTTTACGCTCTGCATCTGTGAGCACTTTGCAGCAGATTTTAGTGGTTGTGTGAAAGCAGCCAAAATTGTTAAAGGGGCCAAAACAGGGAAGGAGGGAGGTTGGCATTGCCTTTTGATAACAGCCCCCCCCCCCACCTGAAACACCTCACAGAGGCAGGAGGTTGTGGACGCATGCTACTTTCAGCCGGTCAGGCAGAGGTGTTTCCTCTTTTCCCTCACCAATATTAGGACCAGGAGAGGTGGGACCGAATTGGGCTCAGAGGGCAAATACCACATATGCTTTGTCCAAAGCTCACTCCCTGCCACCCAGAGGCCTGTTAACACTCAGGGGATATTCTGTTTCATGGCTGAGAAGATGGCACTAGTAGAGGAGACTCAGTGACACATTGTGTCTCCTTCTCTCAGGATCATTTCAGCAACAAAGGCAGCTGCTCTCTGGCTGAAAGGGGGCCACCGAGTGGGGGGGGGGACAGGGTTCAGAAGACACCTAATACCTCCTTGTGTAACCCCCCCCCCACACACACAGCTGCCCCGTTTTAGAGGTCCAACTTGTCACATTATAAAACAGAAACTTTTTTTTTTTCATGAAATCATGGTCCCTACAGGACCACAGGTGTCTACGTGAAAATCTGAGACTGGAGAAGGGATTTCAAACAGATGTTCCTCTTCTGAAGTCAGGCAGGTAAAGCAACTCAGAAAAAAACCACACCACTTAGAGCGCAAGCGTGTTAAGATTGGGGTGGGTGGGGTGGTGGTTTTGACATCAGGAGGGAAGAGCACAAGGGCCATCTCCTTCAGAAAAGACTCAGTGTTACCTTGTGGGAGAAGCCGCTCATGAGTACACTGTTGCGTGCAAGCTCGCACATGTCACAGGAGCTCAGCTTCCACACCTGTGTGGCAATGCTGTACTCCTCCATCAGGGGCTCCTGTAAGAGATGCATTTTTAGTCAGGCTGGTTCAGAGATGTGTAAAATATGAGTGATGGTCACAGCATGCTATCAAGTCAGTTCTGACTCAGCATGACTCTTCTCACAGCTTTCTAGGTCTAGAGTACTCAGACGTGATTTTACAGAGTGCTCCTTCTTCTGCGAGCACTCCGGGACTCTGCAACCTGCCCAAAAGCTACACAGGGTGGCTCTTGAGGGCTCCCAGGAGGCCCAGTGGGGAAATCAAGCACCTAATCTGTGACTCTACAGTGAGAAATCGAATTCACTGAGCTATCTAGAAAGCTTTAGCTAGCAGTTTAAAAACAAACCATAACTAGACACAATTAGCAGATGGCAATGGACAAGAATGTGAAAACAGAGCAGATAGAACAAGCCACACTAAAGTTACTTTTCTCTGCTTTCTAAAATTGAGAGAAAGTGACCAGTGTAGCTGAAAGATACAGGGTAATTCCACAGTGCTTCAAGTAAGTACAGCTTAGTTGTACAGTGGACCCTTGTATAACAAAGGGTTTGTATAACAAAAAAAATCTGTACAACATAAAAAATTCCAGAGACAGGGGAAATCTGCTTAACAGAATCACCTATGGGGCAAATCTGTACAATATAAAAATGGGATTACTCCGTTTTCAATGCACTCTATGGGAAATTTGTTTAAAGGAAAAATTGCTTAACATAATTTCATTTGGAATGAATTAATTCCTTTATACAAGGTACCACTGTACTGCACTGCTGTCCTAGCTGGCCACGACTATCCATCTAGACTGACCGCAGTTTCAACACCTTCCTCAGTCCTTCCTCAGCTGCTCTAATGGATAGACATGAAACCAAACAACTGAACAGGGAGTCGCTAGGTGGCAGCCTTTTTGTTGTCAACATCTGTTCAGCAATGTGGAGAGGAGCAGATGGCAGGTTCTGTCCAAGTGTACAGTACACTATGTCCTTGAACAAACAACAACAACTGAAGTGCCAATACTAATGACAAAGTGCAACACAAAATAAAAACTACATTAGGAAAATAGGAAAGCTCTCTCTTCTGGGCAACAAGAGCTAAAATATGAACTGCTGGAGAGCTCAGTGGTTTAGGTCTCTGGCCCCCACTGTTGATTCCTTGACAGGATCTGGACTCAGGGATCCACAGTGTGATGATGGTGAGTATATTTCTGAACTCCTCAGGGGCAGAGATGGCCCAACACTTTCCACTACCTGAGGTCCCTGACTCCTGAAACTAAGACACATGAAACCCAAGACTGGCCAAGGGGTTCTGGCACCTCAGAGGCAGAATCCCACAAATACCTTACCTCCTACCCAGCTGCAGAAATACATCAGTAATTGTACATCAAAGAGCTAGCCATTTTCCGCTCTGCTGTGGCACTCCAAATTGGCCATCTTGGGCCAGCCCCGAGGCGGGGAATGAAATCTCAGAGCCAAGCTAAACAACCAGACAGACAAAACTGAGGGTTCCCGAGAGGCAGATGAGGTGTAGGGTGTTAAGAGAAGATGGGACTCAGGTTTTATGAAGCAAACTAGAACTGGACCGCTCATGTCAGAAAGAACAGGCAGCAGAAAACTAGACAGGAACCGAGGTTCAAGCTGAGTCAGCCCTGGCGTCTGCATATTTCTGATTAACCAAATGGCAAAAAGTATGTCAGTAAAATATAACAGCTAGTAAGCAAGGTCAAGGGGCAGGAGAAGAAACTGTCTGAGGCATTCAGAACCATATTCCCTTTCTTGCCACAGGCTGTGTTGCAGCGCAAGGACATCTGAAGGGCTGAACCTTGTCCCATTCCTGGGCCAAAGGAAGATGGCTTCCCTCCCCGTGTGCCATTCTCCACGGAGCCAGGGCTCTGTTTGTCCTCTGCTACATCGCACTCACCTTAGTGAAGTGGAACTGTAAGGGATCATCTGTGGAGAGGGAGACCATGAGGCCCCGGGACAGATACTCTGGCAGAGGGTTGCGATGGTAGCTCAAGAATAGGCTGTTGTTGCTAAGCGGGGACATGGCAATGCCAATCTGGGCCAGGTAATAGAGGTACTGCAGCACAGGAGCCTAGAGAGAAACTCAAGGTTAGAAGCTGGGCAGCATCTCATGTTAAACCCATGGAGCCTCACCCCATGCTTGGGTTAAAACGGTATAGTCACGATGCACAGATCGCCACTCTCAATTCACCCAGAAACCTCTTCAAGACCCAGCAGTATCTTTACTTGATAGGCACAGTTCTTTGCTAACTGCTGCCATTTTCCTTTGCTCTTGCAGCATGCCTAGTCCACTCAGTCCCACAATGACAAAATGGCCCCAGGCCTCCTTCTGGAAGGCCAGCTGGGTCTCAGTCACATGAGGTGTCCACGGACAATTCCAACTGAAATTATCTGTCTTTCCCAGAGCCTGAAAGAGTTACTTTTCCAAGCACGGGGCCTTTTAGCTCATCTCATCTGCTTCGTTCAGCATTGCCTCCTGCAGGATCTGAGGCAGTCCTCTTTCCCAACGCACCCTGCTTGACCCGTTTACCCAGAAATCTCCTGGTTTTCAGGTGCAGCACCGTGTGCTACCTGCTTCTCTCTCGCTTACCTTGCGGAGCAGGAGGCCATGTGAGATATTCTCTGACAGCATGAAACCCGACACCAGGTGGTGGATGGGGCCCGCCTCCCCACAGTGGGGGCGCAACACCAAGGTGTGGAAGCCTCTCTTCCTAAAAGGAAAGGACAACAAACCTCACTGTTCCATGTCGACACCTTAGGCCCACTTTGTATAAGCAGCAAAGAGCAAACCAAGAGAAGAGGAGATAAACCAGCAACCATCCAGAAACCAAGGGACCTGGGCATCGAGCCATCCAGCATGCTGCCTTGGAGCATTACTACCAAGCTTCAAGAGGAGCCTGGGTTCAGGGATCTGTATTCAAATCCTTGGAAACTGGCCAAGATGAAGGTGCCATTTTGGAGGCTCAACTGCAGAAGAGAGGAAAGAGAGAGCCACCTACCTGCGGAGGTGATTCAGCACCACCATATTGGCATACGTATAGTAAAGGTAGTAGGAATAGGGGGGGTTATCTTCCTCCACCCAGTTTCCAGGCAAAGGGCTGTCCAAGTTAAAGATGTGGTGTTCTGGTTTGGATTCGTCGTCCACACTGTCAAAACCATCCACCTGCAGATTTTGGAAGCCAGAGGAGAGAGATCAGAGAGGAGACAAGGAACCTCGGTTCCCTTTCTTGGGCTCTTGGGTCTTCCTTCCTTCTCCAAATGTTTATGGGGACTTACTCACCAGCACCCCCATTACCACCTACATCACAGAATTTCTTAATGAAGATGGGAAAATGTCTCCACCACGGCAGATCAAATGCTGGAAGACTGGGCATTTAGCCATATCCCACCACATCCCGCTCAATCGCATAAAACATTTGGGCAACTGCTCTCTTTCACTTGGTCCCAAGCCCTGAAGGCTTCTCGGCCCATCTCTTCCCAAAGGATGGCAAGGTTGTTTTTGGACAGCCGCACTTACATGCTCCAAGAATAGATGCAACTCTGGGTGGCTGGCAGGGTGGATGGTGGCTTCGAAGAGGGGCATGAAGATGTTCTCCAGCATCTCCTGGAAGTTGGCCAGCTGCCTCTTGGTCTTGTAGACATCACTGTTGAAAGCCAAGATACAAGAGCACGGATGATATTTGTTGAGACCCCAAGCAATGCAATTCATAGGTCTTTGGCAAGTCCATTCGTCGCAAATCATTCTATATTATACTGAGAGCTAGCATGAGCTGTGGCGAGATGGGACAATGGGCCTCCTTAATTGTCCAGAAAAGCAGCTGCAGTTGCTATTGGTCCAAATCCCATCTCTGTCACAGAAATGTAACATGGCATAAATAGGAAGTTGAATCATGGCCACTGGGCTTCTTTTCTTGAGAGACTGAAACGTTTCGCTACTCATCCAAGCAGCTTCATCAGCTTGGATGAACCGCGAAACGTTTCAATCTCTCAAGAAAAAGAAGTCCAGTTGCCATGACTCAACTTCCAGATTAACTCACCTGGATGAGTGAGAATCTTCACAGACAACATGGCATTCAGATAAGCCACACCCCTTTTCAGACTCAACCCTCTCAGCTACAAAATCGGGAACGTAACCTTGTACTCAGGCAGTCAAGAGAGCATATTTTACAAGAGTTATAAGAGTTTTATGAGTTATAAGACATGAACAGCACAGGAAGGCTGGCTGGAGAGTTCAGTGGTTTAGGTATCTAGATGCAGAGCTGAAGTTCAGGGAGTTTGATTCCCGCTGTGCCTCCTGTGAATACAGCCAGCCTGCGTGGCTTTGGGCAAAGGATGCCCCCCCCCCCGGAAATAGGGCATGGTAAACCATTTCTGAGAATTCTCTCCCCAGACAACCCTGAAAAGAGTGACCGTTAAGTCAGAATTGATGATGGTGATGATGAACAACACTGAAAATAACCGGTATTTTTTTTAATACTAGGATAGGTAACCACTGGAAGCTATGCTAAGGAGGCACCTAAAACTCAGAAGTGACTGCTGTCACCTAGAGCAATGGAGTACTTCAGAACACACACAGAGTAGCATCTGCTCTGAACAGTTTAATCCAGTGGTTTCCAAACTTTGGCCCTCCAGATGTTTCGGACCACAACTCCCAGAATTCCAAACCTAGATTGCCAATGACAAAGGACTGTGGGGGTTGTGGTCCAAAACATCTGGAGAGTCGAAGTTTGGACACCACTGGTTCAATCATTCAGGATATACCAGAATGCGTAGAAAATAAGGAGACCGTCTCTTACCAACTGTTCTTCCATGTATATTTTCTGGAACAGAAACTTTAATCTAAAAAAACAGTTTTCATTGTTTACTTAAGCAAGTTAACAAGGAAAACTACTTTTAGATAAAAATCTATATATTGAGAATTTGACTAGAACATCAGGGATGCAACTTGGACAATTATATAACAGGCTGAAGAACTTGATCCAAACATTCTGGCAAAAATAAAATAAATTAAAATAAAATAAAATAAAAGGTCAGGGCCATAGACCATGGGGCCCAATTGTTCTAAGCAACCGCAGCTTATGTAATCATACCATTGTATCTGCGGATGGGTAGGGGAGGAGGTCAGGAAATGGCAACTAGGATTTGTATCTTGGAGTTTGTTTTGTTCTGTTTCTAAAGAAAGTCAAGCTGTGTCCTTAAAAAAACAGAAGAACGCCAGCCCATGATGAAACAACTTATCATAGCAGCTGAGGTGTTTGCATTTCTCTTTTTCTTATGTACGCTGCTTATTTTGAAACAGGGAAAGAAAGAAAACATCATTACTCAAATAATAGTGGCCTACCCAAGAAGCTTGCTGTGTGAAGATTACTAAGAAAGCATAAGTGAAATACTTCCTTCACACACCCTAAGAAGCCTCCCTCAATCTGTTGTTCTTCAGATATTCTGCTCTCCAACTCCCACCAGCCCCAGCAAGTTACGACAATGATCAGGAATCACCTTAAGTGTTCAAAACATCCCAATAAGCCCTGTTCTAAAGCCTTCTAAGCGTTATCCTCATTATCCAAAGCATTCTCTACACGTATGCCTGGTACAAAGTATTTATCCGCTTAGTTGAGTATTGTCTACTAATGCATCTGGCTAGAGCTCTTTGGGATCCTAGAAGGAGATCTACTGCATTACTTAGTCCATGGACTCAACCTGGAGCTCTCCTTTTTCTTTGAAGAACTGCAGCTTGTTCTAGTCTAGCTGGGCCTTTTGATCATCTCAGCATGTTGGACTTTAGCAGCCATTAACACGTCTCTTTTCCTTTGTGGTGGCTTGTTCAAACAGAAGGGTTTTGTATGCACTCCCCCCCCTCCAGTCAGTGAAACAGGTGTTCAGCTTAGAACATGCAACTCTATTCAGTGTTGCTTGCAAGCTGTGCTGATAGTGTAGCTGAGCAGCTAAGCTTCAGGCATGCTTTCCTGCTATGCTAGGATTACAAGCACAGCTAAAGCTGAACCGTACAGCTCTAAAAACTGAGTGTTGAGCAATCTTCTAAATTTCTCAGGAGTGCTGTTTACTTCACGACTAAAACAGGAAAAATTAAGTTGCTTCTTTAAAAGTGTTTTCGCTGAAGAATAAGTTGATGTGTTAATACTTAAAAGTATTTTTTTTCCTGCCCCGCCATCTGCAACTCTGGTTTTTATAGTCCTGTTATTTGGTTAACTTCGTGTTTATTTTAACTGTTATTTTGTTATATTGTTTGTTGTAAACCGCCTGGAGTTCCTTCGGGAAGACGGGCGGTATATAAGCTCAATAAATAAATAAATAAAATAATATGATATCCAACTTGCTATTTTACACTAATTGGGGCTCAAAAGCATCTGATGAGTCTGGTTTACCTTTTTCAGTCACTGCCACACCAGAAAATACAGCCATAAGTCTCATCATTTGTGTTTTGAGAAAAAGCCTCAGTGAGCTCAAAGGGAACAAGACCTGAATGTACGGGCTTGTATAGTTAAAGCAACAGGAATAGTACCTATAAGGTAAGGTGCATTTAGAGACCAATCTTAAACACGTCCTATGAGGCTGCATGGGATTTATTTAAGTGAGTACTCCAGATTAAGTGAGTACTCCAGGACTAGGCAGCTTTGGTGGGTCCCGGGCAAATTTTGCCCGTGAAGAACTGATAAATATTGGGTTGATATCCAGTTTATCATTAGGCATTTTCTTTCTAATTCAAAAAGTCTCCTCTAAATGACTAGGTTCGCACATGCCCAGAAACACCAGCGTGTGTGATTCACAGAGACCATGAAGATTATTTGTTTTTACAAAGGATCAGTAGTCTTTCAAATTAAGGGCCTTAGAACGGCTCTCCTTTCCCATAATGCAAGGAAGTGGTACTCACAAGAGGCGAGGCACCTGCACCAGCCAGCGCACGTTGTTCGAATGCACCTTGTGCATCACGGCCCACTTGGCCAGCTTGTCCCATTCGTCTCGCGACCGGCCGTAGATGGAGAGCCGCAGCTCTGCATTCTGATACTTGCTCTCTTCTAGGTCAGACATCACCTCCTGCCAGAAAAGAAGGGGCTTGTTAGACTCAGAACCTCCCAAGAGGGAAAGGCTCAGAAAGAGGCACCAAGCATTCTAGTGAAATGGATGGAGGCAAATCCTTTCGAGTCACTGAAAATAACCCATTGGCCTGAAGCTCTTTGCTCTGGCTTCCAAGCAGCCCTGTGAAGAGCCTCTATCCCTTTCCAAAATGACCACTCTCTTTCCTTGGGTGGGGTGGGCTGGAGGTGTCAAGAACCTCTTCCCCTTCAAATGCCGGGTTGGACTGGATTGTACTTCATGAGCCTGGAGAGGGCAGCAGCAAAAGAGCCAAACTGCCCAACCCAACCTAATCTCAGTGGGCCACATCCATTTCTTTTTATTGAGAATGTGAAGTGACCAGAAGGACATTTCCTGTTTTAATTGAAAGTCAATTTTTAACCTTTGGAAGGCCCAGTAGGTGGGCAGAAGAGACTTGAAATAGCCGATAAGACATCTATTGAGTTTTCTGAGATATCATTCTCTTTAAGACAATTCTTGTTTGACTGCTCTTTTTATTTTTCTTTTGGCATGGGGCAATGAGAGAGGGGGGGGCTGGGAGCCTTACTGAGCAGTTTGTGGGCTAGAGGTCACACCACCCCCTAAACTTTGTGGATCTTATGCAGCTTTCCTTCTGCTCCTTTGCTTCACTGCCATGCCGTAGCTTGAACATCCTTGCAAAGTATTAACAAGCAGAAAGGGGGGAAACAGATATGCCTGGCGTGTCCAACATTCTGCAGGATAGATCAGCAAATTAGATATCAGACTGCAAAGTGAGAGGTTGGGAATTCAGATCGCTGCTGTGCCTCCCCGACAGATGATGGATTCCATGATTCATAGGGGCCCCTCCCAGCTCTGCAGTTTTCAGATGATGATGAACATTCTGAAACAGGATTTTTCAAGGCATATGACAAAGGGAAATCGGGCAACTCTCACCTTAATGATATGAGCAAAATACTTTCCAGAGACTTTGTTATCAGTCTTGATGAAAATCTCCCGCAGGACAGACTCGCCAATGGGGTTGTATTTGGCATTGAATTTATCAAAGCGATGGAAAGTGTTACGATCCTATACGAAGACAATGAACCAACAAAGGTGACAGCCATTAGAAAACCTCGACAGCAAAGGATTGCAACTCTCTTTTACTTCACTCAGCAACTCTTGATGACTTTCAGTCCTCTAATCAGAGCTGGCCTCCGTAAGACCCTGGAAGTGGCTAAAATGGCTGCTCCACCCTGCTATTGCGCAGAGAATACGCACACAATACATATTTCCGTCACCAAGTTCACCCTCAGAATATGCATTTCTGGAAGACCATGGCTGAATTCCCAATTGAATAAAAACTCGATGGTCACCACTAAAGAGAGAGCATGGAAAAGTTACTCTTTGGATGAGAGCTATCAAAAGCTCCCTACCACTGTAGGCACTGTACATGTTAGCTGATAGATTTGGGATCATAAAACAAATGCCTCTATCAACCTACCACACTACAATTCAGGAAAGCTCTTCCAAACATGAGATTGTAACCATCTTTCTAAGGTATGGCTCTACTCTCTTTCATAGAGGTTTTTGACCTACCGCATGGACATCGAGCGTGTCTACACTGAGATCATAAGCTGTGAGATTCATAGTCTCAAAGACTTCCTTAAGAGTTTGCTCCTTGCCCTTCTCCACATGGACAATCTCATCCAGGTGTTTCTTCATAGCCCGCTTGATGAATCGCAGCAGGTGCTTCTGGTTCATGCACGATGATGCATGGATGTGTGTGTCCACCTGTGCAAGAGATTAGGAGGTAAGAGCGCAAGGCTAGAAAATCAGAGTTCAAAATCCTACCTTAATTGTGAATTTGCTTATTTTAGGATGAAGTAGAATCTCTTAGGCCATCAACAATCAGTAACCTCGGTGTCTCAGGCTAAATCTGGTCCGCTTGTGATTCCATAAATATCAAATCCCTTTACCTGACACTGTCATTTAATGATTTCTTACCTTTTTTACATTCTTTCCCCCATTTTGAAAGACTAAATTCTCTAAAGAGTGGTTCCTATTCCAACCTGTTGCTACCTTCGTTGACTGGAAATACTCAGGTGGAAGCCAGTTCTTAGCCCATGAGTGGTGAACCTTCAGCGTTCCAGATGTATTGGACCACAACTCCCAGAATTCCGAACCTAGACTTCCAATGACAAAGGACTGTGGGAGTTGTGGTCCAAAACATCTGGCATGCCAAAGGTTCGCCACCACTGTCTTAGCCCATGAAGCCAAATGTACAAAAACAAGTCTTTGAAATAGATCACCCGGTATTCAGAACAAAAACACAGAGAGGTTTGCCATGGCTTCCCTGAAATAGGACAAAGGTTCTGCAGTATGGGGTATGATTTTCTGACTTGTAAGTTATACGTCCCACTGATAACACCTGCAAAGGTAATTGCAGCCACGTACCTTCCGGATATTGTAGAAGTCACGATGTGGCACTCTTTTCTGGGCGGCCAGCTCCTTCATCTCATTGAGCAGGACATGCATCTGGAACTTTGAGCTCAGGTATTGCAGTCTTCTGTAGCAGAAAGATTTTCTGGCAAAACATGAAAGGGGAACTTGTTTAGCTTCAAACATCTCTGATCAGATCCTATCAAACATAGTTGACCCACACGGAAAATCATGAAACCTTGAGTTTTGGCATCTAGCCTTGAAGCTGTCTGAGGTGATTGTTTTTCATGGAATCGAATAGATGAGAACTACTAGGCGCCTACTTTCTAAAGGCAGATTTTGGGAATTACAGAAGATTCCATAATATTAGACTACATTGTTCAATGTTATGCAGTTTAAAAAATGGATGATTCATAAACTGCAGAGAAATTCAAAAGTCACTGATTCAGTTGCTGACTATACCACCTCTCATTTTTAAGATAACAACTATATTTCTTCTAATAAGCCATAATTATCAGAGCTATATGGCTTCTGCTTAGATGCCCTAAGCACATCTGATCTTGCTTGATTTCGGAAGCTAAGCAGGGTCCGCCCTGGTTAGTACTTGGATGGGAGACCACCAGGGAATACCAGATGCTTTAGGCACCTGGAGTAGGAACTGGCAAGCCACTCCAGTATTCCTGCCAAGAAAACTCCACAGACATGGGGTCACGAAGAGTCAGTCACGACTGTAACGATGCAACACACACACACAACATCAGAGCTATATATTTGTTTTGGTGCTATGTGCAACCAAGTACAGCAATCCCCCGCCTATCGCGGGGGTTAGGGACCTGAGAAGACCCGTGATAAAAGAAAATCCGTGATATGCAAATGCTGGGTCAGGTTGGGACTGGGGGCCTATCTGGGGCCTCCTACACTTACCTGAGGCTTGGCGCTGCCCTGAAGGGGCCTCCAATGGGCTTCCTGGCCCTGTTGGAGGCCCTAGATGTGGTTTTGGATGATCCGGAAGGCCCGGGAAGCCCATTGGGGCATTGCCTGTTTGGGGCACCATCAGGTCTGGGGTAAGTGCAGGAGGCCTCAAACGGGCCCATGCAGCTTGCCCCAGAAGCTCTTTGTTTCATCTACTGTTGTTCTGCAATATACCAGGACCGCAGTATATGTGATGCGAAATAGCAGGGGATGATTTTATCTTCCAACTTAAAGTGACCCTACCAGTTTTTTTTCTTCAAATATGTGAGATATTCAAAGAGTATTTTATGTTGCCCCTCTTCTATGGAATTCCAGGGCCATGCAAGAATTTGAATCATGGTTTCCCGAGCCCAGGTTCAACAAACTCTCCACTTCCATAACCTTGGCTCTCATGCATTTAATGAACCCTCTAAATAAAAAGCAGTTGATGTTAGTGCAGACTACAACATATTACCGTGAGAATCAATCCTGTGTGATAATGACTAGATTTGCAATACTTCCTACTTCAAGGTAAACCTTTTAAGATTTAGCAAAATCCCCACAGGGAAGAGACAACCTAGCACTCTTTGTTCTTATGCATACAGAGCAAACAATTAAGAAAAATAATCACAGCACTCACATGGGTCCATTGATGATCAAGGCCATTAGGACATTCATATCAGCAACAAATTCCTGCAAATCAGGGTAAGGCAAGTCCAGTTCTGTAGTCCTTTAAAAAAGGTAATAGATCAGATCAAGCAGCAATCCACGGACTCCTCTGCTACACCATCCAGAGGTATGTTTTGAGTTGTTATATTTGTAATGTGAAATTTAAAGCCCCGCTAATAACAAACAAGAAAGGAAACTTCTAAATCATTAGCATCTGGCAGGAAAGTTCGGGCCTTGTGGATGTTGTTGGACTACAACACCCATGATTCCTCACTGCTGGCTATGCTTACTAGGATGACAGGGGGCTTCCACAACATCGGGAGAGCCATACATTCCCCATTCTAGACTCGACAACATGTCAAAAGACGATTTTATCTAAAACAACAGAAACTGATGAATAAGATATGGCATCCAGTACTACCACTCATTGTCCCAAATTTAGATTGCCAGAAGGCTACGCTCAAAACTAGATTGAGAATTTTCACTCTGATTTTTTTAAAAAACTAGGGAAATAGCTTCACTTTTATGCAAATAATTGAAAACATATAGGCTGTCCCCTGCAAGGCTTCTTCTTTCTTGTTTAAATTGTTCTCCTGCTACTTCTGTTCTTCAGGAAGAATTCTGAATTTTGCAACCAGAGACTTTAAAGGAAGGTCATCCTCTCTCTCTCTCTCTCTCTCTCTCTCACAATCTCTCTCTCAGTCTGCTCCTCTACATGGAGATTGCACTGCTTTCTCAAGAAAAGTGCCATTTTCATTTTATATTGGGTTTTTTTCCCTTGCTTCCCAAATACATGTGGAAACAGGGAAGAAAATATGCAATGTAAAGAGATTTTGATAACACTCGTTGCCATGACATTTGACATTACTCAATCAGTATGCTTCCATTAGGGCAATTTCAAAGTGGTTTTCCTTTTGTGGCATGTGCCACCCCTATTGATATTCAGGCTAAAACATCTCGGATGGCATGGCTGTGGATTAACATGCTTCTTGTCAATCCTCCAGATTTACTCTATCATCAAGGATTATCCTATCCTAGAACAGCTGATAGAGAACCAAAGCATTTGTATTCAACAAAGTATTCGTAGGCACATTAAAGCTATTTCCCCTTACTTGTCTTTGACATCCTGCTTGGTGTACACGTGAACAACGCCGTTGACCATCTTGAGGCCAAACCTTAGGTCTCCAGGCATTGATTCTGGGTCACACTTCTCATAAGGATGATGATCAGTGAATGGTGGATGTACTGGAGCATCTGTAATGGAGCAAGGAATGAATGGATGAGAATTCTGCACATTCTTGATAGCTTAGCCAGTGTAGACTGTGCAGCCATGGAGAGATGACCCATTGGCTCTTGTAGTTGCCCAGTCCTGCCAAGTCCCAGCTGCAGGTAACATGCAGCAGGCCGGGTTTAGTAGCATCTCATCAAGACTTTGGCCACCATATAAATAACCAAAGCTCACTTTAAACCTTCTTCCTATTCCCATCTACCTCTTTAAATGCTCATTCACTGGAATAACAAGACTTTCTCCCCCATCACCCACACTTAGGCGTCACCTGCAGCCACAGGGGTCTCTTGGATTTCCTCATACATCCTTGGGGCCAAGGGCTTTTCTGAAAGATCCTGCAGAAAGCGAGCCGTCGTCTTGCAGAAACTTTGTAGGGAAAACCCCATGTACTTCTCCCGAATGAACAAGGCCTTCACCACACTTTTGGCAGCATCCAATAGGTCTGTGAAGGGCACCTAAGGGGGCAGAAGGTGGTGGTGGTGAAGTGAGTGTCTGCTGTCACACAACATCTTCCATTGCTAAGGATTCAAAGGCTAGGAAAAAAATGAATCAAACTAATAGGGATAAAAAAGCAATATATATATGGTTAAGAATCATGTATTCAATTGAGGAAAACAGAAAAGTACACATTTCGGCAAACGTACAGAATGATGACAGAATAAATGAGAGTTCAAAATAAGGTCGAAGGGGTATCTCAGCAACACCATGGGTTGGTCCCTTTTAGAACAGTTGCGTTTTTGGATTACAACTCCCCAAAAGTTGCATTAGCATGATTGCTTTTAAGAACTTAAGTCCAGAGAGATAATTTCATCCACATGGACCTCCCATAACAGACTTGGCCCACTCCCCCAGGCTCTGGAATGGCTTATTTCACACTGTCCTAGGCAAGGCCTACAGAAGAAACATGTCCTTAGTCTTGGACTAAGGACTTGATTCTCTCTCCCCTTCCGCAGTGATGCCCACCTAGATAATGATAAGAGCCCCAGAACAGTAGCCTCTTCCTGTCAGCCCAGCAGATGGCTGTTAGCTGAGCTGTACGGAGATGTCAGCGTTGTTCGACCGCTTGCCCGCAGATTATTTTGTTAAAACATATTTTACAGAGAATCCCTATGTTAGAGACTAGGGATGAGATCTGTGGATGCTCTGGACTATAAATGATCTAACTCTCTCTACCTTGGCCACACCTTACAAACACCTGAATGGGATGCACCTGGGGAAAAGGTCCACCATGGAAGGCTTTGAGGCTCAGCTGGGCCAAGTGTCCTGCTCAGAAGGAGAGCTCTCCTGCTAGCTCTAGGTCAAGAACAGGACCGCCGGGAAGAGCATGGCCCAGCTAAGCCTCATTTAAGTCTTGCTCCTAATGTTTCTAGAGCCCAGTAGCACAGAACGCAGTGTATCTCACTAAACTGGACATTGCAGGGTTCTGCTGGCCAAAGCCACGGCAATGCAAGTCATCTCCAACTGGGTCTCCCACTGTGCAATCCAGATGCACTCTCAGACTTTAGATGTCTGTGTTCTGATTTCTCCGCGGCAGGGAAAAGGCATGGAAACACAGGAGGGAGGCTGGTTTCTGAGCAAGTTAACCTTACCCCACATGTCTCTTCTCCAGAAATAGTGACCCTCTGGAATTCCCTCTCTAGAGGTACATCTCGTTCTTTTGGGAGATGGTCCACCAGGTCTTCACTCTGCTCCTTAAACAATCTGCATGTGGGGAAGGGGGAAAAGGTAGAGGTAAAGGAGCAACGGGAAGTAATAAATTGGGCTCAGCCCACTTCCTGTCCTGCTACACCAAGTACTCTTTTGTAAACAGGCACATGAAGACATCAGAGCAGGACACACTGTACATAAAGACATGTGACAGGGGCAACTCTATGCCTCCCCTCCACCTGTGTTATCAGTAGCAACCCTACACTATGGAAGGAGGAACATAGCAGAAGACAACATGTTTCTTCAGATCCATGGGGAACACACCTAGAATGAACACTGCTCCTGATCCTCAGAAGGGGAGAGCATTTTGGTTCTGTACACACTTATGCATACGATGAATTACCTACTTCTACACTGTAAAACCTACCAGAGGGAAAAGACACATTGCATTTTGGGATTCCCCAAAATTTGAGCTGCTCCAAGCCAATCCCTCATAAAATGAGAAGGATCCACCCCGATGAAGCTGCTGGGCTTACTAGAATCCAGGCAGCTCTGCCAGCCCATGAACAACGAACGAGTTGGGAGGTGGGAAGGAAATGTAAACACAGAGACAAGAGGGCTGGCTCCATCCACTGTGCCTGCCATGAGAAGAATAAAAAAAGACAGGGGGAAATGGAGCTCAAAGTAAAAGAACAAGGGAAGGTGGCCAGCGGAGGAAAGTGAGGTGTTCCTCATTTACCAATGTTGAGATGCCCATGCCCAGGTAGGCATCGGGATTCAGTGAACTATCACGTGACCTGGTTACCGCAAAGTAAGAAATGACAGCATCCCAAATTCTCAATTTCAATTATGCCTTTTTCTTCAAAATGTTTGTCAAACTGTTTTTAAACACACACGCACGCACAAACGCACACAAATACGGTCTTTCTTTTCCAAAGATACCTCTGTTCTGACATGACAAACTTTCCTTCTGAGGGCAAACCCATGTTGCTGGATTGCATTCATTTTTGTTCCAGGATCACTCCCTGGTCGTTTCACATGCTCCTAGCATCAGATCTCAGGAATATTAACTGCTTGGACGTCCAGACCCCACATTTACTAGACAGCACTGGCCATTGGCCAAGGGTGGCTCAGGAATCCTGAACACTGAAGTCCAAATCAACAGCTTTCCAAGCTCAAACCTTACACTTTGATCACTGGAGATCAAATTTCTCTTTTTCTTGGGCCTTGTAGAGAAAAGCCTATTTCTTAGCTGTTTTCAGCTCTATACCCTGTTCATGTCTACCCAGGAGCAATGTGAATTTGCAGTTTTCTCATTCTGCAGTCCATTCACTCCAACCAATTTGGCAACCACAGGCCTGATTGGTGGCTGCAAACAGGATGCTCCAGGTGTGTATGGCCAGAACTTTGCAAAGAGTGTATCACTCACTTTTGTGTCTGCCAAGGTGGGGGGTGGGATGAGGATTCAAACCGTGGGGTGGCTCCCATGCCCACCCCTGAGTCAAAGGCAGAGAGAATTAATTTCCAGGCACTCACTGTAAATCAGCAGCACTGTCAATTTTCAGGAAGTCCTGTTTGGCTCTGAGTAAAATGTCAGGTTCTAGTCTGAGGACAAATGGGAGGTGGAAGCCACAGCCGAGATCGAGACAAACAGACAGACAGGGAGAGAAAGAGACAGATGAGGAAATGGAGGAAGAAAAGGATGAGAAGAAAAAGAAAAACACTAGCATTAATACAGAAACCAACACCAGAAACAGAAGACACTATACAGCAGTAGTCACCACCAATGGGATCCCAGAGAGAACAAGTACCATAGGCCCAGGTGAGACATCATGACCCAACCAGGACGAGCCCTCCAGAAACTCAGTGGCCCTGCAGATGCACATCCCCAATGGCCAAAGTATGGCTTGTTTATGACATAGGAACTGGGCTATCATCTTTCCATACTGTCTCTCCTCTCCAGTTCTGATTTCTAAAGGAGTATGGGTAAATATGGCGACACACAACTAGAGGAATCCAAGATGCCTTTTTTTCTTTTCTTTTTTTGCTGACAAGGTAGCTATGTCCAAAACAATCCTATAACCAAAAACCTCAAAGGATCCAAGGCAGAACAGTTGTAGTGTAAATCTACCAGTTGTACCTAAATACATACACATACACGCCCCATAAACGTACCCACGTTACTGGGATATGTGCCACTCTTAACTCAGCTGTATTGTTGTCCCGTTTCTTCTAATTGCTACTCTTATTGCAAAACAAGTGAGGGAACTCCCTCTGGACACTTTTAATACTCCCTGGTCAACCAAATTTCACCAACCTGTTTCCAAGGGTCATGATGATAAAGGACACTCTTTTGTGTTCTTGCCAACTACCCCCTTCCTCAACTGTTCTTACTCACCAATTTTCCCCCTCAGGCTCTCTTTGAAGCCCTTTCCTCTTCTTGAGGGTACCAAAAAAAAAAGAGAGAGAGAGAGAGAGAGCAGGCGACCAGAGAAGGCGATGAAATGCCAGCAACTTACTTCACATCCTGGCTGATTTGTCGCTCCAACCGCTGGCGCCTCTCTTCCAACTGTTCGATGGGGCTGTCTTCAGGGAATTCGTAGGGGGCACTCCGCATTTCGCTCTCTGCCAGAGAACGGCAGAACAGCTCCTGTGGGTCAGAGCAGCACCATACCAACATTTGGTAATGGCAAGTCAAGATGTAATGCCTGAAACCCAGTAGTACGTAGCAGCTAGAGAAGACCTGTTGACTCAGTCAAAATCTGGCACGTGAACTGTCTGTAAGTTCTACTGATCCAATGGATCTTCGCTAGCTGTGGTGCACTACTGGACCTCAGCCACTGAATGACAGGAGAAGTAACAAGGTAAGTCAAGTTGCAAAGTTTGGTAATGCACCACCACAAAGGATCAGCTCTCTCAGCACTCTTACAAGTGTTTTATTTATTTCGCTGTTACGCTTCTGTCACCTTTCTTCCAGTGAGCTCAAGGCAGGCCACAGGGATCTCCCCCTTCTCATTTTAATAATAATAATAATAATAATAATTTATTGTCATTGTATGTATATACACAGTATACACATACAACGAAATTCAGACACCCAGAGACCAGATTCAACACGCACACACACAAATCTCCAAACACTCTCACACACATTAAAAAAATAAAAATAAAAAACCCTTCAACACACACACATAAAATCCCTGAACATTCCCCCACCCACCAACCCCCCCCTTAAAAACACAAACATCTACACAACAGGCTAGGTAATCCTGTCCAAGTGCTCACTACTGGTGGTTCTTGAGTTCATTATTAAGTGCAATTATAGCTCTGGGATAAAAACTGTTCAGAAGACGTGCGGTCCGAGTTTTAATTGTTCTATATCTTCTGCCAGAAGGCAACAGTTCAAAGAAATTGTGAGCAGGATGACTAGAGTCCCTCAGAATGTTGTGTGACTTCCTCAAACAGCGAGATGTGAAGATGTCATCCAGGGTTGGTAGCTGGAGCCCAGTAACATTCTGGGCAATTTTAATTATTCTCTGTAGAGCTTTTTTGTCCGCTGTATCTCCAAAACAATCCCATGGGGCAGGTTAGGCTGACCAGTGCGACTGGCTTGAGATCATCCATGTCTTCCCCACACAGTGAGGACTTTAACCTAGATTTGCCAAGTTTCAAACCAACACTTTAACCCAGGCATGTCCAAACTTCGGCCCTCCAGATGTTTTGGACCACCACTCCCACAGTCCTTTGCCATTGGGAATACAGGCTTGGAATTCTGGGAGCTGTGGTCCAAAACATCAGGAGGGCCGAAGTTTGGTCATGCCTGCTTTAACCACTGTACCATACCGGCTCTCGGAGCCTTTCTCACTTCAACCACCCATCTTTTCCTATGGTGGCTCTAAATCAGGAAGCCGTGCAGATATACAGGAGGTCTGCCACAGACCAAATCCCAGTGCTATCACCAGCACGCATGGAAAGCACAGACTGAAAGGATCCAGGAAAAATGATGTGATGTATGTTTTTTCCTGTTGCAGACAATGAGTCCCAAGACACCAGAAAAGCACCCTGTAACCACACAACGAAAGATGACCAGGCAAGTGCTGAATCTGGCTAGCCCTGCAAGGATTTCGCCTCATAAGTCAGACAAGCAATCCAATTACTTAACCTGGCCCTCAGATGAAAGAAACAAATGTTCATTTAATTCACTTGGGACCTCTATTCTCAAACCCTGCCCGTACTAAAGCTGTACTCACTCTTGTAGAGTAACTGATGGCAGAAAGCCAAAACATTTATGCCCATTAGAGGATTACTGGTGAAATAAATAAAGTGCATATATTTTGTGTGGGGGTGTTATGTGCCATCAAGTTGTATCTCACAGTGACCTCCATGTGGTTTTCAAGACATATGAGATTTTTAAAGGAGCTGTTTTACCACTGCCATCTCTCAACAAGTCTCCATGGCTGAGCGTGGTAGCTCAGTGGATTAGAGTGCTGAAACGGTCGGCTGCAAAGTCAGCAGCTTGGCGGTTCAAATCCCGGGTGCCACACAGCGAAGTGAGCTCTCGCTGATAACCCCAGCTCCTGCCAACTCAGCAGTTTGAAAGCATGTAAATGCAAGTAGATAAATAGCTACCACCATAAAAAGTGGGAAGGTAAACAGTGTTCCGTGTGCAGGAATGTGTTTAGCCGTGGACTTGCACAACACTGGCACTTTGGCTTGAAAACGGACATGAGCACCATTACCTTTACCTTACCCTGATTCCTAGTTTTATCCTAGTTCTATCCACTATCAAACATTGGCTGTCACAGACAGAGGAGGTCAATATAGCGAGGAGCCAACAAACTGCTGTATTCAATGAATCGGGGACCCTCTTGGGTTCTTCCCGCTAGGAAATGCACTCAAAGCAACTAAGAACACATCCAGACAAGAAGTCTGGCCAAAGCATTCCTGTTCTTATTCTTCCCAAAGGTGGCCCAGCTCACATTTCTGGAAGAAGCTGACCATCTCTTCCCAGAAGTTAGTAATGTATTCTGGCTGCAGCTGGAAGCTGGATCTCTCAATGGAAGTGTGTGGCTCCTCTCCCACTGCACTATCAGGGCAGTCCATCACTCCCTAGCCATTGCAGATATCATGCTAAGCCAGGAGACCAGAGTTTGTGACCCACTAGGGGATGCTATTCCTGCAAACCCTATTGACCCTTGCCAATATCACTAATAGCGGAGGAGGATGGGAGCTGCAGCCCAGCACCATGTGGAGAGACATACAATCACCTCTCCTGTTCTAAACAGGCCTAAGGGCAACTGTGGCCCTCCAGAGGTTCTTGGCCTGCCATTCCTATCCATCCTTATCAGCACACCTAAAAAGTTAAGAACTCAAGGCACTTAGAGCAGTGGTTCCCAACCGTAGGCAATCCAGGTGTTCCTGCACTGCAGCCTCCTAAGGCCCAAGCCAGCACGACTGGTGGTGAGATCATCTGGGAACTGCACTCCAAGAACAGTTGGGTTATCCAAGACTGGGGACCATTGATCATTCTAGAGGACACTGTGACTTTATAAGACCATCAACTCTCACAATTTCAACTAACATGAAAATGTTGTAAATAAAAGTGATTAAAAGTGAATGAATGAATGAATGAATGAATGAATGAATGAATGAATGAATGAATGAATGAATG
>JAHTLZ010000129.1:53587332-53629692 GCA_023846285.1 Phrynocephalus versicolor
ACACACACACACACACACACACACACACACACACACACACACACACAGTTTGTGACTGCAGGGGCTGACAGTAAACACCAGGGGTGGATCAGCCAGACTAGACCCTACACTGAGCTTCAGGGTCACGATTGCAACCAACAAACTGCTCAAAGTCCAATTGAGAGGGGTGACTGGCTTTTGGCACTCAGGCCTTAATGATTTAACAAGAGGAACTGCTGCCAGATCAGACCTTTCTACTGTGCTTCTGCAATCACACAGCCACTCCTATCTCCCGCATGGAGCACAGAGGGGAGTTGCTGGAGGAATCAATAACCACCAAGAGCACCGCAACACGTTGTTCACAGTTGGATGGCACCTACTGTGAAACAGTCGCTCGTTGGAGCCACACCAGAATCTAAGGAGGGTGACTGAAGTACTTCCAAACAGCCCAAGGCAAGCTGAGAAAACTGGAGATTCTCTTCAGCTGTTACTCAGAGGTTACAAGGCTGACCTCAAAATTCCTAAAAATAAGGCAAGGTAAACACTGTGGATGCCAGGAGGAGCAAGCGAAGGAATGTGGAATTACTGGAGAGATTTTAAAAGCAAGTCACAGGTCCCAACTGCTATGAGGTCACAGCAGGGGCTGTAGAACAGAGTACATCTCTCCACGTATCTTGTTGTAGACCGCATACACAGACACACATGCAGAGCTCAAGAGCTGCCTCAACCCCCCAAGCAGACGCAGCAGCATTGCCATAAAATACTCCTTGCTTAGAAAAAGATCTAAAAGAAACCCCACCTTCAGATTAATATGTGTCCTCTATAAGATTGTGTCTACCTTGATCAGCAAACTGACCAGTAGAAACTCAACAGGATAATAATTCCTCCTCACGGCGGCAAAGAGAGGAAACTGTACCTATTGAATTTCTACCTATCCCTTGCCTACTAAAGGCATCAAGAGTTCTCCCAGAAAGAATGAAACAGCTCTATGAATGCTATGGCAGAACTGAAGTTTTTAGTAGGAATCGCAGCACATTTTTTTCATGTGTTTTAAATTTGGGCCATTTTTAACACGAGCTAAGATTTTAACATTGTTTAGGTTTGTTCATACATTAACAGCAATATCTTCATTTATGAAGACTTTAAACTCTTTTCTTTTAGCTGTTGTACACAACCTTGAATCCTTTTACTGGAAGAAAGCAGGATAGAAACACCTAAATAAAGCTCTACCCAAAGCCTTGCAAATGTTCTTGTACTTTGGGAAAGCTAGATCTCATAACCAAGGTCCCAGAACACCTGCCAGCCCTCTTTCGCCTGCTGTACCCAGGCTTTTGGTTCTGGAAAGCTTCCTCTTTCTAACAGCTGAAAGATAAGTGGTGCCCGTGCTCCAAAAAGATGGTTAAATGAGTCAGTGTGAGCAAAATTGCTTATAAACATGTTTTTATTTATGTCTCTTAATGCTGTTCCATACAAAAGGATTGCCAGGAAAGGGAGAGCAAGTCTGGGAGGGCAAAGAGAAACATTGCAGTGCATTACGACACTTGGGAAGGACATGGCCGGCATTTCGACTTCACTGGGCCCCGATCTTGAAAAAAGCTCATTTTTAGACTACATTTCTCAAAATCAAGGCAAAGGAATTCTGAGAGTTCCAATCCAAAACCTTTATTTTTCCCCAGATCTAACTGGGCAAATTAATCCTGGGAAAGCTTTATCTACTGAACAGAAGCAAATAAGCAACAGTATCAGATTAGATGGAGAAAATACAGTGGACCCTTGTATAACAAACTGTTTGTATAACATAAAATCTGTACAACATAAAAAATTCCAGAGATTGGAGAAATTTGCCTATGGGGCGAATCCGTACAACATAAAAATGGGATTACTCTGTTTTCAATGCATTTCTATGGGAAATTTGTATAAAGGAAAATTTGCTTAACATAATTTCATTTGGAATGAATTAATTCCTTTATACAAGGTACCACTGTAGTTCAAAGATGATACAGAGAAAAAGGATGGTTTCCAACAAGTTTTACCACCATTAACACATTGCTCTTGTTACGTGTTGTAAAGTCACCTGGCTTATAGTGACCCTATGAATGAATGAATGCCATAAAAACCTGTCCTCATCTGCCCTGCTCAGCTCTTGCAAACCCAAGCCTGTGGGTTCTTTTAGGGAGTCATCCATCTCGTATTTGGTCTTCCTCTTTTCCTGCTGCCCACCATCTTTCCCAGCATTATTATCTTTTCCAGAGAATCCTGATTTCTCATGATGGGCCCAGAGTACAGGAAAACCTCGGTTTCATCATTCTTGCTTCCAAAGATATTTCAGGCTTGATCTGATCTAGGACCCCACTTGTTCATCTTTCTGGAACTCCCCGGTATTCTTAAAGCTCTCCTCCAACACCACATTAGCTATTTTTTCTGTCAACTTTTAACACATAAAACATACTGATGCCTATATCACGGGGAAATGTGGCTTGCTCTTAATAACCAGGGGAAAAAAACGGTTTCTGCTTGCTCAGTCATGGCATACAAACACTTGTCAGAAAACTTCATTTTTGTGGTAGTTGCACAAAAGCATCTGAACAAAAAAAATAATACCAAAACTCCGGAATAGCAGTTCTAACAACTAGGCATCTTCGTCCCTTCCTAAACTGCATTTCATGTTTAGGTTAGTGCAGTATGGTTAACGCATGAAGAGTGGGGACACCGAGGCCAGTTCTACCACTGGCAGATTGTCACCCTTTTTGTTTTTTGTTCTCTTCCGGCATGTTTGTTTTTATCGCTAGTAGGAAGGGAACTTTGTGGGACTTTCTGCCTCACGTGCCAAAATAACCTGGCAGGCTTTAGGTACAATGTACCTTAATCTGCAGAGTCACAAGGGCACACTGACAGTTCTCCCTCAGACAACATACATTTCAGGCCAGCCGTAGCCAGTTATCATTTCTTGACCAACCCTCCGTACTTGTTGCAAAGGTAGAAGGCTAGAGGAAGGCTGGGAGGGAACAGGTCTGTGTATGAGCTCCTTGAGGAAATATGTATTAAAACTGTTGCAATTCAACCACAGCACCTAGCCAGACCCACAAATATTTTCTTACTCCAATTATTCATGCGCTCAGTTCTTCCATCTTCGTACTTTATGTCACATCCGCTCTTCTGAGAATGATGACGTAAGATCAAATGCATGCGTAATTTTTGCAGCCCACGGAATCATAGGACCTGGCATTTCCATGAATGAATTCCACTAGCCCTCCTAATAATTATTGATATTATCCATTAATGAAATAGCCACTTTAGTCATCCAATTCAAACCAGTTTGAATAATGGCCTATAGCTGCTAGCTAGGCTATTTTCAGCTCAACCTAGTTGGTCTGTAAATACAAGTTTTCTCTCCTCACCTTTTCTTGTTATGACTATTCAAAACACATATGTAAAGCTAACAGTGCATATTAGAAACAAAGAAGTAAGTTACTGCCAAATGTCTAAGAAGGTTTGGAGGCATTTCAAAAGACAAGGTACAGAATGAAAGTGAGGGCCTGACAACCAAGGCTGGGCAGAAGGGTTTTGGCAGCATTCAGGACAGTCAAAGGCGAACAGTCCATCATATAAAACAGGAATGGTCAAACTCTAGACCTCTAGGCATTTTTGAAGTATCAGACCTAGCCAACAGAAAATGAGCTCTCAACTTGGTTATATGTGGTCCAAAAACAAGTCGAGAGCTCTGCACAATCCTACCTGTGCAACCTGAAAGCTTTTTAAAGGTAAGGTATAAAATCCAGATGCCATTTGGAAATTCTATAGGCAAGCTGTCAGTGAAATACACATAGAATCAAATCATAATGGAGTTGGAAGAGGCCTCTAAGGCCATTAAGCTCAAACCCCTGCTCAATGCAGGAATCCAAATCAAAGTAGATTGGAGAGATGGTTGTCCAATTTTCTCTTGAACTTCTTCAGCATTGGAGCACTCAACAAAGTAATTGGTTCCATTGTTACAGTGCTCTAACAGTTGGGAATTTTCCCCAGATATACAAGCAAAATCCAGCTTCCTGCAACTTCAACCCATCATTGCACTTTCTGCACTTACTCTGGGATTAATGAGAACAGATCCTGCCCTTCCTCCATATGAGAATCTTTCAGATATTTGAAGAATGCTTTCATATCTCCCCTCAGTCTTCTTTTACCAAGGCTAAGCATGCCCATCTCTTTCAGTCTTTCCTCATAGGGCTTGGTTTCCAGTCCCCTGATCATCCTTGTTGTCCTCCTCTGAACTTGTTCCGCTTGTTGGCATCTTTCTTAAAGTGCGGTATCCAGAACTGAACAAAGTACTCAAAATGAGGCCTTAACTACTACCAAATAGAAGGGAACTAGCATGTACCCTAACCCTGTTAATGCTACCTAAAATAGTATTTGCCTTTTTTGCAGCCACATTGTACTGTTGGCTCTTATTCAGCTTGTGATCTATAATAATATATATTTTTTTTCATGTAGTATCACTGAGCCCAGTATCCCCCGTTTTGTAACAATGTCTGTTTTTCCACCCCTGGTGTAGAATTTTTCCACTTACATCTCTGTTAAATGTTACCCTGTTATTTTCAATCCAATGCTTGAGCCTAATAAGAGCCTTTTGAACTGTGTTCCTGCCATTCAGGATATTGGCTATTCTACCCAATTTTGTGTCATCTGCAAATATGAGAGGCCACTCTCTCATTCAAGTCACAAAGAAAAATGTTGAAGAGCAACAGGCCCAGGACTGAGCCTTGTGGTACCCCACGTGTTACCTCTTCCCAGTTTCAGAAAGAGCCACTGATCACCCTCTCAGTACAATTCTGTAACCAGCTATATATCCGCCTGACAGCTGCTCTATCCAGCCCATATGTAGTTAGCTTGCTACTCAGAATATCATGGGACCCTTTGTCAAAGGCTTTGCTGAAGCCAAGGTATATTGTGTCTACAGCTTTCACATCCTCTCCCACGGAAGTTATCAGATCAAAAAAAGAGGTAAGAATAGTCTGGCCGAATTTGATGTTGACAAATCTGTATCAGCGTCTACGTACACTGGATGTGTCGAGTGTCAAACAGTTAATTATTAACTGTTCCACTTCTAGCATTTTTAGTAACTGCATCTGTGACAACCAGAATTCCTATCTTTTGGTTTCAGCAGCTGTGAATCCCCCCGCAAAAGTGCACAACATTGCAGGAGCTGATGAGATACATTTTTGGCATTAATCTTCAAGTTTTATTTCTTCAGAAAAAAGACAAGCTTCAAAAAAGAAAGCTGGTCCTTTTGGTTAACACAGTTGTTTTCCAGAATTTTTTGGACACCATAACATTACCTTTGCATTTCATCTCCCAATAAATACAGATTTTTGCAAGTACCATGGTTTAACCAAATGGGGTGATGCTGGAACAACAGAGATGCATCAGAACATCATGAATGCCTGACGGTCCATAATGACAAAAGCTGTAAGGAACAAGAACTTGGAAAATTTCCTTCCAGACTGAAGTTCCCAGAATACCTCAGTCAGGTACTGTCAGCATCCCCATGCCCTGCTGAGTCTCCACCCTGAGGTCTAGTTGAGAAGTTCATCTAGACTTCAGTACCTTGGAGGCAAGCCACCGACCAACAAACTCAACAAGCCAGCAGCTAGGAAAGGAATGGGGCTACAAGTTATTTTGGGGGTTCAGACAGCAATGAATGCAACAGCTACATATTCCATGAGGGGCAGGGAGATTCTAGACCCTGCAGTCCAAAAATGAAGAAAATGTACAAGCTTCGTAAGGCATGCAGACTTTGCAGCACCAGAACTATCAAATGTTCAAATCAGGCTCAGAGCACTTTTGCCTTTCATACTCCTCTTGAGCCCCAGATGTCACGAGTGACTTTTATGACAGGAAAGGACTCTTCCTGGGGGTGGAGTGGGGGCTCCCCTCTCACACACCCCACCGAAGCCAACACAGACAAGCTCCAGTGTGCCTTGCTAATGACCCTCACATGTTTCCCTAATGGGTTCCCTGTGCGCTGTGGAAACAATCAATTCATTAGGAGGGGATAACAAAGCCAGGCTGGGGAAGAGCCAGGCCAATTGCAAGGGGAAGGCCTGGCAGCCCCCATCCAAGCCAGCAGGCGTCTTGAGCTCAGGAGGGAGCCAAGCCAGGGACAGCTGCTCCTGTCGACTTGGATTGCTGGCTGGGCAACACCATGGACGGCTGCACGGACTTCATCAACGTCTCTACCGCTGCCGCCAATGCCATTGCTCCAGGGTGGGGCAGCTAAAGCACTGACATTGGTTGGAAAGCCTGCCAAAACCTGCCAAAGCCAAGTGGGAGAAATCCATCCCAAGGCCAGGCAGGGGACACACAGAAGCCCTGCAATGCCAAAGCAAGACCTGGTTAGGGTTGCCAAGACATAACCTTTTCTTCCCACACTCAGAGGGCCATTGTTTGATACGTGGATACTCTACATTTCTTTCCAAGGGAGGTTCTACCAGTGCAAAAGGTTCTCTTCCTCTATCTTAACAGACATCTCAACTACCCTGTGAATTAGCTCTGTGAGGTAGGTTTCCCTAAGAGCTAGTGATGGGCCCAGGTCACCCAAGGAACCTTTGTAGACTTAGCTCTTGCCATCCACAGCAGCTCCTCCGCCATGATTCTAAGTACAGATACTGGGCCAGTTTGTCTTTCATTATTTACCAGCTCTCTGGAAGGAGTGATGCAAAAACAGGACTGCAGGAATATGTCTGATTCAGAAAAGAATGTTGGGCTTGCATTAACATGCATGTATGCTATGGAGTTAACTTTTTATTGCGACATCTTTTTGGCATGAAACGGTCGAATACTTCACTCTGTCTTGTGAGTTCCATATGTTCCTTTTCTTTTATACAAGTTATGCTTGAAGTTGTCCCTTCCAGGACAGAAAGCAGTTCTGTTCAGTATCTTTATTTCAATAAATTGGAAAGGTAGATGCCTTCCTGGCTTCCCACTGTGGATAACTGAGATGCATTTCAGTCATTTGTAACAAAAGGTAGCATTCTATACATGGCCCAAACTATATGTTGATGAGATGGTGGGCCAGACAGAATGTTTTTCTATATTAAAAAAAGAACTCTTTCTTGGACAGTACTAGCTTTCTCTTAATATCAGATAGTAAAATAAAAATATTTAACATGTATTCACAGAGTATTTTTCTTCCTTCCATACTATACAGTAAAGGTATGCTGTAGATGGTCCATTATTACCAAATATATTGCAAGCATAATTTTAAAATGAAACACAGAGTCTTGTATCATCTTAAGCACTAATGCATTTTACTGTGGCAAAAGCTTTGGTGGACTACAGCTCACTTTATCAAGACTAAGCCGCCCTCCCTCCCCCAACAAAAAAATTGTTATGGTGGTACAGGAGTTTTGTTTGCTTTTACGAAACATACTGAATTCAAACTCACTTCCAGAAATCAATTAATAAGGTTCTCGTTATTTCTAAGGTCTGCCCTATCTCGCTGAAAGCTTCACGCCACCAAAAGACTAAAAGTGGGAATGGAACTAAAAGAGCAAGGAGAAACAACCACTGTAAGGAGTCAGCACGACTTCCCAAGTCCAGAATTGTTCCTTTCACAGCCTATCTCAGGAATATGGTTGAAACCACCTCTCCCCCCCCAAAAAAAAAGATAGCAAAAGGAGCTGTGATCTTGGGATGGGTGGAGGAATATTCGGTAGCATTTGCACAAAGGCCTGGGTTCGGTCTTGAGACAGGAGCAGTCAAACTAGAACTACACACCCATTTCTGTAGAGCTGCCAACAGCTGCCCTGCCTCAGAGGAAAAGCATCCCCACCAACACCCCATGATAAAAAAAAACCCAAAAAACTCGAGTCTTGAAAGCACAATGCGACAGGACCTAAAGATAGAACTTCCCAGTTCTGATGAAACTTCTAAATATTCGCCTTAAGAAGCCACCTCATCCAAGCCCCTGTCAAGAGGCGTCTCGGCTCCTACCTCGTACGTCCATGCCCAAGACTTCCGACTGCACACCCACTTGGACACACATCTTGCCACTCAAACCCACTGAATAGCAGAAGGGCTTTATTTAGCCTCCCGAGAATCTTAAAATCCCTGACTAATGCAAGTAGCTGCCGCTCACACCACTCAGCCTTCGAGGGAGGGAAGAAAGGGGAGTTTTTTGGGGGGGGGCAGGGAGAGGGGCCGAAAAAGAAATTTCCTAGCGCTTACAAACCTGCCAACGTCAGGGCCTCCTGGCTCAGCTGCTGCTCTGCCTTCCACCTGGAAACGAAGCAGCTGACGGGCTTATGTAAGGAGCATCAGCCATCACCTTTTTACCCGGCCATGGACCACCAAGCCCCCTGGGTACCCTTAGCGTGGTTGAGCGCTCACAAGAAGGCTGCTGAGTGTTAATAAGCCAGAGGTTCCCGCCGTCCGTGTGGCTGCCACGCCGGGTGTTTCACAGCCTCCTCTTTTCGAGCTGCAGTCCCATAGGATTCCAGCTCAGAGCCGGCTTGGGCTGTACCAAGCACAGCGACGAGGGGGGGAAAGGGAGGAGACTAAAACCAAGAGTGAAAAATAAAAAAATTAGAGGCTCGTGCAAGAGGCAAAGAGACCTAGAGAGAAGCAGGGTAGCCACCAGTGGCAGAGCCAACTCCTGGGCTCCAAGTAAAGGGAACTTAACCCTTAAAGTGCTGGCCACAAATGTCAACTCTCTCTCTCTCTCTCTCTGCAAAAAGGCTAAACAGAGATTAGTCCATAGATCAGGATTTCCAAAAGCACACAGCACCGCACACTGGCCAGTTGTTATTGCAAGAAATTGGTGCGCCACCAACAAAAGCTGTTCCGACTTTTAGGAATGCACACACACATCGACAATACAATTAAGCACACTTACAAATATAGTATTTTTCTCCTGTTGAGTGCAATAAGCGATCCAGCTTATTTCACCCCACTGTCAGTTCACAAGGTGCTATTCCCAGTCCAGCCAAAGATAAATTCTTCAACTGGATTCTATTCTCCCCCTAACTAGTACAAAGCACCAGTCCCAACCATTATGCATGACTAACTTCTCCACCGCATTGCACCACCAGGCCCAGGCGGTTACCAGCCTTGTATGAATGGATCGTGCCAATTCCAGGGTGAAAGCAGTTCATTTCCAAGCTAAGATGGGAAGAAACTAAGGGTGTGCAGGACGGGGTCAGAGCACAGCACAGGGCATGGAGGTGACCGTGTTGGCAACAGCAGCTAGTGAGCTTTGTCTCCAAGATCTGCCGCTGCTGGTTAATTGAGATGGGGCAAGCCAGGACCTCCAAGGAGCAGCTGCCCCTTCCTGTTCCCACAGGACTCAAAGGAAGCACTTGGCCCTGATGCTGCTGTCACCACAGATGAAGGCTTGCGACAGTGACGAGAATCTCATTTGGAAGCAGGCTGTCAGCAGGCATCGAGGCTCTGCCTGGCCTTCTCTTCTCTCGGTTTTTTTTTTGTCTGAGTGGCTTGCAGAACTCACACTCTTGCCACCTCTGGTTCTCAACAACCTAGCCACAGAGCCCATGGGCAGTGGGGACAGGAGCTGGATTCAGTGTGCCATCAGCCTCCCAGTCCAGAAATGGCACCAGCACTCGGGCACACACCAGAGATAATGTGACAAAAGGACAAGATGTATTCCCCCCCACTCCCCTGGTGAACTGAGCTCCAAGCAAACCTCTCTATACCACATTTTAATATCTAATAATGCAAAAAAGGGGGAGGAGGGGGAGTTTAGTTTTCAAATCAAAGTCAAGTAGCCATCCCAAAATTCACAAAGGACTACTAGTTACATACTGTTACACTACTTCCAAAATTCATCCTGAGAATTCGGCTGCACAATAAAGTGAAGAAATAGAAGTCTGGGTGAATTCAGTTCTTCTATTGGCTTGTTGCATTTTCTTTCCACACTTGGTCCAAACACTCAAACCATGTAAATCTGTGACATCTCGTTTCCTGACATCAGAGGTGGTTTTGTCCAGCAGAGGCCACCTGCATTCCAATAGGACACTGACTATAAAGAAGGCCTATGCAAACATATTCTTATGCTTGTTAACACCTCTTTCTCTGCATCCAAACGACAGGTCTGGTAACATGCTGCTTAAAATGCAGGTGAAATGTGCAACAACATATATACTGTTACAGTAAAACTCTAGCCTAGAGATTTTATTATTGGTAAGAAGGGGGAAATTATGACAGTTTCCTTTTAAAATGTATGCCTATATTCAGGCTGCAATCCCTTAAATGATCTTAACACTATTGTCATTCTTCTCTTTGGGTATAAGCTACTGTTTTATGGAAACAAATATAAGGTAACTTTGAACTCCAGATCAGAGTTCAAACCTGGGCAAAGCTAACCCAGGCAAAGCCTTCAGTCTCTAAGAACTAATTTTATACCACCCATGCTTGATAGGAAACTGGGCAGAAAGGCGAAAAACTTTTTTAAAGGCATTTGCTAAAATGTATAATTAAAAATAAAATAAAAAGGAAGAAACAGGCTTTATTAGGAAGTATCTACTCAACAAGAACATAAAGAGCAAGCAGGCCTCAACTCCACTTTGGGGAAATCACTGACTTTAAGAGCAATTTACCTCGTCACACCACTGTAAGCATAAAATGGGAGAGGGCAATACAGAACATCCTGGCAGAAAATATGAGTTATAATATGATGTTTAAAAAATTGATACTAATTCTCTAACCAAGAGAATTGTGGCCTTCAGAAACCAAGCCCTTACATCTTTTATATCCAATAGTTCCAGAGAAGTGGAGCCATCTTTGCTGGGAAGTCCCTGTTTTCCAGTCTGCAGAGGCATACAGTAAGAGGTGATTAACATCTCTTGGTAAAAGGTAAAGGGGTAAAGGTCCCCCCCCCCCCGGCACATGCGTGCTAGGGGCAGCGCTCATCTCCATTTTCAGGCCAAAGAGCCAGTGTTGTGCAAATCTGTGGCCGTGTGGCCAGAATGGCTAGACACATTTCTGTGCACAGAACACTGTTTACTTTCCTGCTTTTTACAGCAGTACCTATTTATCGACTTGGATTTACATGTTTTCAAACTTGTAGGTTGGCAAGAGCTGGAGTTAACAGCAGGAGCTCGCTCCACTGAGTGGCACCTGGGATTCAAACTACCAAGCTGCCGACTTTGCAGCCGACCGTTTCAGCACTCTAGTCTGCTGAGCCACCTGGTACTTAGTTTGGCTGGATCCTTCCTTAGAGCATTGCTTCCTTTTTAATACTGCCGGTAAGCTGCCCTAAACTACAGAAGGAAGATTAATAGCATCAGAGGTAGAGACAGAAGAAGGGAAGGGGAAATTATTTGGAAATTCACTCCCCCAATAATTCAAAATGTGAATTAGCCTGGTTAGACTAGCTCTAGATCCTTCAGCCAAACCCAGGGAGAGAAATGTGCAGCTCCATGTTACTGAGTTGTATCCATCAACAGCACAACACAAGCCAGATGGGAAGCTGCAGTGTAACCACACCTGGAGCACTACACATTTCCTAGCCCTGGACTAAACCCTGTTCTTGGGGGGGGGGGGTGTTTAAGTAAATATTTACAAAGTCAACACAAATAGCGCAGCCATTCATTCTCTGACTTCAGTTTAGCAAACAACATATTTTTAAAAACCTTTTTAAAAAGTTAATTCTTCACTTAAAGTGAATCAGTGATGGGGAACATGTGATCTTCCAAATACTAAGAGGAGTACAGCTGACCCCTAATCACTAGCAATGCTGGCCACAGAGGATGGGATTTGTAGTCCAAAAATATCTGGGCCAGCCGTACCTTTCCTACCTCCAAAATGCACCTTTAAGAAATGTTCTGTTTGTTGTTTTTAAAACAACTAGCAGCAACCTTTCCAACTGGTTTCTAAGAGTTTTGCTACACTTTCCACATAATATATTTCACTGCACTGGTAACAAAGCACTACTCTGGGCAGCTAGCAACAAATGACCATTTCAAACACCATCAGCAATTTTACTTTCCTCTTACAACATGTTTTTCTCCACACATAAACAAATAGCATCCTTTACCTGCTTTACATGACAATTATATGTACACTTACCAGGGAGGAAGCCCCACTGAAGCAACGGGTCTTGCTTCTGAGCCTACATGCCTATGCTTTGTCTGCTTTTTACTTAACGGGTAATTAATGCATCTGTCAGCCCTGCACATGCATAGCGTTCCAGTGTCTCACAGCCTGAGGGGACAAAGGTGGGTCATTGAACAAAAGAGAAGAAAGCTGACTCAGTCATTAGAGTGAACGACTCAGCAAATTCAGATGCCGTCTTTTGCCATGCACCGCTTCTATGTGATCCTGGACAAATCAAGGACAGGAGGACTCCCAATGGGCTTCAGAGCACTGCCAATTGAGCTGCACTGATGAACAAAGAACCTGAGCATTCAGACACTTACAGCTGCATCTAACACAGACAGGAGGTGCTACCAAATGGTGGGCAATTACGGTTACCAATCAAAATGCATTGCACAGCTATTCTGATCTCCACTCCATAACAGATGGGGTGGAAGGGGAGAGAAGAGATACAGATGAAGCAGAGGAGGAAATAGGGGAGGGATACAAAGGAAAAAGGATATCTGGATCTCCTTTAAAATCCTCTGTTTGATACAGAGCAACAGCAAAAAGCACCTACGGTCAATGGGTCTGGTGCACTGTGAGCAAAAAATAACAGCAGATTCCAGATTCTACTCTAAAAGAAGCTAGGAAAATCAATCAGAACGTTGCACTCCATTTTAATGCTCATTTTGAGTACTTCACTCATCAATGATATTTTCATTGTCTATGTGAACAACCTGAGAGAACTGAAGGATACAAAAAAGAAATATACAGCGGTCCCTCTATAACGTGGCTTGTTCAACAGAAAATCCATTTAAAGGAAGAATTTCAGGAGATAGGAGGAAATCACTTAACAGAATCGCCTGTGTGGCAAATCCATACAACAGAAAAATGGTTGCGATTAGGGAGTAATCTGTTTTCAATGCATTCATATGGGAAATTTGTACAAAGGAAAAACTGCTTAACAGAATTTCATTTGGAACAAATTAATTCCTTTATACAAGGTACCACTGTAAAAGGATTAGGGTGGGGATAGTCAAACTTTGGCATGTTACGTAAGGAAATGAAATGAGGAAGCAGCATTTCGTTATAGACAAAATGAAATGGTCATTTCTCCATTGAAACAAACCGTTTCATTCCATCGTTTTTGGGCTCCTGCCAAGCTGTCAATGGCTGGATCCCTTTAAACCTGGCCCAGTCAGTACAAGGAGGACCCCTGATGCCGACTGGGCCAGTTTTAAAGGGGTCCAGCCGATAACAGCTCAGCAGTCCTTTAAAAATGGCTCCAGAGTCCTGGGCACCAAATCTGATGCCCCTAGGACCCAGGAGAGCCCTTTCATTTTGTACAAAATTTTAAAAAAAATTGTAAGAAATGAAACAAAACAAATTGGGGGGTGAGCACGGAATGAAACATTATTTTTCCGTTTCGTGCCCATTCCTAGTTAGAATCTTTCAATCCCCCCTCCCCCGGATTGGAAATATTACAAGATATCATAGCACTTCTGTTTTACATTGAAGGGTGGTGGAAGCAGTTACAGTATTACTGTTTTAGGGTTGACATGTTATTATGCTAGGCAGTAATATTTATTTCCTATACATACTTACTGATATTTTGATACTGGAACGCTGTTTTTATGGTTATTCTGAGAATTCTATATAAAGCAAAAGGAGAGTGTTCTAGTTCTATATAGTCTCCTAGTGTTTAAAACCCTCTCTGGGTGATTTGCAGTTGAATTATGCAGGCTACACACTGGCTCTCACTTCCAACAAGCTGGGCACTCATTTTACTGACCTCGGAAGGATAGAAGGCTGAGTCAATCACAAGTTGGCTACCTGAGATTGCACCCCTGGTTGTGAGAACAATTTTAGCTGCAGTATAGCAGCTTAACCACTGTGCCACGAAGCACACATAAACATGCACATATAAAGGCATGTACATGTTAGAAGTAAATTCATAGCAGCTGTATCCAGTTCTGATCTTAATCTAAACATATCTTAAATAAACTACTAAAATAATAGAGAAATAACTGTGAAAGTACATCTGACACTGCGCCACTTTAAAATCTGACATCTTAAACACAGGTTCCACTTCCTAAACCTAAACAAAAACGGTTGTACTTAAGTTGCAATTACATTATGGAAATAATGACATCCAAGCAGTTTGCAAGCAAGCCATAGAAACGGGAGGTACAAAATATATATTGGATTTCCCATAAAGAAATGGTTTAACATCCATCTCATAACATGACAGAAGGTAGAGATGAAATGGCCAGTGACACTTTTACAGAACAATCCTAATGGCTCCTGAGACGCACACATGACTTAATTTCACGAGATTTGTTTTCAGATAGGTAGACATGAAAAGCCTTGGAAAATCTGACTAAATTCCAATTGGGTTGCATCAGGAACGGTGGAAAGCAATGGTTCCCAACATTGGGTAACCTTGGTGTTCTTGAACACCAACTCCCAGAAGGCTTCCCTGCTAGCTGTGCTGCCCAGGGTTTCTGGGAGTTGCAGTCCAAGAACACTTGGGTTTCCCAAGATTAGGAACCACTGACTGAAAGCAAGGGTGGCGAATATTCAGCCTTCCAAAGGTTGATGGGTGGCATCTCCTCTCGCAGCTGGCGTATGGTGATTACAAATGATGGAAGTTGCAGTGCTACATCTCTAGGTTAGAAGCCAATCTAGACAGTGTGCACAATGACATGGTAGATGTTTGAAGTAATGCAGTTTAGGCTGAGGGAAGGGGGAAATTGATATTTAAACACACATACCCAAATTTAAAAATGAAGAAAAGAAACCTTCGTGTACGCCAGTGGTTAGGAACAGAGGACAGCTTCTAGCTACTGCCATCTCCATAGGCAGCTTTCCTTGCCCTCATCCTTAGCCATCTGGACTTCATGAAAGGAAAAAATGTGCAAAGACTGGGTAAGAGGAGCAAAACATAGCAGCACATTGACTCTGAAATTATCACTCACAGGCCAATAAACAAAGTCCCCAGGCTGCTGCTTCTGATTTGGAAAAAAACTAAGAACTGGGCTGCTGAAAATGTGGTATTTTGGAAACTGGGTGGATAAACATGACTTAATGTTTTGGTGCCAAAAGACCGTCCAGGGTACTCTCCACTCTGCTGAGCTGCCGTAAGCAAGTGAAATATTTCCATAAACATTGGACAAGGCACTGAAGATATCAGGCAGCGGATATTTCAGAGTGTCAAGATGCTCTCTCTCTCTCTCTCTCTCTCTCTCTCTCTCTCTCTCTCTCTCTCTCTCTCTCTCTCTCTCTCTCTCTCTCTCTCACACACACACACACACACACACACACACACACACACACACACACACAGAGTTTAGAGACACATCTCCCATTTTCCCAGTTAAAAAAAAATCCCATGTTGTCAGGTCAATTCTGACTTATGGTGACTTTATTTGGGGTGTGTGTGTTAGGTTGAGAATGCTCAGAAGTTGTCTACTATTCCTTTCTTCTCTTGTGCCACTTGCCCCAGGCCAGACAGCCTGGCTTTTCTGGGGTACCCAGGAGGGAAATCAAACTCCCAGCCTCCTGCTCAGCAGCCAGATACCTACCGGTAATTCTCGGAGCTATCCAGCCAGCCGTCAATCCATTTTAGATAAGGCCATTCAGTCAGACACACCAATATTTATTTATTTACTGGAGTTCTATACCGCACCATTTAGCTCAAAGGCTACACAATACTTACGCCAACACCATAATCCCCAAATTTTAAATATACATGCATCCACACAAGCCAAGAGTGTAATACACAGGTTAACCAGAGATGGTAAATTTGTGTGAAATACCCAATACCTGAGCACTCAGAGCTCCAAGCTTGTAAGGATACATGTAAATATTTAAATATTTAAATATTTAAATAAATAAATAAAAGAAAACCAGATGGAGCAACAGCCAGTAGGAGCAAATGCCATGTTTCCCCATCATGCAGTTGCAGTTCCTACATACCCACACACTGCAGATACATTAGCACATGAAGGTGTGAAGATAATGCAAGGTGTTTTAATGTGCAGCTTCTCACATTCTCTATAAAAGGAAAAGAAGCAGAAAGAGACAAAATGCTGACACTAAAACTCACAAGCCACTTCTATGCCTGCTGTTTAATTCTCACAAACTGCAAACTATCACAGACTAACAAATAAATTCTAAATTAAACTGTATGGCAAAAGAAAATGGAGCAGGAAAATCAAGACATGGCTTCCCTCCTCAAAAGAGAGTGCTGATAAAGATCAAGCTTATCTAGGCATATTCAGGTATGCATACAAGCTGGCTGCAACAGTTCACCCAGAGTGAAAAGTACTCTGCACATGCTCAGGTGCATCCTTGTCTTTATTACCACCTCAATGCCTAGCATTCAAACCACATTTTCAAACCTAACCATAACAAGCTCTGGTTCAGCTTAAACTGAGTCTTTGAAAACAGCAACTAGAAGATATAATTTGGGAGTCTTTTGCAAACGCCTGCTGTATTGCCAACAGCTACTGCTCAGATTTACAAAACATTGTAAGCATCACTTCATCAAGGAATACATCCTGTGGCAAGGGAAGGGGTCTAAATGCCTTATACCAAGCGAGCACATTAGTTGCAAGGAGGGGGGCTCCTAAAATGTAATCAAACAGCGATCCAGATGTTATTTTGCTCTCCTGGGACTCATGGCCTGATACAGTATGCAGAAACACCTTCAGAATGCACTAACTGCATTACCGTCATCAACAGGTTTGATCCTTAGCACGGGTAAATGATAACATAGTGTACCAAAGATTCAGACTAGTCATTTCAAAAGCCCATCAGAGATAATCAAAGATGCTACAGGCGAACTAAAAAGCAAGATTATTAATCTCCAATCTGCTGTGATTCTGTTTTGTACATTCAAACAAGTTTTCTGCTGCACATGCGCAGGGAAAAAAACACACAGGGCTCAGGCACAGACACCTATCCATGTGCCAGGCATGGCCTCAAAGCAAACACCCCCTCCATTCCTCTCCACGTCTTCTGGAAGCGATCATCCTCCGCACATGCAGCCTGGGATCATCCTCCGCACATGGAGCTCCGCCGAACACCGCGGGGCCTTACTTTTGAGGGAGAAGAGTTATACAGCGTCTCCCCTTTCACGCATTCCAACCAAGCAGCAAGCATCTGCTTAAAAACCCACAGAAAACAACCCATCAACCCAAAACCGCATCGGGTAGGAGAGGAAGGGAGGGGGAGGCGATTAGGTTTGAGAATGGAGGTGGGGGAGAGGTAGGGAGGGATGCAGGGCTCCCCGTAGCTTCTTGGGCTGGGAGACAAGAGCAGGAAAGGGAAGGGATGCTCTCTCAGCCCCTCCCCCCGCTCACCTCCTGTGACGGGCGTTTGAAGGCTGGCCCTTTTCCTAAGCGGGGAGCCGCTCTTGGGGGGCTGGCTGCTGGACGACATTTTGTTGCCTCCTGAGGCTCCGCAGAAATCCCGCAACCGGCACTGCTCCTGCTGCTGCTGCCGCCACCACCGTCCCTGGGAAAAGAGGCGGGGCCCGTGCTAGGCCGCGCCCCTCCGCCCTCCTGATTGATGGGCAGAGCGAACGCTCCTCCCACCGCGGGGCTGGACAAAGCCGCTTTCGTGCGCGGACGTGGACGGATCGGATCGTGCGCTAGGAGGCACGTCTTTTCTTTCCCCCCCTCGTGTCCGCGGGGGGTACGTGGAGGGGGGGAAGGCATGGCCTTACGCGGGAGTGGATCTCGCCTTTAGACCGGCTGGCTCGCCTTTTCAAAGGACTGGGTCACTGACTGCAACCTTTCAATTACATTTATAGCCTTGCAAGACGCGCACTGCCCGTTTCCCGCTCACCTGAAGAGTGGAAGACTTGGGATTTATTTATTTATTTTAGAGTATTTTTACCCCACCATTCTCCTTGGAAAAGGGCCAAAGGCAGTTTACAGTAATGAGGAATAATATACAGTCCAGTACAATTAAGACATGTTCAAGTATTCGAGATCAAGGAATCAAAGGACATCTTACAGCATTAAAAGCCTTGACCACGCATTTCCTCGAACTCCAGTCGTTTTAGACGAGGGAGTAGCCGTGTTAGTCTGTGCAGACGTGGCTGGAAGAACCTAGAATAGGCTCCTCTCCCTCTCCATCGCCAACACTGGCCAGGTCGGACGGGATTTGAAGACAAAAATCAATGAAAACAAATATATGGAGAGCCTTAATTGTTGACCCGCATCTGCAATAACTACCACCCCACCCCACCCCCTTCCACTGGCACACTGACATCCTTCCATCTCTAAACAAGCTCTGCAGAGACACGGTCGGGCGTGGGTTATTGTCAGGATGGGGAGGCGCCTACATTGTCACTTCGTGTTTAACGCCTTTGTGAGGGGCGCGTTCTGTGATCCGTGTTAAAAAATGAACTGGAAAAGGCAATTTAGGCTTAGGACGAACTCACTTTGTCACTCCCCGAAGGATTTCATAACAGTCCCACACACCCCAGATTGAGATGACGTGGTTACACAACGATCGGCAACCAGTAACCCTCCGGATGTTGCTGCATTAGACTTCCTCCCATCCACTCTAGCCGATGGTGAACACAATCAGGGAGGTTATAGCCTGAAAACTTTTGGGAGGTAGGACCACGGGTCCCAGTTCAGCCCGGCCTTCAAAGACGGCAGCCAAGTTTGGGTCGGAGCAAAGAGTTGCGTCCCCCAAAACGACGAGACGGATTTTTAAAGCGAAATCCAGAGCTTCGATTTAACCAATTTGTGGCTCGAATCTTCCAAGCCTCTTCCCACCTACATACACCACCCCAGCCCCGAAAAGGAGTCTTCCCCTGTTAAGCCTAAAAACCGTTTCTCGTGGAAAGGCGCCCCCTTCAGACGAGCGGACGAAAGCCTGCCACCCCGATGCCTGGGCGCGGCGTCCAGGGCACAGTGCTGCGGCCCTCTTGGGAACTCCGGCCTGGTCCCCTTGGCTGTCGCACCTGGCGCTCGGGTTGAGCGGTCCAAGATTTCAGGGAGGAGGAGCCGAAGGAGAATTTGGCTCCAGGGAAAAAGCACGTGTGAGTCCCGACGCAGGAGGGGAAGGGAAGTTTAGTATAAGGTTTTTATTATTGTTTTAATTATTTTAGTATAAGGTTTTTATTATTGTTTTAATTGTTTATTGTTGTTTGATGTTTTTAACTGTTTTAATTCTTTGATTGGAAGCCGCCCAGAGACCTTTGGGTAGTGGGCGGCATATAAGTTGTAAAAATAAATAAATAAATAAATAAGTTGGCTGCGGATAGGAAGTGGCGCCATTGATGGGAAGCGGCGCTGTAACCACGGGCGGGGAGATCCTGGTCAGGTTTTGTGCCCCGATTGGAGATCCCGCACCACTAGAGCAGATGGTTGCAGTCGGCAATCTTCCCCGACCTCCCCCGCTCTTCCGGGTTCCTGGGCGGGGGGGGAGTTGGCTCGTCAAAGTTTCGGCTCTCGAGACAAGCCAAGCGGAGCCCAAAGCAAGGCGAGAGCCGGAACAAAGCCGCCATCTCGTCCCCTCGGCGGCTGGCAGACAGACAGACAGCCCCTGGGATGCGGGAGGGAGGGAGCAGAATGGGGCGCGGGAAGCAGCAGCAGCAGCAGCAGCAGCACAGCTTTTGCTTGACCCGGTTTCCTTACCTGAGGCCATCGTGGCTGAAAAGGGAACGACCGCTTCTGCCGAGTGTCGGCTCTGCCCAGCTCGAGAGGAGACGGAGCGGCGGGGGCAGCGGCGGCAGAGCAGCCCCTTCGAAGAAGGAGGCGTTGCACAAGCACTGACTTCCTGGCCCACGAGGTTCCAGGCTCAGCCTCGAGGAGCGCCTTCGCCTCTTCTCAAAAGCGCTGCTAGGAGTAGCAGCTGAGCTCAGCCTACGGTCCCGGGCAGGGCTCGGGGCCGACCAGCAGCTGCTTCTCCCGGAGATCGGAACGATAGCGCTGCGACTGGAGCAAAGGTGGTGGTGTGGGGAGGGGGGAGGCTCCGCAGGGGTGGGTCTCTGCTCTCCCCGGGGATGCCCGCTCAGGGAAAATATTAAATTATGGCGCACAGGTAGGGCGTTCGGGAGGGTCCGCCTAGTGGGCGGTGGTGGGAACCGAGAGAAGGCGCTCCTGGCGCTGGAGATCACCGTCGTGGCGCGGAGCTGCAGCCGATTAGAACTGAGCCCTGGCCTAGGGAGACCCAGCTTCCCGTTTCTTTTGCCTTGCAGGGCTCGCAGGGGAGCCTTGGGACAATTTATTGGCAAGTCTTTACTGAAACTGCATACGACCAGTCGCTCTCAGCCTAACCTAATTCACAAGAGGAGGAAATAGGAGGAAAGAAAAAAATATGAATGGAAAGGAAGAAATAACAAAAAATAAATGTCGACTCTCAATAATTCTTCATTTGGTATTAAGTGTCCTCTGCTTCTGTGATTTCAGTTAACCCCGACCTCCCCCCCCCCCCAAAGTAGAGCAAGTGATTGTACTGGCTCCACAGTTTGCGATGCCTCTGAGAGATGGAAAGCAGGTGTCATTCCAAAGGTTATTTTCCTAAGTTTCCAGCATCCTTTGCCACTGACTTGCTTGCCAAGGATGATCAGATCGGCAGGCTCCAGTTGATCACAGATCATTTCCAAGCGTGATAAGAACATCTCTTGTCAATTCACATGACTTTTTTCAGTTCTGGATTTATTCAGAAGGAAACCTGCACTGCTTACTAACACAGATCGCAATCTTCACTATCACTGTCCCCCCCCAATAGGGGGACTCACCAAAATCCACATCACATATGCAAAAGGCAATAACAAATTACAGCTGTAATACACTTTAGAAGTAAACCTCTTGTATCCAGAGAAAATAGTACCTTGTTAGTAAAAAAAAATCTCAACTTTAATGAAGATTTTATGGTAGGGGTGCCTATGTAAGCACCACACAGGTGTGCTTTTCATTACCACTAGTTTCATAAGCAGTGTTTTGCATTTGTAAAACTTGGTAGATTTCCACCCACAAGCACGGGGCTCCTTCCACAGAGGGGAAAAAAAGCTAATAGCTTTGAAGTGATCTTAGTAGCTTTCCATACCCTAGCAATTCTTGGCTTCAAAACCAGGCCAGTCTCTCTATACTTCCCTATGTCCTTATGCACAAAGAATGTGAATTATTCAACAGTTCTGCCTAGAGCTAGGCAGTGGAATGTGTAACATCTTCACAATAGCAGAATTCCATTTGGGGTTTAAGAACTGTGTCCTGACAAGTCTTTCAAGATATACATACCGCAAACTTCCATAGTGCTTAGCTGAACTATGGAACTTGCTGCCATAAATTGTTATATGACCATCGGGTTTGTTGGCTTTAAAGGGCAACTAAATGCATGGAGCATGAGGTAGTCAGTGGTTAGGTAATAAGAGCAAGTGGGCCACATCCAGTTAGACGCAGGCTGTTTGAATACTCCTTGGGGCCTCATCCCCCAAGGTCATCATTAGGGACCCTTCTTCCAGATTTCCCCTTTAAATGAAGCAAGGGGGGTTGCTGCAAAACAGGGCCTTCTCTGTAGAATGCTTTCCTGGGTTGGCTTAATCCAGGCCATACATTATGCTCTATTTATTTATTTGTTTATATATTTTTATTCCGCCTGTCTTCCCAAAAGAACTCTGGGCAGTTAACAACAACAGTAAGTAAAAACAAATATCAAACACACAATGCTAGTCACAGTATTTAGTCACAGGCAAAGATATTTTCCTTTTCCTTGGGAGGGTTCAGGAAGTGCTGTTATTGAGTCTAGCTATTTGCCTTTTCCAGTGTTATTTTCTCTAATGCGTTTATAGCTACTTGCATTGTATGCTTTCATTCTGTACAAAGTCAGTAGCACTTCAGTTGTGGTACTATATTGACATGTAGTCAATAAATGGAAGGCTGTTGGTATTCTTTCTCCTGATGGGCAGCCACTGTGGGATGAGAGATGTCTTTGATCCAAGTCAGCAAGGTGGTTGTGATGTTCTCCCATTTGGCATCACACACATACTGAATTCTTAAAAGATAGTATCTCAGATCATAGAGGTTTACATGACACCAGAAGGCACACAGGACTAGTACCACATAAAGCTTCTTTCCCATCAAGAATGAAATTACTCTCCTAGATCACCATTAAAAAGGAGGGTTTGAGCAAGCTTATGCAAAAGAAACCAGGTCCTAAGCACTTAGAATGTATGCATGTAGGTATAAGCACACTTTTCAGGGTACATTGGTACAGTATATGTTTTGTCAAGTTTTATTTAAATGTAGCTAAAGCCATGCTATTAAAAAGGCAACTCGGTTTTGAGTCAGTTGCCTGACCTTTCCCTGTGTAACAAACACATTTGATGTATTTTAAATGTACTACTTCTGACCTCTGCCAAAAGTAAACAACCCACCAGTTTACTGTAGCTGTTTAATTATTGGTACAAATATTTCAATTGCCAATTATTAGAAATTATTCATAACTACTTATGAACGTTTGTAATAACCCCACATACCCCAAGGGTAGCTAGGATATTTAAACATTCTTTACTTTTTTCTTTCCCTGTTTCTTCAAAGTAACATCTGAGTGCTGCAAGCTGTAGTCTGCGTAAAACTCTCTCTCCTGCCTTCCATCTTGTAATTGCCAACAACTATATTGGAGTAAAGGTAAAGGTAAAGGTTCCCCCCCCACACACACACACATGCATGCTAGTTGTGTCTGTTTCCAGGGTCAGTGCTCATCTCTGTATTCAACCCAAAGAGCCAGTGTTGTGCAAGTCCGTGGCCATGTGGTTGGCATGGCTGCAAGGAAGCACTGTTTACCTTCCCGGTTTTTATGGTGGTACCTATTTATCTACTTGCATTTACATGCTTTTGAACTGCTAGGTTGGCAGGAGCTGGGGTTAACAGTGTGAGCGAGCTCTGCTGCGTGGCACCCGGGATTCGAACCGCTGAGCTGCCGACCTTGCAGCCGACAGTTTTCAGTACTCTAGCCCGCTGAGCACCACACCCCTCTTATTGGAGTACAAGCTGCCATTTGGAGCTATATTCTTCCTCCATCATAAATCAGTCTTCTCTTAACAATTGTATTGCAAGAGGAGGGGAGTGACATAACTATACTTTCCTTATTGTATTCAATTGCTTCCAAGCTTTTACCAATAGCATTTCAAGACCTTTTAAAATTTCCCCTCTTGTTTTGCCATCCAGAGTACAGTAATACGAATTTCACAGAGTCAGGTTATCTGTCTTTTTTTACACTGGAGAAGACATGACATCCTCCATTAACTTTTCTATTTTGAATTGTAAAATTATTGTGTAACATATTTTAATAAATATGTTGCTTATTATGCAACATATTCCAATAAACTTTTTTCTCTTTACCTAACATTGCAGAAGATATTTATGTATGTTTTCTAGAAAGGAACAATTTTAATTTCATTTTTCAACGTCCAATTTGTTTACTTCTTCAAAAATATTAACACATTATTTTACTATATGATGCCATATCTTAGGTACTTTTTAACTGTCAAAAAACATCCCACTGTTAGAAGTAAATAGGGTTGATAGCTTAATACATCTGTAATATTATATAATACGTATGTGTCAATCAAAATGGAAAACCATGGCTCTGACACTATGGTTGATACATTTGGTTGCTTGACTTACATTGTGATGTTTGCCTTTAGTTTTCAAAGTGTTGTTGCATTTGATACAATTTATTCATGTTTCATTTGTATCTGAACTATGTGTATCATTTTAAAACACTGTTATGCTTCCAAACATATATATATATATATAGATAGAATGAAAGATAAATACCAACAACAAATATGCCATTTGGAAGACAGATTTCTGCCATCTTTGGGGTCCATTCTTTATACAGTACATCCACATTCCGTGGCACAGGAGAGATTCAAAAGTGCTCTTTACATAAGGTTAGCCACCAGTCGGGGCTAGAGGGCGTCTCCTTGAAACTCCTGCCTAGTAAGATACGGTTAATTAAGTATTGCATCTGGAGAGCAACCGTGTAAACTCGGTGCTGCACATACATAGTCACTGAGGATAGTGCCAGGCACTTATGAGCACAGAGGCCATCCTTCTGTGTTTTTAAAAGAATTGCAACACGTTTTTTTTCCCACTGGTGAAGCTTTCCTTATCATTTATTTCCTCACCAGGAAAAACTTCACCTGCTCTATGATTATGGAGTCTAACAAATGTACTAGACCCAGCAGGCATGTCCATGCTTTGGCCTTCCTGATGTTTTGGACCACAACTGCCAGAATTCCAAGCCTGTATTGCCAATAGCAAAGGACTGTGGGTTGTGGTCTAAAACATCTGGAGGGCTTATTACAACATTACAACATTATCTGAATTTCTCTCTTTTTATATATCTGTTGGGGGAACCTTGCATTTTCCCCAGCCCTCTTATTATTTATAATAACAGATGATTCAAGCAATCATCAACTCTGGCAACACAGAAGGGCAGCGGGGGGATGAATGGCAAGGTCTGAACATGTCAGCAACCCCCATATCTAGGTTAGAGCGAGATGTTCTTCACCTTTTTTTGCATGCAACCATTTAGTATTGCACAACTTGGCCAAGGTTTCTAGAATGGGGCCATAATCCCTGAGATTCCAGCCATACAGGGAAGTAATTCATCATGAGCTAGGCAATGGGATAGGACCGATTGATAACAGCAGTGAGTAGTAAAATACATATACATATTCCTCTCTGTTATCTTAACACACTTTAAGCAGCACACTTTGCTTTAACTTCAGGTAAAAGACAAGTTAAGTGGGGGGTAGGCATACAAGCTAAGAGTCAAATCAAATGAACTCAGTGCATCTTTTTCCCCCTTGTGTAAGCACACAGGAAAACTGAAAGGAGGTGAAGCCTCTTGTAAAAACATATTGTATAACTTGACTGAATTTAATTAGAGTGCATTAGAATGAGTCAGAATAATGTCAATATAAAGGCAAATGTTAACATTCCTGATTTCATAGACCTGCTCCTACTCTGATGGGTGCCAAGACAGCCATCCAGCAGCAGACAAAGGAGGAAGAGGGAGACACAGGAAAATAGCCAAGGGGGTTTGTACACGACCCCTAAACTCCAGGGCAAATGGCTCCCAGCTCCGGAGCTTAAAAATGTTTCCCCACGAGCTCCGGAGTTTACAGGAAATTAAGTGCGACCACGCCCACTTTAGCGCGTCCCAGCGCACCTTTCAAGTACCTGCTCTCTGGAGGTGAAAATTCCATGATGCAGTGTAACGATAGTGAGTGCGGGGCTCTCCTCGCTTCTGTTTGTTGTTGTTTTGGCTCCCGCCCCTTTAAGAGCTACTTAAGAGACTGGAATGTTGCCGCGGCAAGAGCGAGAGGCAGAACGGAGGTGAGCCTGCATTTTTTCCTTTCTTTTTTTCTCCCTCCCCTCACGCAGACAGGAGCAAGGAAGTGTGGAGGGGTGGGGACACAGGAAGAGCGACAAGCCCCTAAGATCTCTGGTCCGAATTTAAGTGGCCAGCGGATCTTAGGGGTCGTGTGAAAAGGCTCCAAGGGGACTATTAGCCTCCTTCACTCTCTGAGGGGAGGTAAAGGTAAAGGTTTCCCCCCACACATGTGTGCTAGTCGTGTCCGACTCTAGGGGCGGTGCTCATCTCCGTATTCAAGCCGAAGAGCCAGTGTTGTGTAAGTCCATGGCCACGTGGCCGGTGTGGGTGCAAGGACTAAGGCCTCCGAAAACTGTTGGCTGCAAAGTCGGCAGCTTGGCGGTTCGAATCCCGGGTGCCACGCAGCGGAGTGAGCTCCCGCTGATAACCCCAACTCCTGCCAACCTAGCAGTTCTAAAGCATGTCAATGCAAGTAGATAAACAGGTACCGCTGTAAAAAGCGGGACAGTGTTTGAGGGGAGAGTGGGGTTAAAAATGGGACTGTTTTCTCCCTGCTGAGTGAGCTCATGAAAAGTTGCATCCTTCTTTTCACATTTCAGGATTTCTGAGGCGGGGAATCTGTGGTTTGGGAAGAAAGCCGACAAAAAAGCTGTTGACGGAAAGCCACCATTTCTTCTCCTTCATGAATGCTGCTGCTGAAAGAAGGAAGTGCTGGTCTGTTCACTCCTGGGCAGCAGCACCAGCAGCAGCAGAAGCAGAAGCAGCAGAATGATTTATGGCTTTGACACATCAGGACACTTCCCCCCCCCCTCAAGGGCAAGAAAAGTTTTGAATGAGGGCAGGGGTCATCTCCTTCTTTTAACCTTAACCTGGCTTATTTATAGGGAGGATTTGTCTGTTTGGGCTCAATTCTTAACAGGTTGGATTGGACCACTAGAAGTTGCAGAGAGGTTTGGCATGCCGTTTAAGCCAATCCTCACATCCAAATGGGATACACACCTCAGTTGAGCCTATTTGGCCCGGCTCCTTCTGCTGTCGATCTGCCACATCATGAAAAGGCTTAAGAAAAGAGCCTCTTCAGGATCCTGGCAAATTAAACACTTCCTCTGTGGAGGCACGAAGGAAGTAAACAAAAATTAGATGATGCTAATAAAGCAAAATCAACATTCATTTATACGTCCATCTATTTCTTTACAGCCATCAACCTTCCATTCAGATAAACAATAAAAGCATGCTGGTTAATTGCAGCTATTTAAAAATAAATAAATTGAAAACTTCCTCCCAGAAGCAAGATGAGAGAGGGGTAGGCAGTGAGGGACATTTGTCTTTTCTTTGGTTTGCCTTAAAGGTCTAACCAAGAACATGCCAAATTCACTGGAATGCCAAACAAAAGAACAAACCAACCTGTCGCTGCAGTGGACAAACAATGGAGTAAAAGGCCATCCAGTCACACCCTGAGATTCCACATTTGGGTATAACCAATTACAGTGACTTATGTTGATGCTGCCTGCCAATTTGAGCTGCAGCTTTCATTGACAAACATTTCAAAGGTAATTTTTGTCATGTCACTTCACAGTCAATCAGACCGACAGGCCTTAGGTCTATGAACAAAAAACATTTAATATTAATGTGCTCCCTTTCCTTTAGTAGTGCTGTTTATTTGGCTATTATTTTAATTTACATACTGAATTTATATACGTCATCTGGTTATTAGGTCTCCCAAGGCACTTTACAGTTAAAAACCTTTATCCCTCTGGAAATTGTTTTACACCATTTAAAATATTTATGACAGCTCTTGTTCTGAGCTCCACTCCTCCTTCTGTTTGTTCTGTTTACTCTTTCTTTCTGCTACAGATTGTTTTTCCTTCTCCTTTTTCTGTCTCCAGGCCTGGCAGAGTTGTAACAGCAATCACAGGGCATTGCTGGAAGCCCAAAAGGAGATGCATTTCAGTGTCAAGATTAGAAGCCTGTTCTAGGCAATTGCTTTGCAAAACTCGCTTTAATCCTTGAACAAATAATGGAGTATTTTTAGAAGGCCAGCTCTGAGCAGATAGAATTCGGTATAGATACCCTTGTGATCCATTCTAAGCCTGCTGCCTGGATAACTTTACAGCAAAATGACAGGGGCAAGTAATAACAATGTTATAGTGACTAGATTAAGCAGGAGATATGGTTAAACTGTGCTGAATGCTTGGTAGGCCACAAGGAAGGCATCTGGAAGAAGGAATTGGAAAATTGTCCATACCTATTCTTGGGAGCAGATCACAGAAACAGAGCTACAGGCTGGCACATGTTGTTCTACGCCTTAGGCTGCTCAACAACTATTCTTCACTTGGGAACCTCTAATCCATTGTTTTTGCAGCTGTAAATAAGAAAGAGTTTCATTAAATGAGGTCTTCTCTTATTTTTCAGCCGTAGGAGGGAACATGGCCTGCCCCTGCTTACAAACAGATCAAGTCTTACTTCATGCAAATAAAGAAATGCTTTAAAACATGCAAAAATGGAAGTTTCCAATGAGTTCATAAACATTTCCTTCATTCTCCTGCCAATGCAGATACAGCCCACCCTTCTACCCATAAGGTATAGGCATGAAGGTGGCAGTGTGGCTGAGATGGAATAACATCAACTCTGCATGGTATTGCTCTGGCGTTCTGCCTTTTATTGATGAGAGGAGAAGAAAGTTGTGTAGGGAAATCCAGTGGCTTAAAGTTATCTATTTATTGTGCTCTTGTTTTAGTTGTTCAGGGGAATGCAACTAGGGGCTAGAACGGGAAAAGTTCTAGAACAGTGGTGGCGAACCTTCCGCACTCCAGATGTTTTGGACCACAACTCCCAGAATTCCAAGCCTAGATTGCCAATGACAAAGGAATGTGGGAGTTGCGATCCAAAATATCTGGAGTGCCAAAGGTTGGCCACCACTGTTCTAGAGCAACCCAAAGGTAAAATTGGGATAGACACAAAGGAGAAACAGATGGTGGCAGCAACTCTAAGCATATTTACTCTTACGTCAGCCTTAACAAAGCCTCTATTGATTCCACTGTTATGGAGAGGAGGTTTCTAGGCAAGTATGTGCAGATTCAGAACTGTACTGTATTTCATATCTATCTAGGAACTTGCTCTATTGGACTCAATGGAAAATTTAGTAATGAGTGCAGCAATGCTAGGAAGAAGGCAGTGTAAGAGAACTTGAGGGAAGGCATGTGGACATAAACATCATGATAATGGAGAACCAGAAGTGCTGTTGTGATGCATGGAATGGTGCCCAAAGCCCTCCCCATCATTCCACCACAACATCTGAGAACTATACTACATGTTCATCTCAGTTCAGAGCAAAGGGGAGAAACAGCTTATTTTGCTCGAAAAAGCTATGAAGCAAAGGAACTTCCAACAGAAGCAGTGTTCTTCATGATGGCACTAACGAGTTTAACTGGACCTGTGGAGTGTCAGTGTTCCTCCCAGCAATTAGTGTAAATGGCGATCCAGTCTTTTCCCAGTCCTCCTGTGATGGTCTCTTGTGATCCCTTTGCTTCCCTTCTCTGAGAGAGTGAGCACTGGCAGGCTGGATATCTGATCTTTCATTTATTTTATTTTAATTTCCCTCGAGAGCGATTAACACAAGACTTTCCCTTATTTAGGAAAGCTATCTGGATTGAGTTTGAAGCAGGACTTCGTTCATGGGAGAACTGGAGCAGGCGTGGAGAAGAAACGACAGGATGCAGGCAAACTTTAGTTTTCCTCACCTTAAGTAATCCCCACCAGAATTCTTGATCCATATGTTGGAGATAAAAAAAAAGGAGGCAAACATTCCAGCAGGTGTGTGGCCTGGCATGAGGAGGAAAAAGGAAGCACTGAAGCTCACGGTGGTTGGGAAGCCCATTGTCCAACTCCACAGACCAACAGACCTCAACGGGGGCTTCAAATGTGACACAAAGCAGACCTTATATTTGTTAACGAGGCTAGTTGCCTGTGCCAACCTATCTTCAGACTCCATTAGTGGGAAGGTTATTTGAGGTTGTCGCCCATGAGCATGGCTTCTTAGGAGGCATTCATTCAAATGAACCCCCACCCAAGAAGGGCAAGCCATTGGTTGGAAAAGCAGGTCCGTGGCAAGGCAAGCAGACCTTTCAGAGAACGGGTGCTCTTTGGCACTCATTGGATACCATTAATGAGCTGCTGGATGCCTGTGCATGGGAACCATAACAAATGTGGGAGTTAAATAGGGCCAAACCTGGAAGACACTACATGGGTATTGGCCCTAAATATGCAGGAGGCATGGGAACAAGGTTTAACCCTTTACATCCCTTGTGGGAATGGAGGAGGGGGAATCCATCTTCTGAGGTGTATATATATACCTTGGGAGGAAACCTGAGTGGTGACCATGGGGATGGTGGGGAGTTCCGTTCAAACTAAATGCCAACTTCAAAAGAATACTTTTTGCCATTTTTTTTAATATGACTGCAGTAGAGGATTAAAAGGTTAGATTGCCTTGTCAGGCCTGTTGCAAACTTCCACCCTGAGGTGAATGCTCACACCTGTTCCTATATACCAGTGATGGTGAACCTTTTAGAGACCGAGTGCCCAAACTGCAATTCAGAACCCACTATTTTTTTGCAAAGTGCCAATACAATAATTTAACCTGTATACAGGTGGCTATGAAGGGGCGATGTCAGGTGCCCACAGAAAGGGCTCCGAGTGCCACCTTTGGCCCCCATGCCATAGGTTAGCCATTACTGCTATATACGGTGTACACATTTGCTTTGGCTCTTAATGATCTCTCTTTCCAGTGAGCTGTCCTTGCATTAAAGCAAGAAAAAGCTGAGGGTGGCTCTTAAAAATACAGTGTATGAGTGTTCCCTCTAAGCTGCATTGGTGCTACACACCTGCAGTTCACGTCACCACTCGTTTGGTTCCAGTCACTGCCAGAAATTCACATGTGCAATGCAAGGTTTCTGCTCACTTCTGGTGCAAACTTAAAAGGAACATTGCAATGCATGATTTGGGTTTGTTTCTTTGTTTAATATTAATTTGAAATAGCTGTGTGTCGCCCTTTGTTTATGAAACCATGTCCTGGTGTCTAACAATGCAATCTAAACAGGAATATAATATAAGAATCCACCATGAAATAAAATAAAATGAGCTAGATATTCAGATGAGTGAATTTTTGTTGAAATAAGCACACTTGCAAAGTACCATCAAGATTAGTGTCTGCCATACTGCAGAGGGTAAACAATTCTACAGATGTGTGCTACGACATAAATGTCATGTGTTGTCCCATATGTTTTGCATGTGTGGGGAGATTGCATTGTTTAAATCAGGGCACATAAAGTATTCTTTGAAGTATTTCTGTGCTGAAGAGAAAGGGAACTAATTGAAATTTAATTTTGTAGAGTTTATTTTGGGACCAAGTCTGAAGGAAAATGTTTGGCCACTGCATGGACTCATGAACAGAAACCACCAACTGTCATGCTCGCAGAAGAGAAAAATATGCCTCCACAGCTAAGCAAATTCTTCTGTTTCCCATACATATTGGTGTTTTACTAACTAACCCACATCCAGGTGTTAAAGAGAATGGAATCAATGGAGAGGAACCATCACAGAAGCTGATTCCAGCTACTGTTCATTGGGAAAACAAGAAGGGGGTGGAATCAAGCAAAAAGTGCTCAGCAAATAAAATAAAAAAAGATAGTTTGGGGACAAGTGGCTGGAGAGAATACCTGGCCAGACAGCTGTCTGAGCTTGGTGGGAGGTTTTAGGAAGAGCTCTTCCTGAGGCGTTACTCCCCAACACAAGAGATTTCCTGAGATTTCTAGGGCTGAAAGCCTCTCAAAATGGAGGAGTTTGCATCAGGGAGGGGGAGGGGAGGATTGTGTGAGCAAAGCTAACACTTTAAAGAGCTTAAGCAAGAGGATGGAGAGAAGCCTGATGACCGTGTGCCATTCTTGCCAGCATTTAAGGATTAAACCCACCTCAGTGAATCATATTTTATTCCCCATACAGAACAGGTCTGCAGCGAAGATTGGGTGGAAAGGGAGGAAAGAAATGAGAAATCAAAAGAGAACATGAAAACAGCTGCTTACAGCCAGCTGTTATAACCAGAAGCACACAGGTACAGAGACCCATCTCACACCGTTCCAAAGTCCAAAGCTTGCTTTTAGAATGGAGAGCTCCCTACCTTCCAGGCCGCCCTCCCAACAGCCAACAGAAACCAGAAGCGTCTATTGATCCCAGCATGATAAACCAAATACAGGAGCAGATCTAAAAAACTAATGAAGCTTCAGCATCAGGGCCCCGATCCCCAAGGGGACTGAGGGCGACTTTAGGGAGCTGTCGGGAAACAACCCAATTTAAGAAAATAACAACGATGACCCAGGTCTCCTTGCGGGACCTGAGCCCTACCCCCCATAACAGTTCAAGCTTCAGGGCCCCCAAAATGTCGGTCTGCCACTGGCTGAACATCCATTTCTGTATCAGTGGGAAAAGTAGACTTTCCCAGCAGCATTGGGAATAACAACACCAGGCCCGTGAACCTTCCAATGCCTACCTTCCTTGCAGCTGCAACGTATACAGAAGAGGACACCTGCCGTAAGTTGGGGGAAAGAAGACTTGGTCCCCCTGCCTAAGAAAAGCAGAGTATAGAGAGAGAGATAGGAAGTGGTCAGTATTCCATACACTTCCTGACTGCGTGGGAGAGAATAACAAGAGAACATAAATAGCCGCCTCTAGTTACACATGCTTTTTTTTTTTTTCAGGGATGCCATCCACATTCTCTCTAAGCGACACCTGTTGAGGATAACTGGTCTGTGGTTTCCTGAATGGCAGCTGCCAAAAACAGGGCAACTAGTGTCCGCTTTTATTCACAAGCTGCTTCCCACATCCGCTTGCAGCATTCCTTAAGGGGCCTCCAAGGGAGCAGGAGAAAGAGGAGGCATAGCCTTCCCTTGGTAGGAATTGTTAGCCCTGGCCTTCATGGGTGCACAGGGAGGGCTCATGCTTCATTCCTGTTACATAACCATCTTCGCCATATCACACAGCTTGGGTTCAATGTTCTTCTTTGTCAGCCATTAATCGTTGCCATCTTGGGCTTTTATAATTGGATTTCCCGGGTCACGTGGTGAGATAAAAAAAAAGTCCTCAATCCAGGGTGAGAAAATTGGGTTATCCATGAAGACTTAAGGGTGGGTGGGGGAGGGGAGGGGGGGAAAAGCACCGAGCAAGGAGAAAGGCTTTGAAGCTGCCTTCTTAGCAGTCTTGGACAAGCAGCCCTTTGGAGTACAACTCTGGAGGGTGGCCACTCTGTGGAGCCCCTTCCTCCCTGCATCCAAGGAGGATTCACCAGAGGTGTTTTTTTATTTTCATCTCTCATTCTTTCCACCCAATAAAGGGTGAACGGGTCAATCTGAAGAACTGGAACAAGCCGAAGAGTTAGAGGAGTTAGCGGAACTAGTGGGGGGGGAGGTGGGGGAAGAAGAAGGTGGAGAGATGGGGAGTGGGGCAAGTGCGGAGGACAAGGAACTAGCCAAGAGGTCCAAGGAGCTGGAGAAGAAGTTGCAAGAAGATGCGGACAAAGAGGCAAAGACAGTGAAGCTGCTACTGCTAGGTAGGTGCGCTGTAACGGGATACTCTTCAGCTCTTCTAAGGGAGGGTGGTCTGCTGGTGGATTCTGGCACAGAGGGAGCAAGCAGCAGAAGATGGCTGGGTCCAGATTTTGGCTATTCTGCATGTCTATGCAGCCAGGAAGCAATGATGAAGGGAAATCCTAGCCATTTTATGCCAGTACCATTGGATGACATGGAAAAGTCTTTAATCTCAGTGGGCTCTCCGTCAAAGCTGGCCCAAGTTGTTCAGCTGCCTGCGGTAAGGTACAAAATGGTGTGTCATGTAATTCTGGGTGCAGAAACTGAAGGGAATTAGAGATGAATCTTACTGCACCCAGAGGTGAAAGGACAGCATTATCCAATATACCAGAGCCCAGCAGGGTAGCTAAGGGGTTCAGGGCAAGTTGTCCTCAAGCACCTTGCTGCTGCTGCCCTCCCCTGCTTCTCTGTACCTGCCAACTGAGCTGTTCTGAGCTGCCTCATGAAGGGTAGGGCAAAGCTTGGTGTCTGTAGATAAGAAAGGATGGTTGGCCTTTCGGTGGTTCTGATTTTGCCAGAAAGAAGGTGGAAAGGAGACAGCTATCTGGGAGAGAATCAGAATGATCTGAGATTACTGCGGTGAACAAAAAGGAACATTGTTTAAAAATAAAAACTAGATAAAGTCTGTCCTAAGTTGGACCAGATGGTTTCTCATTAGCCTGATGACTTCCTAAGTCAGACGATTAGCGAGAACATAGATATCACAGCTTGCTGGATGCAGTAAAAGGTCAGTAAAACCCTCTCCAGCAGAGCAGTCCAGGGGCACCATGGTTGTCAGAAGAGATTAAGCATTCCCAAGAAAGGACAAGAGCTGGAGAGAAAGCAAGAAAAAAAATTGAAGGGTCCTGTTGTAATTTTAGCATCTGCGAAAAATCAGTATCTTGCCTGCAAATCTGATCTCTTTGGCTAAACAGAACATTTATTTTGGGTGAGTTCTTGAATTTCCTGCATAAGGAAATATAGTTGAAATCCACCCACCCCAGACTTCCAGAATTCACCCTTGACTCTACTGAAATATTGTTCCCTGAGTTTGTTATTTAACCAATTTTAACCTTTTTTTAAACCACCGCTCCAACAAGGACAGTTGCAATGCTCAGTGGGGTTCAGGGTATTGGGAGATATTGCTATAGTCTGTGTGCATAAATCCTAAAGTCCTTCCTGATCCTTGGCTCTATGGTGCTGATTCATGTGGAAACCATCTTGCTCCCCTGTAGGACCTTTCATAGCTCATGTACTCGATTAATAAAAGGCCAGCGGGTTTGCCTCAGTGTTGTGGCTGCATTAGAGTATGCACCTTTTGAGGAAAAAATATTGATTGATCCCAGTTCCAAAATCTATACTAAGATGAATTGCATGGCATCAAGTCAATTCTGATTTCTTATCGTGACCCTTTCCAATGTTTTCCACTAGGTTTAGAATACACAGCAGTGGTTGACCGCAATCTCTTCTTTGGGTGGGTAGGGGAGCATTCTGGGACCGTACAGTTTGCTCCTGACTTATGCAGGCTGGATCTTCTCCCAGGAGGCACACCAGGGAATCAAATTCCCAACCAGTGAGCTGTCCAGCCAGTTGATAGTTTTATTAAGCCAACCTAAGAGGCACAGGAAGGGGACACAATACTAAGAGCAGTGCAAGCTGTTATCATAACACAAGCTGTAGAAAGTAAGCAGGGCAAAGCATGCTTCTGCACATTTTTGGGTCATTTTGGTTAGCCCCACAAGGGATTCATCTTAATACAGATATTGACATATGTTTTGTTCCAACATGGCTGATTTTGATTGGTTCCAAGGGCTGTACTAATCATAGTGTTATGGGCCATCCAAGGCTTGGGGATTTTAATGGCTACATGGTGCCTCTCTTTCAACCATTGCTAGTGACACAATAGCTTCGCTGCTTATTCAGGACAGTCTTATTGGAGAGACAAATAAGATGGATACAGATTTAGTCCTACTTAGAGCAGAACCATATAGTTCATACTTAGAGTGGTTAACGTGTTGCACCAGAATTAACTCTCTCTATTCTAAAAGTGGATTCCATCTAGTGTATGTTTTGTTTTCTAAGTTAAAACTTTGTGTGCAGCTAAAGGCTCCAGCATAATGTCCCCGTATACCTTCTTCTCTGGTGCTTAGTTTTTTTTTCTTTCCTCCTAAAGCTGGCCTGGAAGATCAGCTGCTTTTAAAGCTAATAACCTTCCAGGTATTAGCCATGATGTCCCATGCCCTTATGACTGTACATCCACCTGAGCTCCTGACTGCAACATCCATAAACTCATCTGGACATTCGCCTACTGTGAATCGTAGCTATAAAGCCCAGTTTCTCTTAAACTAATCCAGAAGGCAAATTAATTGAGATTTTGTGGGATAGTAAAAAAAATGTTGCCTGAAACAAGAATATCTGTGATCAGGGTTGTGAATGGTGAGAGACTCCATCTGATTTCCACAGTCATGAAGGTGATCATTTAAGTGCAAGCATAGCACAAAAACAAGCAGCAATTAACATGATTCTCCCTGGATGAAGAGAAAGAAGCCATTTGTGAGAGCAACTTCAAAAGTGGTCTGAAAAGCAAAGACTTTCAAAGGCATTGAAATGCAAGGGATACAGGAAGACAGACAGAATGGCAAGACCAGAAATTTCATCCCTCCATCCTGCTCCTGGGGAGTCAGAAATAAAAATGCCCTCTTTCCATTATACTTTTTTAAAAGGCATTTGCAACTCTTTCTCCTGACCTCATCCACCAATAACCTTGAGGAATCCAAAATCATACGCAGCTATGATCCACAAGTGGGAAAGAAATACATTTTTAGACCTTTGCTCCTACAGGACAGCTTCATGAGATAACGTTTCCCTGGAAACAAGACGTTTGTTTGCCAAACAGCTGAAGCTGGGCACAGATCAAGTGGTCTGAACTCGCCTGCTTTTGTGCAACATGGGTTCCATCTAGGTGACAGCAGGGAGGTTGGGATCAGAGCATTAAAGCCCTAATTCTAAGCAGCTTCCTGTTTTGGAATAAGCAGCTTAAAGTGATGAGATGAGGAAACATAACTATGGTCACTGAGGAAGATTGAAGGGCAAGAGAAGAAAACGCAGTGAAGGAAGACAGAGCGCCTCATAGAATCATCAGCCTGGAAGGGACTCCAGGACCATCAAGTCCAACCTGGTGCTGGCACAGGAACCCTCAAGGATACACACCTCAAGGCGACTATACCCGGCACACCAGAGATGTGGAGTAAAATATGAATCAGCATCTCTTCCATTAACTTTTGAACCAGTGTTGCTGTGTTAAATATACCACTGTATTTTAGTACAATTTCTAGAAAAAAGAGAAATGCTAAACAATCATTTTAAGGGCTCAAAGTTGTACCAAATTCACCCAGTCTAGGCTGGCTGGCCTTTTTCGAAATGGAACAGCATATCTAGGTTGGGAGGAGGTTAGATTAGAGATTTAAATTTTGAAATCATGTTGGGGGGACTTGAGAAAAATCAGAAAAATTGGGTGGGGAGGAGAGACAGGTTTTTCTCTCTCTATTCCTCGCCCCTCCCCAAGTTCTTGGAAATTTTAGATCTTTAGGTTAGACAAACAGAAATGTTTTCAGTACCATCATATAAATATCTGGACAGAAAGAATTGCCATTGATTTCATGGGGGTTTAATCTCAAATACGTTGGTGATAGATTGTAGTGCAAATGACTTCCTGCATGTTTACAATATTGCCTTGGTTAGCAAAAGTCAAATATTTAAAAACACAAAAAAACTGGGCCACCAAATGATAATAGATCAGTTTGGGAGCTGTTCTACTTTATTTTGTATCTATAGCTTTTGGCAATAATTTCAGTGGCAGTATACATGTGAAATGTGTTGTGCACACTTCAGGCAGAAAGACATTACCTGTGTTAAGGTTGAGTTTCCTGGATAGATATGTTCTTAGCGGAACTTTGGGCAAACTATGTCAATAACTCATTACAAGTAACTCATTACAAGTGAAGGTCACTATAAAAATAATCCCAAAGATTAGGACATACTGTACATTCTCTGTCTGCCTTGACATGAAATACAGGGTGAGGAGTGGAGGTTGAAAACTTGACAAACAAAATCCAAAGTCTGCATTTTTATTTCATAGCTATCTATTTGCTGTGCCAGTGCAACAACTATGACTCAGAACAGCTGGGAGGAAAATGCCTTTCCCCTGTTTGTCAAATAGGCCGAGAGGAAGGAAAACACTGCCACCTTGAACCGGTATAGAAGGGAAGTGGTGATTCCCTTCTATGCCTCTGAACCTCAGAGGTGATTCATCATCATCACCATCACCATCATCATCATCACCATCATCATCATCATCATCATCATCATCATCATCATCATCATCATCATCATCATCAGGACCCAACTGATCATCAAGTCCAGCCCCTTTCAAGCAGGCACAGCAGGGAATCAAACTCCCAACCTTTGGCTCCACGGATGGATGCCTCAGCTATTGAGCAATCCAGCAATTAACATGAACTGTTTTCAAAGCTCGCCCTCCAGAGGTGCAAGCAGTGGGGAAGGAGGTGCAGCAGGGAGGAGGAGATTTAGAAGAGGTTGCCATGTTAGTCTGTGCTAGCATATCACCAAGATCCAAAAGAAACATCAAAGACAAAAACATGGTGGCACTGTAAAGACTAAACTGCTGTATTTTAATGTGAGCTTTCATGGGCAAGTCCACTTCCTCAGAGCAGGAGGAAGAGTAAGCCTCTGCTCTTGAAGGTGGGGAATTGTTTTTTAGGGGTAACCCTCCAGATGTTTTGAAGTGAATCTCTTAACAGTCCCTTGCCTTTGGGCCTTGCTGGGTGGGGTTTGTGAGTCAAAACATCCAGAAGACCAAACGCCCTGCTCTGAAGTACAAATAAGGAAGCAAAACAAATATTCATATTTATTACGATAGACATTTCCCCTCTTGGAACTTGAATTAGAGATTGGTTAACAAAAAAATGGACTCTTGCTCTAAATCTTCTCTCTCCATCTACTATCTTATTCATGAAATAGGAAATAATTGTTATCTTTAGGTAAAAGATGTACCGAACATGTGCTATGACATTCAGTCCGTAATATTTCTCACTCTAAACCCTTCAGTCATGCTAACCACCAGTGTCTGAGGGGACACATTTCTGAGGCAGCTGGTCGGACCCTTTTTCTTTTTAGAGGCAAATACACACCTTAGTTGGAGCAAGAGCTCTAATCCATATTGGCCTCCATTATTGTCCTCTAAATAGTCAATACACAACATTGCCAGGAACTTCCAACAGGGCAGCTGTTTTAATCTACTGAAGTGAAAGCAAGGAAGCAAGCAAGCAAACAAACAAACTCCTATTATGGTATCATGAAGACTAATTCATTGGGGATAATCTGCCATGGTTATGTCTGCAATGCTTGGAGGAAGGAGGAAGCTGAGGTGCATCAGACATGGAAAATCTGGGCATTCAGAGCGGCGGTGGGGGGGGTCAGGTCGGTAGATGCAGCAGAGTCTTCTATATGGAAAAAACATTACAGTTGCATAAGCAGCTCTGTAGGAGGGGGGTGCTCTGTAGAATGATTGTCCCACATCCGCTGTATTCCCATGGTAACTTCCTTCTGTGTAATTATGCTGCTATTTCCCCCACAGCATGTTGTTGCAACGCCCACAGATACAGTACTCGTGTTCTGCTTCCTTGCGCTTCATGCTGAGTGTGGCATAATCCAGACTGTTTCATAAGGATAAAGCCATCAGAAAAGCATTGTATTTCTTTGGAGGATGTAATTCACAAGACCCTCTGTCTACAAAGGGTAGAGATGGGTGGGTTCCCAAACTACGCATGTTGCCCCTTTAACATGCAGTCCTTCAGGGTGTTCATAAAGCAGCGGGTGGCCCCTACAATAACCATTACATTTCAACACCTAATTGCTGCTGGAAAACAACCCTGTTCTATAGAAGCCAGGCTTTTTCATTTGAACTAACCAATCCACTCTCTCCGCTGTTTTCCCGAAATCAGCGCCCACCAGACATTTTGCTTTATGGCGGCCTTTGGCCCTGGTGACATGACCATTTTGGTGCTGTGTTTGCTGCAAATGACTGGGCAGCAAAATATTGTGCCTCCACTCCAAGGTGCAGTATTTTGGCACCCCAGTCGACCACGCCCCCTGAAGCGCACTTTAACTGCTTCATCCTATACCACCACTAGGGGTTTGATCAAATTACTCCTCTTAATGATGTGCAGTTTTTACCACAGCAATTGCAGTGTGACTGGTGAAAATTCACACCATTTCAGTCTCCCCTTCCTTTTTCTCCCTCTTTCTGCTGTCCTACTTTAATAATCAATTGCTGGCATTTTGGTAACTGGGCACTTCTACAAGCTGCAAATTACCTGGTACAGTGACCAATGGGAAAGGAAGTGAGAGATGAGAGAAAAACAAAGGAGTTACTATAAAGGTGCTCTGGTACTGGGGATACACTGCCTCATTCTCAAACGTTCGCATGAACTCTTGCAGTAATACTAGAACGCCGACATGCCGGTAATCGACAAGCGAATCACTTTTTTATATATATGTCAGCATGACAGCCAAAAGCAGATCAATAAACAGGGAAAAGATGCTCATTTGGCAAGACAGGACACACAGAAATAAGTAATACACCCCTGCCGTCAGGGTGTTATTTGCGCATCAAATGTCACGTGATCGCCCACAATTTTAGTACGCATCAAAATATGATGCGCAGTTAATAGCTGTGCGACCAAGGCCAAAGACTACTTACTGCAAAACACCTGGAAGGCAGACTCGGAGGAATTCTGCTTCTTTAACCCTATTCTTGGGCACAGGTGGAGCTTTGTGTCTGAGGGAAACAGTTATAGCAAGATTCCTATAATTCTCAGAAATCTTTTAACAGTATCCGACTGAGCTTTTGTGAGGCAGAATTCCTACCAGTGCAGTATCAGGGGACTGTACTGCTTGTACAAGTGAAGGCTGGTTTTCTTCATGGAGGTCGCCACTTGCAGAACAGCAACGCAGCACAAGCCCCATAATCGCGTTTTACTAGGGTAGTTAGATTTGGGGTCCAGTGGAACCCCAGTAGGATACGAGCACATGTCTTCTTGTTTCAGACCTCTTAGCAGATGCTCTGATCAGCATGCCATGCAGCCTGCATTCTTTATTTATTTTTAATAAAAGGTTGTACTTATTACTGTATTAGCAAACACAAAACATAATGAGACATTATAAACATAACAAAACTTTACAAAGCCTAAAAAATAAACTAATAACACAAAACTTCAAAACAATTATATTAAAAGTGTTCCCTTTGGAGCACTGTTTGGGACCACTGGAGGTATAATTATTTCTCCTCCCTTCATGGAGTCCCGTTCCCTTTCAAAAATTGTACTGATTCTTGCTAGGGCGTACTTCCCTCCCTCCTAATTTAACACATAATAAATTCTCCCATATATCTATGAAATATACCTTTTAACAATCCCTTCTTTACTTTAATATTACGTTGGCTTTATTAATAGGATCCCATCTTGCAACCTTCTTTCTACTATTCATTTCAAGGAAAATCATGCTTTATTTTCCCAGCCATGCTGCTGTTAATAAATTTGAATCAATACCCACACTTCTAAAATATTTAAAAATACTTCTCCATTTACACTTGCAACAAAGACCAGAAAGGTAGGAAATTTCCTTCCACTTAGTAAACGATAGAGAGTTCCCACTTTTTATTCTTGCCCATGAATTTCTATCTGGCCTGACTGAGTAGCAAAATGGGCAACTTTTCCATTGGCTTACAAAGGAGCAGCTTTGGTCATGGATGGCAGCAGGTTCTTTTCACGCAATACAGTTTTCGCAGGAAGATATTACATACCTGGAGTAACGCCTTCCTGTTTGCATCGGGCTGCAGAACAGGTTGCTTACTGGTTTCTGTGGTTCTTTGGATGGTTATCTGTGGACCTATACCTTTGGGTCTTGCATATACACAGAGCTTCATCTGGAACATGCCAGAACTGAGCATGATTTTGGCAAGAACCCTGTCATTCTTCACAGTATTGCACATTTCCATAGGACATAACATGGCTGCCCACAGACTTTATTCCAAATGTTGATTTCCCAATGTGGTGTAATGGGCAGTGCAATGGACTAGGACTCTGGAGAACAGTGTTTGAATCCCCACTTAGCCATGGAAGCTGACTAGGGGAGTAGAACTGGTAAAATCGCTTTGTGTATGTGTAGCCTGGATACTATAATTAAACTGTAAACCACCCAGAGACTACTTGAAGTGGTATGGGGTGGTATATAAGCAGAAGACTTTGCTTTTGCTTTTAAATATTTATTTATTTATTTATTTATTTATTGTATTTATACCCCGCTTATTATCAGAAGATCTCTAAGCGGCTTACAAAGCCACAATCGGCACAGATAATCACAATTGAAAGACAGACGATACACACATCAACTAATACAATTAAAACCTGATAGCGTTCCTGAAACTCACTTTTAATATCTCACTTTTAAATATCAATGGAAGAAAAGGAATGGTGGACAACGCACTGAGACACATTATGGAGCTTGAGTACAGACAATGGAGCTCCTGCCAAAATTCAGCTCATCCAAACAATGTTCTCAGTGTGGCTTTGGCTTTAGGTGCTAGTCTCATATGGGCTTCAAAGAACCCCCACAAAGACATGCTAGAGCTATGCAGCTTTTTGAAGCAAGATGTGACCTTCCTTCAAATACTAGTTTCAGTACACACATGCTACAGAGCTGTAACTGCTATAATGTAAAGTCTACTTCATGTACATAGCAGAAGAATGTGGTATAATAGACCATATCACTCCCAAACAGGTCATGGGTGCTATTTCATAGCATTCCCTTGCTTCTTGTTAAGATTTCTTGCAAATAAGAAGGGCTCACACGTCACCTGGAAGGATCCCATTCTGGAGTAGTTTTCAAATTGCAGTGGGTTAGTTCAGATCTAGTTTGGTTTTTTAATGGATGAGAGACATTAAAACAAATTTAATCCCTAAATATATGGGTCAAGCTCATGGGCAGGAAGTACTCCATAAGGAGGAGGAGTCAGGGGAAAGCATGTTGAATAGCAGTGGGATACATTTTTGGTTGACAGGCCTGACAGGTATAGATAACATTGTTGACAGAGCTTCAATCCAAGTACCTGACAAGGCCTGTGTTTTGCTCTGGAACCTCTTTCAGTGGCTCAGCTTTCAAGTCTGTGAAGCAGTGACACACACACACACACACACACACACACACACACACACACACACACACA
>JAHTLZ010000129.1:53630224-53666521 GCA_023846285.1 Phrynocephalus versicolor
AATAATAATAATAATAATAATAATAATAATAATAATAATAATAATAAAGAAGAAGAAGAAGAAGAAGAGACAGTTTTGATTGTCATTCAGCTGAAGCCACTGTTGCGTGATGCCACCTGGTGGTTACTGACTTTTTTTTTTTTTTTTGCAAACATTATCAGTCTCTAGGATAGAGTATCTGAGTTTGTTCACAGAATTCAGGAAAGACCTAAGGTGGCATCAAGTGTGTGTGTACAGTTAAACTCACTGTACTCTGCTTTGGGGCAGTTAATATTGGGATGGAACTGACTTATTTTAAAAGATGCAATGTAGTGTTAGAGAAAGTGTGGCAAGCCCTCTACAGGGGAGATGCTGTGACATAACACAGAGAGCCTTTCAACATAAGACACACAAACACACATGTGTCTGGGTAGTAGAAAGGCCAAAGCACAAACACTTTTCTTGTCTGGTGTCTCTGGTGTAGCATGATTCTACAAGCTTTAGCACCCCCAATCTTCTTCTTGCACTTCATCAGAAGGAAAGCCATTGATTTCGTAGTATACATGTGTGAGTGTTGTATTCATCCTTAAAACCTACACAGACATTATTTATCCATTGAATCTCATGTTTAACCATCATTCAAGCCATCAGGGAAACATGTGCCCCTTAAATCAATGACAAGCCTGGCAAATGTATTTCCCTGCTTCCATAACTGGAAGCAACCAGAAGTCCACCTCCAATTATTATTATTATTATTATTTATGTTAAGACCATGCAGGGTGATCTATTTAAAAGGTGAATTGCACTTGATGAATGTTTCCAGGACTGTCAAGATGCAGGGTTTTGCTGAGTTTTTTTTTGGGGGGGGGGGGGGGGGTAGACCCTGGGAAATGGTGAGAGTATACTTTGCCCCCTCCCACTTTATTGGCTCTGTTTTGTAACAGGATGACGGGCGGCAGCTGTTCAACTTGGCCGACTCAATTGAAGAGGGAACCATGCCTCCAGAGCTAGTGGATTGTATAAAGAAACTCTGGAAAGATGCGGGTGTCCAGGCTTGCTTTGAACGAGCAGCTGAGTACCAGCTCAATGACTCTGCTGCATAGTAAGTAACCAATGAAAATCATCTTATTTGCGCAAAGAACTGTTACTAGACCAGAGGTATCCGTTACTGAGTTAATACAAGAGGCTGCCGAAAGGAAGATGAATCTGGCTTCCCATTGCTTAACCACAATAGGCTTACTAAAACATTGTAATTGTCAATGTAAACAGTGTTGCAGTATGAAAGGACAGATGCCTGTCTAAAACAGCAAACCATTCAGAATCTGGCATGGTGAGAAGCACCAAGGAGGGCTAGGGAAATGGAAGCAGGACATTAAGCTTCCGAAAACTGTCGGCTGCAAAGTCGGCAGCTCAAATCCTGGGTGCCACGCAGCGGAGCCAGCTCCTACTAATGACCCCTGCTCCTGCCAAACTAGCAGTTCGAAAGCATGTAAATGCTAGTACAGTAGATAAATAGGTACTGCCATAAAAAGCAGGAAGGTAAAACAGTGTTTCCTTGCAGCCATGCCGGCCACGTGGCCATGGCCACGTCTTCACTGGTTCCTTCGGCTTGAATACGAAGATGAGCACCACCCCTAGAGTTGGACATGACTAGCATGTATGTGCGGCGGCGGGGAGGGGGGGGGACATTTACCTTAACATTCAAGCCATCTCAGCTACAGAGGCTTACTTACAGATTTAGTGGCAGCAAGGCATGGGAGGTACACCAAAATCTGGGCATTTTTCTAAAATATATTTTGAAGGTGATCTTTTAGATTTGTTTGTGTCTGTGACTTCATTTTACTTTTAAAGTGACATATGTGCTAAGTATTAAATGACAGCCTCTCCAAACTCTCCAAGGAACAAGCTAGTTGCTGAACATAAAGTCAGGTACTGTATTACCAATGTCGGAATACTCAGGGTTTTCCTCCAGGATATTGATCAACAGAGAAGATAGCAGCAAATAATTCATGTAAGGGTAACGGGGCATTTCCTGATTAATGTCCTTGAATGAGATGCATATTTATTTATTTATTTATTTATTTATTATATTTATATCCCGCTTATCTTCAATTTTGAACTCTAAGCGGCTTACAACAATAGAATACAATAGAATACATATATTTGAATGAACCTATAACCTAAATGTGACACATGTTACTCACAATTAGTATGGGACAGGAAAGATTAACATGGCAGGTAGGTCTTGTTAAGAGTTCTGTATTTTGTAATCAAAGCCTGACACAAAACATCTCTTATCCATAACTTCTTTAATGGTACTGTAAATCTTGACTATATCTGGGCACTTCAGTCACTTATTGTGGAATGGAGGTACAAAAACTTTCCAACAGATGTTAAATAGCTAACTTGCTATATAATTAAGACTTGTATGCTGTTGCTAGAATGCGTCAACTGACCTACTCGCTTTCATTATTCTACAAAACTTTACATTCCAGATCCTTGGGGCAGTTCACAGTTTTGGGAGCCATTTATACAAGCCACATCCACAGTTAAAGGATCCTGTTTCTTCCAACTTTCCAGAATTATTGACCAAAAACTGTCCGTTTGCATGTTGTTAACTTCACCGTTAATATTTTGAAATGTAGACCTTCAGAATTCCCAGAAGACAAATCCATGTTTTCTGACAGAAGAAAACAGCTGTAAATGCAACTAGATTACCCAAACAAAAAAGTACAATACGTTGCACTAACAGCAACTTGCACAATCGCTTCAGTTGCTTCCAGCAACAATGAGCAAATATTCACAGAGCTCCTAGGAAAGAGCTAGCATTGTTCATGCTCTTTGACACCTTAGATTCGGATCTGGCACAAGAACAATGTTTTGAAACCAGTTATTTGCTTGCTGTCACATGACCTTTTGTTATGCCCAAATATTTAGAAAGCTACGCTTCTAGTTGCTTGGATCTGCATTCATATTACACTCTGTAATGTTACTAGTTTAAATTCTCTAGTGATTTGATCTGCAAGATATATTTAAGATCCTTCTCAGCCATTAAATTCTAGCAAGTTTGGGGAAAGTTCAGCTTCCCACATGTAAAACTAGAATACAAATGACACACCTCACTGAGGTGTTATTGTTATGGATCTCAATGGATTCAGTCATAAAGTCCTCCAATGCACTTCAGTATTTTACAAATACAATTACTACCTTTTCTTCCGTAGTTACCTGAACCAACTGGATAGGATCACAGCTCCTGGCTACCTCCCCAATGAACAAGATGTATTGCGATCACGAGTTAAGACCACAGGTATCATAGAGACCAAGTTCTCTGTCAAAGACCTAAATTTCAGGTGAGCAAAAACTAATTCTCACTCTCTATCTAATCTTAAGCATGAATGAATTCCATTTCTTAATTCTATCTGCATTCTCCTGCATGTCCCTCTCCAAGCTTCCCAACACCTGAGGCCCTTGCTAATTTAAACCGCACTGCTGCAGAAAGGTCCTTTTCCTCTGGTATGTTTCAACCAATGTAAAATCAAATGCTTTAGTAGGTTCTCTTCCTTCTGCAGGATGTTTGATGTAGGCGGACAGAGGTCAGAGCGCAAAAAATGGATCCATTGCTTTGAAGGGGTGACCTGCATCATCTTTTGTGGAGCTCTCAGTGCATATGACATGGTGTTGGTTGAAGACGATGAAGTGGTAAGTTTTCTCATTCAAGTCTGTGTCAGCAGGAGAGATGAAGAAACAAAGTGGCTTTTGGCCAGAGCCAGCTAAACTCCTAGATAGGGACTCACCTGGTGCCTACACACACCGATAGCAGCTGCCTTGTACTGCAGTCTTCCCACTTGTGGGACGAGACAGCCCTTTGTCTAGAAAGGGTGAGGATGACTTGAGAAACCCAGTGGCCTGGCTTCTGATCCTCTGTAAGCAGGATAAGTCCCCTTAGCTGGAAATTCCTGTACTCTACAGCATTTTTGGCTGCTCCATTGCCGGCCATGCCTGCCTCTATTCCGAAAATGAAACACCTAGGTAAAATCATACCAGCCACCCCATCCACTGTACCACAGAATGTGAAGCGTTACCCAAATCCAACTCCTACATACATAAACAGCTTGCTGAAAGTTGTACTTCAAGTCAGCCAAGCAGAGAAGGGATAATTAAAGGCCCTGGAAGGCCCTTAATGCTTTGTTTGCCACACTGTGTTGCTCTGATGCAAGTCTAGGAAGCAAAATAAATAAATAAATTTCCCGGACATTGGTTTAACCCCTGCCTGAAATAAAAAAGTCTCTCAGTAATCAGTTTAAAAAAGAGTTGTAACTAGAATCAATTGGCCAAGAACAGAAACTTCCTAGAACACATTTGTTCTGATCCTAGTCCCAGAAGGACTGGGAAGAACTCATCCATCTATACCAAAGGTGACACCACCAGCAATAAGATTGGGAAGGATTTTTTTTGGGGAAAAAAAAGCACCAGGTTATCAAAGCAGGCTTTTCCCCTTTAGATTTACTACTGAAAGATTTCTGAATGCCAGAGCCAAAAAATGGCATTTGTTCAGTTTCTTTCAAATGAGAGAATCAGTATACCCTGTTGGTTTTAAAAGGGGACATGCCAGTGGTGAAGACTTCCCCATTTTTGCAAGATCTGTATGATTTATTGTTGAACTTTTTATTCTGAACCACACTAAAATGTCGATGCACAAAATACAGACTTATGGTATCTCTTTTGTTTTGAACTAGAAGCCAAGACCCAGGAAATGGAGCCAAATGTTGGTACAATGGAGAATACTAGTCTTTATGGTGCCCAATAGGACATAATTACAGTTAAAGGACATATAGGGTATTTCTGGGCAGATGTTCATTCCACGAATCTGTTATCTTACCCAGAGCTGCTGCTTTCAGCCTTTTCAGAAAACTCCATTCTTGATTCTTGCTCAACTAAGTGCTCCTAATTTCAGGAGAGGGAAAGAGAGACTGACACTTTTAATTTCCTGTTAAAATAACGGGCAGTCATAAAGCCTTCTCTGTCTATGATATTCATTAATCAGTGCTACCTGTGGGCTCCGGATCTGCTTTCACCCACCACCCTGCCAAATCATATGGAGGTCTTATCTTCAACAATACGATTAGGCGGTGGAAGTCTAATGAAAAGGAAAGACCACAGGAGCACACCCATCTGGTTGTGCAGGATGCTATAACATGGGGATGTTTCAGGGATTTTTACCCCTTCGGTCTTTTGCAGCCTCTGCATCAAGACCAATAACATTACTCATCCTTTTGCTAGGACATTCTAATGCCTGGGTGAGGAATTGTCGTGCTCCGTTGTGTTTTTGGCCTACAACTCCCACCAGGGCTATAAACAGAAAATAACAAAAAAAAAAAAAAAAACCACTGCTCTGCTCCAACTTCCCCTTTCCTTTTGAATAGATTTTTATTAACAAGTTAGGACTTTACAGACCTTCCCATGTACTGTGGGTATTTTTGTTATCAAGCTTCAACTCTGAGTGGAAACTTTTATTTATTACGGAAAGGTTTAAAACACCAATTTTATCCACGCCTGTGTTCTTTTTAGAAAGCAAGTATGTTTCTTTAATTGTATATTTATTGATTGGACTTGTACACTGCATCATCTGGTGTCAAAGCCACTCTATGAAGTTTCCCTTGTCTTTTCATTAGTGCAAGGAATGTATATTCAAATTTGAATTTGAATTCAGAGTATTACCCAAAGTCAGGAGCAAGCCTCCTCAATCTTCTTTCCTCCAACATCTCGAGCAACGGTGTTTTTCCATTTCATTTCTTCCTCAGTGCCTCTTTTCACTAATGACTGTGTTATTTCTTTATTGAAAATGGTATGATCAGTGTATGTACATGCAAATTTATTCTGTAATTCTTAAGGCCCGAATCCAATGTTACTACAAGGGAACGTCACCTCCATTCCCTTCCCCGCAGCCCAGAGGGTGGGACAAAAAACAGCTCCATGGAGCATTCTTACCTGCCGGAGTAAATTTTTGGGGTGTCAGGAAGAGGGAAATGGGGTGGAAAGTGGAGAGTGGAGAGTTCCTTTTGGGAATGATTCCTTGGTTTATCCAGAATGTGTGGTGTTTCTGACTTGCTAATTAGTATTTCAGGGCCATCACAACTTCACTCCTGCCTTATCTCACTTTATGTTTTTGTATTGGCACATGCAGCAGACTTAATTTAGTAATATACAGAATGGTTTTAGCTGAACAGATGGGAATGAACAAGTTTCTTCGTTTAAGGCAAATCAGAAGTGTAGGGCTGACACAACACTGGGTGGAATATCTAATATCTTGCAGGGTAGAAACGAAATCCAAAAATATTTATAGATAGGATTGAACACTGGCATGAAAACAACAGAAGTACTGTACATTTAACCAGGATAAATGCAGAGTTCCATACCTTGGAAAAAGATATCAAATGCACAGCTAGTACCTAATGTAAGAAGAAACTTACATTAATGTAAGAAGAATCTTAGAATGTTACATAAAAAAGAGAAGAAAATTGCAATATTTTGGACACATAATGCGCAATGAGAAATACCATCTGCTGCAGAGTATCCTTCAAGGAAAAATAAATGGGAAGCATGACCCGGGGTGTAGAAGAACATTCTGGCTTAAGAACTTAAGCCAATGGTCTGCAGTGAGCACAGCTGCTCTGTTTAGAATAGCTTAGAATCCAGTTCAGGCTACGAGGGCATGGCACTTGAAGAAGAAGAAGAAGAAGACTCTTGGGATTGTTGTAGATCACAAACTGAGTATTAGCTGCTGGTGTGATGCGGCTGGAAAAAAGGCAAATTATGGTTTAGGCTGTCTTAACTGAAGTATAATCTCCAAATCTTATGATGCATGAGTTCTCTTTGGCACTAAGTTAGGCTGCATCTCTGTCAGGATCTGCATGCTGCACTTCAAGAAGGATGCAGAGAAACTGGAGGAAGTTCAGAGGAGGGGAGCAAGTGCGATCACTGGAAACCAAGCCCTATGAGGAAAGACTGAAAAAAACTGGGCACATTTAGCCTTGAGAAAAGAAGGCAGAGGGGAGATACCATAGGACTCTTCAAATACTTGGAAGGCTCATACACAGAAGAAGCAGGATCTGTTCTCAATCATTCCAGAATACAGGGCAGATACTATAAAGGGCTCAAGTTATAGGAAGCCAGATTTCGTTTGACTCTCAGAAAAAACTTCCTGTCAGAGCAGTAAAACAATGGAAACAATTATATCTGGAGATGGTGAGCGCTCCCTGTCCGGTCTAATTTGACTTGGGATTCCCACAATGAGCAAGGCTTTCAATTCAATGGCCTTATAGACCTTTTCCAAATCTATTATTTAGATCTTGGAAGAAGCAAGTGCGGTTAGAATTTTGTGTGTGTTTCTTTCATGAGTAGAAGAGTCTGAAATGGAACAAAGCAGTACTCCAGATAATGTTCAAATTGCTAAGAAAGATATCTAGAAGCATATTCTAGGACAGAATTACAGCTATTTTATACAAAACCTGGGAGAACGAAAAAATAATCAATATGTTGTCTTTCCTCTAGAACCGCATGCACGAATCTTTGCATCTGTTCAACAGTATTTGCAATCATAAATTTTTCGCTGCCACCTCCATTATTTTATTCTTGAACAAGAAGGACCTCTTTGAGGAAAAAATAAAGAAAGTACATCTCAGTATTTGTTTCCCTGATTATGATGGTAAGTTCATTTTAAAAAGTTCAGAAACCAAAGGCGTCACTTTTAAATTGTGCACATGTTCCAAAAGCGGTTCCGTTTATTATTAAATATACCTACAGTAAACACTGTATTTCAATTATTATGTGCATTATGAATTGTACTTCTAACTCTATTGTATGAAGAGAACTGAAAGAGCACATGAGATTATCAGACATCAAGCCAAACAGACCTGTAATAAAAACTCGCAACAGTGATGCTTAGAAAACTATGTTTACATAACTGCATTTATAGAAATGTTCTCACCAATCAACACATTAAAAATTGTAAAGTGGATAAAAATGCATATAGACTTAGATTCACCACCTGAAAGAGCAAACCTGCTCACATTAAGGTGGGGAAAGGGCTATCGTCTTTCTTATTGTTCTTACTGAACCGTGTCCTCCTCTTGTCCTTTGGAGAAGGTGGCAGGGAGTGAAGGAGAAACAAGCATTCCCAATCTCTCCCTTCATTTCCAAACAGGTCCCAATACTTTTGAAGATGCCGGCAACTACATCAAGAACCAGTTCCTGGATCTGAACATGCGAAAAGACGTGAAAGAAATCTACAGTCACATGACTTGTGCCACAGACACACAGAACGTCAAATTTGTATTCGATGCCGTCACAGATGTCATCATCAAGGAGAACCTCAAGGACTGTGGTCTCTTCTAAGACTTCACTTTTTTCAAAGGTAATTTTCATCTTAAAAACATAGTTATCTAATAGTCTGGACAAATGAGTGTATTTTAGCACTGTTTTATGATCTTGACGTTTGTATAAGAAAGTGATTCTTGTATCAGTTTAGTCCTGATTCAGATAGATTCTACCTCTACAAAATCTCAAACTGCCCCTTAATTTGGCAGCATCTGTAACTTCCCTCACAGTGCACAAAGTTTTGAGATTCATTTCTGAACAAATTATATTTATAGAAGCTTCTGACTATTTATAGAAGTTTCTGACTATGACTTCTGAGCCACATTCACTTAATTCCCACATAGAAGCAGAACCTCCAATTCTTCATTAACTATACAAAAGTATTTATCATACAGAAGATAAGCTATCCAAATGAACTCAGCTATATCACAACTAGCCAGCAGTGGATTTTCATGTAGAAACAAACTGTATAATGAGTTTTTTATTTGTTAGATCCTCTACTTATCTGACATTGATCAGATTTATATGTCACAACAAACTAGAATCCTACTGAATTCTGGTTAGTTCATGACAATCCGGTATGCTACCTCTTCATGCTAGATTGCTCCTGCTTGCAACAAAAGTGGCTAAATATCGTATATACTCGAGTATATGTTGACCCAAGTATAAGTCGAGGCCCCAGATTTAACCCCCCAAAACTGGGGAAGCTTATTGACTCGAGTATAAGTCTAGGGTGGGAAATGCAGCAGGGCCTGGCAGCAATTCCTTTGTGAGCTGGGGGAGTGGTGTGTGATGCTTAAAATAACTTTTAGCCACTGATGCAAGTGCTTGGGTCAGTGGCTAAAAGTCATTTTAAACATTGTGTGCCGCTCCCCTGTGATGCAGAGGGGGGTCATGAGAAGCGGCATGCAATGTTTAAAATGACTTTTAGCCACAGATGACTTGCCTCAGTGGCTAAAAGTATTGACCCGAATATAAGCCGAGGGCCACCCTTTTCAGCCCAAAATTAGGGCTGAAAATCTAGGCTTATATTTGTATACAGTAAATTCAATTCGTGATGATAATATGTGGATCTTGCAAGAACCAATGGTCTACAGTCGAGAAGCCAATTCATAGAAGTGAGAGTAATTGGGCAATAGATGTCTAGACACACTGGCTTACTTATAATATGCCAAATGTTTCCATGGAATCCTGAATTAATATGACATTCAGATGCACTCACTACGTCAATTCCAAGATTGGAATTGATGCTTCCACCCAATTTCCATGCTTCTGGCAGCTGACCTCATTCAGCAAGATTGTCTGTACCCTTTTCAATAATCTGGAGGCTTTGCCACGGGGAGGATGCCGTAAGACAGACTGTCAGGAAGATCAGCTGCACATGCCTAAATTTGCTGTCAGTTCAGTCACAGAGCCAGAGGTTGGGAGTTCAGTTGTCCATTGTGCCTCCAGGGAGAACAGCCAGCCTGTGTGCCCTTGGGCAAGCCGAACAGTCTCAAAGCACACCAGAAAAAGGGAATGGTAAACCACTTCTGAGTATTCTCTACCTGGAAAACCCTGAAAAGGATCTCCATGAGTCAGAACTGACTTGACAACACACAATTTTTATTATTATTTCACAAAAGCTATTAGGAACATCAGCAAAATACTTACTCTTTGAGAGTTTGCTTCCTATACATGTTTGAACATATGAACCTAATAAGATACACGCAGAGCTCGCCATTGCCACAAACTGATCTCTTTGAAAGAAGGAAAACAGCTGGAAATGTCATTTCTTTATTGCATGCTGCTCTCAAAGCTCTTTGGGCGCTTTTACATGATCCCTGAGATCCGCTGGCCACTTAAATTCGGACCAGAGATCTTAGGGGCTTGTCGCTCTTCCTGTGTCCCCACCCCTCCGCACTTCCTTGCTCCTGTCTGCGTGAGGGGAGGGAGAAAAAAAAGGAAGAAAGAATGTGGCTCACCTCCGTTCTGCCTCTCACTCTTGCCCCGGCAACATTCCAGTCTCTTAAGTAGCTCTTAAAGGGGCGGGAGCCAAAAAAACAACAAACAGAAGCGAGGAGAGCCCTGAACTCACTATCGTTACACCGCATCAAGGAATTTCCATATCCAGAGAGCAGGTACTTGAAAGGTGCGCTGGGACGCGCGTGGTCGCACTTAATTTCCTGTAAACTCCGGAGCTGGTGGGGAAACATTTTTAAGCTCCGGAACTGGGAGCCATTTGCCCCGGAGTTTAGGGGTCGTGTATAAACGCCCATTGTCAAAGGTCAGTTTCAAGGCTCCTAGTTGGCTTGCTTTTTTTTTTTTTTTACATAGTACCCAAGTTTAGGGCATAGCTCTTTTGCCTCAATATTTGCAACGTGAAGTTTGTTGGTATGTTTAATGTTCTCTGGCAGCATCTGTGCTGTTCTATAATCCAAACATGTTTTCATACAAATTTGATTTCATTTCTCAATATACTCTCTAACCTTCTTCATCCATTAGGGAAATGGACTCCCAGGTAGCTTCACTATTCTGCTGAGCAGAGTCAGTGGAGTAAAGAAAAGTTACTCGACAGTCCACACTTTTCTTTGTCTTGTCTATGATACAAACTGTACATCTTCAAAGCCACACCATCGGCAAGGAATGAAGAAACAAAAGTTAAGAGCATCCGGTCTGAGTGATTTTCTTTGCTAATCTGCCTGCTTTCTGACATACTCTGTGAAAGCCCTGAAATGTCAATATGATCAAAAGCCATCGTCATGAGACAATGAATCATGTGACAAACACTGGACTTTCATGTTTCTACATAACCGAGATGTTAAAAGTATCACTCTTCTGTTGGAAAAAGTGTGTTTTTGGATTTCTGCTCTTGCTGTTCCTTCAATTATAAATGGTCTGAATTGGGATTCTGCTGAACTTAAATGGCCAGAATCCTGTTGGTTTTATGTTGCTTAAGCAGACAACCACAGGCATCACACCCCTTAGCTACCTCTGACCAGAGTAACAACGGCACAATACATTGCGGGCTTGATCGTGGAATGAACATCAAGTGGTGAGGGAAACCTGAGCTGTGCTTGTCCTTATGTGCATTTTCCAACAGGATTTTGGCCAACAAGTTAAATATCCAGGTCTTAAAATTAATATACATGTGATGAAACTATCTGTTAATTAGCCCAACAATTTGGGATGCATTCTTCAAACTTTCAAGTAAATACTTATTTTTATTCACAGTTCTTTGAAACGGGTAAAATTTGTCCCCACAGCCTTAAGTAGTCAACTTATTTTTTTATTGTCTAATCTACCCACAGTAAATGCCCCCGTGAGCCCAGATTGATTCATTTTCTTTTCACACAAATTAATTCTACCCACGACAGCAGTACTGATCCCAGTCCAATACATTATCTCTTGCTGTGGAGATTATTGCTCTAGCTGCTTCACTGGTTAAAAGGTCACGGTGACATACAAAAGAAAGCCACAGATATCTTAGGTTAGAGAGACTTCTCACACTCATAGGAAATAGAGAGGAAAAAAAGATACAAAGTGGAAATGGTTATGCCAGAGTTCTCACTTTGGCATTTAGAGCTATATTGTTCTTGACAATTTGTAAATAAGTCTCATGTTATTAGACAAGATTCTCTTTGTATTAATCTTTACTGCAAAGAACTGCCGATACAGCTTCAACTAAATGTAGGAAATCCAAAAATAAAGAAATGTGCATTGAAACTGTAGATGCAGCGTCATCAATTTTAAAAAGTGAACTGTTTTGTAAAAAATCTGCTTCCAGTTTATTCTTGTTTTTCATACAGCACATACACATCTAATAGTCTACCGACCAGTATGTAACAGTAACCAATCCTGTATGTGAAAGACCTGGCTTTAACTTTCAGCTGAGTCGAAGTTTACAGATGTGCTTGGTGACTGTAACATTAAGAGACCGCATGCGAAATGCAGAACTGAAAAAGGTCACACATCATTTTATTGCTTTTCAGTAGAAGCTATCCAGCTTGCAATTTTCTGTTGATGAGATATTGTATGTTACATAGGATGTCATGAAACTAACCTCTGTTAAGTCACCTTGGCAACTTACATTGAATGCCACATCACCTCAAAGTGTTGACATGAGATAAACAACATCCATTTGACATGGGTATCTTATTGTATGAACACAGAGAAACCCATACGCCAGCCATCTGTACTATCCTCCTGTGCAATTAAGACTTTTTAAATCACTCTTCTGCTGTAATTATGATCATCACAGTTGGCAACAAGGGTGCAGAATCTGAGTTCCTGATATGGAATGTGCTAAGAACTGACAGGCACTTTGCTGTATTCTCAGCTTTACTCTTAAAAGACAAGGATGAAAATATGTGTCGAAATACATGTTTGATGGATTCCAACTTTCATAACCCATCACCACAGGATATGCTATCAATGCTAATGGGATCTGCAGTCTAATAAAGCATGGAGGGTCCCATGTTGTCCACTCTGGGATAAGCTGTGTAAGCCAATACAACAAAAAACTTGACATTGTAATTCTTCAGAACCCAGATATTTTATATGATGGTTTAGGAATATAAAAAAGCTACTTGATCTAACTAAAATCTTTATTTAAAGAAATCAGAAATTCAAACAAGAGAAACTGACAGATTTCTAGAACATTTTTGAAACAGCTCCAATAAAATTAGGAACATTAATATTTTTAACTCACAATTTTAATATTGCCAATAACTACACCAGGTTGAAACTGTACATGACAAATTGGGTGTCTCAATGTAATGGTTTCAGCAAAGAAATGCATTGACTCTGCTTAATAACATCACTACAATGAAAACAATGGCAAATAGGAACTTGGCACCACATTTACAAAGTAAAGGCATGCTGTTCATACATTTTTGAAATCTCTGAAGATAGAAGGCCCTGGTAAATGCAGAACAAATTGCACCGTCTACAAAATGCCCCACTGCTTTAAGACCAAAATACACACAGAAACAATTAAGGGGTTGATTAATTAGCTCTGCAGCAGCACATCCTCTCCTTTCCAGTTTGGAATTTTACAGCTCATCTTTCTTACTGGAAGCCACCCTAGGCATTTCATATAAGCAGATTTACACCTGCTACAGCAGCAGCACGCTCAGAGATTTGGTAATCAGCATAAAACCACACTAACCCTCCCCAACCCATACACAAGAAAAAAAATGGCAACCCTGCTACAGAGAATTTATGTTTTGGGGAAGGGGAAAGCCTTACAGTGTTCATAGCAGAACAGTAACAAAGTATGCATTAGACGAAGCCATAGCTTTAGCGGTAAGAATTCTAAGGCCCTTTTAGTTGCAATAATATCAAGTTCTGACCACACCAAGTTTTAAAAACAAAAGGTTCCTGCTAAGAGGAATTACTTTCTGCATGATCTGGTCACATGTGCATAGTTAAGTGTTTTTGTTTGTTTTCAAAACAAAACTGTTTTTCAAATACAGAAATAAAATTTAGTCAAGATGCAGTTTTGATTGAAAACTCTTAAAAACTTAACAGTATTGAAGAAAGAAAGCTACATATTGAAGTTCTGGGATTGCAACTTCTTAACAGCTGTACATGTTTGAAACTATGCAATCCAAGGGGTGCCTGGATGATTTTTAAAAAATCACACTTAACATTAGTTTCATTTTGAAGCCTAACCTCAGTACCCCATATCAATAAAAAGGTCCCTAGTACAGAAGATTGTGCTAAAGAATGCAAGGATTTTGCATGCTGTTTTCATTCCCCAGTTCTGTTCATGCTTGCAGCTGTCCCACGAGGCAGCAAATAAACAGTCCAGTTCTTAGAACATCCAATCCTGAAATATGGAAGAAAAGAAAAAGCTGAAGTTCATGGGAAATCCAGGAAAATGTTAGTGCAACGCTAAAAGGTCAGAATAACTTGAGAAATTCTTAATGTACCTCTCACCACCCGCCTCCTTTTAGTACAGTCCACATTCCTTCAGGTTGTTTTTAATTATAACATCTGTAACAGCATCAAAAACAAACTGCACATTTTTGGTGTCAGTGGCACAAGTGAAATGGGTATAAATTTCCTTGGTGTCTTTTCTTCGGTTGAGATCTTCAAACTGGCATTGAATGTACGCAGCAGCTTCCTCATATGTATTAGACCCTACGGGGAAAAACATATCAAAGAGATCAAAAGGAGCCCCAATGGATCACACCAAAGGCCCATTTAGTCTAGCATCCACTTTCACACAGTGGATGGTTAGAAGCTCACAAGCAAATTGAGCAGGCATAATCTCTCTCATTTATATTCACCTATAATTGCTATTCAAGGACATGCTCCCCCTTTGTATACGAGAACGCACGCACGCGCACGCACACACGGACACAGACAGACACATACGCACACACGCACGCACACAGAGAGGTATGTATGTATGCCAACAAGCACTGTAGCAGACATGGTCTCCTTACCAGCAGAAATTTAATGCTGGGTAACATTGCTTTTAAACTACTTTCAATTAACCTCACAATCTACTCAAAACAGCAAATACTGTACTCATTTTGGTGCTTTATACTGCAAAATATTAATGACAATTAGATTAATATTCCAATGGTTGAGGCTAAAGAAGTGCAAGATACTCTAAAGTACAGTTTCAGGACGATGTAGCTCCACCTCTGCCATTAAAAACATCTACTGCCAGCTAGTACCTGAGTGAATCATTGTTTGAGAACATTATCAGTGATGCATTGAGCTCACTAAAGAAAAAAGAGGTTACTTACCTGTAACTCTGGTTCTTCGAGTGGTCATTCTGTGATTCCACACAATGGGTTAATGTGCGCACGCACAGTAGACCTCGGAATCTTCTGGAAAGCTATAAAATTGAAGGACCTCCCACCCTATAAAGGCAGGCTCTGCCCTCCTCCTACCTCAGTTCCGTATGCTTTTACACTGCTGTCCAGAGTACAAAACAGAGAAATAGACAGCATTATGTGACGGAAGAGGGGAAGGAGGGCGGGTTTGTGTGGAATCACAGAATGACCACTCGAAGAACCAGAGTTACAGGTAAGTAACCTCTTTTTCTTCTTCATGGTCTTCTGTGATTGCACACAATGGGTGATTAGCAACCTGCACTTACTGGAGGCAGGTAGTCACAGCAAAACAGCAGACAGCACAGACCGGCCAAAAGTCGTCTCAGCACAAGCCCTGGTGTCCAGCCGGTAATGAGATGCAAAGGTCAAGGCAGATGACCATGTAGTGGCCTTGCAAATATCTGGAACTGAAACCCCCTTCAGGAAAGCAGTAGAGGTAGACATGGCTCTAGTCGAGTGTGCTCGGACTCCGGCAGGTAATGGAGTCTTAGCAAGCTGGTAAGCTAATGTGATCAGCTGGACAATAGATTTTGAAATGCTTTGGGCCGACATCGGCTGGCCTCGTTTTTGGCCGTAGTAGCAGATGAAAAGTCGATTGGAAGTCCTGTAGGAGTTTGTTCGATCTAGGTAATATGAAAGAGCCCGTTTGACATCTAGGGAGTGCAAAGCACGTTCCAAATCCATTGATGGATTAGGGGGAAAATTGGCAAATGGATGGGTTGAGAAACATGAAACTGGGATACAACCTTGGGCAAGAACGAAATGTCCGTGAATGTCACCTTATTAGGGTGAAATTGCAAGAACGGAGTGTCCATACGCAGGGCAGCGAGCTCTCCCGCCCGTTTGGCCGACGTAATGGCAACAAGGAAAAGAGTCTTATAAGTTAACAGCTGGTCCGAAGCCTTGGCTAGGGGTTCAAAGGGCGGTCTCATTAGCTGACGGAGAACTAAAGTCAGGGACCACTGTGGTATTGGTAGAGAATGATGCGGTGTGATATTGCGTAGACCTTTCAAGAAGTCCTTTACCTTATGATGTCGAAAAAGGCGTGAGGAAGCTGAGTCTGGAGGCTGTTGGGCTACAATGGCAGTGACATACACTCTTAAGGTGGAGATCGAGCAACCCGCTGAAGCAAGGTGGCGAAGAAAGGATAAAAGCACGTCCACCAAAGTGGGGATAGAAGGTAGGCCACGTGATGCAGCAAAGGCACTGAATACCTTGAATTTATAATTGTAAAGAGCCCTGGTAGAAGGTTTTCTAGATGACTGAATTATGTCCTCAACGGAGGGAAAATTCTCCAAGCCGTGAGGTGTAAGGTGTCCGGCTGTGGGTGGAGAATTTTTAAGTTGTCCTGAGAGAGTAAGTCGTAGTGGAGAGGGAGGCGGTAGTGCTCCGACGCGATGCCCCTCAAGGTCGGGAACCAAGTTTGACGTGGCCACCATGGAGCTATCAGTATTGCATCTACCCATTCCTGTCTGAGCTTGACTATTGTTCTCTGGAAGAGGGGGATCGGTGGAAACAGGTAGAGGAAGTCCCGAGTCTAGGGAACCATGAACGCATCGCCAAGAGACCGTGGGTCCCGTCCTGCTCTCGAACAAAACCTGGGACATTTGGCATTTCGCCTGGAAGCAAACATGTCAATTTGCGGTTCCCCCCAACGGGCCGTGATCTGATGAAAGACTGCCGGATGGAGGGACCATTCGTGAGTGTTGTAGGTCCGGCAGCGGAGAGAGTCGGCGATCTCGTTTTCTCAGGTGGAGACGTGAATGGCCACCGGAGTGATGTTGTGCTGAATGCACCAGTTCCAAAGACGAATAGTGAGATCTAGCAGTGGTGGTGAGTGCATTCCTCCCTGTTTGTTTATGTAAAACATCACTGTGGTATTGTCGGTGACTAGTTGGATGGCTTTCCCTTGTATCACGGGTAGAAATGCCTTCAGTGCATGAGTGGCTGCCAAAAGTTCTAGCTGATTGATGTGAAGAGCAGCCTGTTTGGGTGACCAAAGTCCGTGCACTCGCAGGTTGTTGCAATGAGCGCCCCAGCCGACGGGACTGGCGTTGGTAGTGACTTGTTCTTGTAGGAGGGGGGGCACAAACGAAACTCCTTTGGAAAGACTTGCCGGGTCTGCCCACCATGCTAAGTGCTGGAGGAGGCACTCTGGCATGTTGAGAATTGTCCTGGGGTCGTCTGAAATAGGATCAAAGATCGAAAGGAACCAGGATTGGATGGGCCTCATGCGAAGACGGGCGTATTGGACCATGGATGTAGTAGAAGCCATAAGGCCTAACAATTTTTGAACGAACTTTGCAGTAACTTTGGGTTGGCGTATGGCCTGGAGGACCGCTGCAATGATCTTTCCTCTTCTGTCCACAGAGAGAAAGGCTCGGCCTACGACAGAGTCTAGGAGGGCTCCAATGTACGGCATTTGTTGAGAGGGGGTAAGAGAAGATTTCTTGTGATTCACCTGTAGCCCCAAGCTTGTCAACAGGGAAAGGGTGAAACGGGAGCCTTGGAGCGATTGGCGGTATGAAGGCGAAACCAGGAGCCAATTGTCCAGGTAGGGAAACACATAATGCCCTGCAGTCTGAGAAAAGCAACAACCGGGGCCATGACCTTGGTAAAAACTCTCGACGCAGAGGCAAGACCAAAGGGAAGGGATTTGAACTGGTAAACAGTATTGTCTAACAAGAAACGGAGGTAACAGAGGTGTGCAGGGGCAATGGCAACATGAAAGAAGGCATCTTTTAGGTTGATGACGAACCAATCGCCTGCTTTTAAAAGGGGAATGATAGAGTCCAAGGATGCCATGCGGAAGCGCCTTTTGACAAGGAAGACGTTTAGCCCTCTGAGATCTAGAATAGGGCGAAGACCCCCATCCCGCTTCGGGACAGTAAAGTATCGGGAATAATATCAGTGCCTTAGAATGTTGATGTTTATAGTCTCTATGGCATCCTTTTGCAGGAGGGATTGAACCTCTTCTCGGAGGGCCGTGGATGGTGTCGTGGCACAAACATGGCCCAAGGGAGGTAAGTATTGGAAGTCTATGAGGTAGCCGAAGGCAATGGTGTTCAGTACCCATCGGTCGGTTGTGATGGCTGTCCATGCAGAGAGATGGGGGGCTAAGCGAGTGAGCCATCCTTGGGGCCGAGGGTGGTAAGCTTGGGGGTGAATGAAGTCAAAAGCTCTGTTTGTTTCTCCTGTCAGGTCTACGTTGAGAAGGACGGTTGCACTGTTGGCCAGCAGTATTATGATTAGAAGAGCCCGTGTTAGATTGGAAACACTGCCTCTCAGGTAAGTATCTCTGATAGAAGGAAGTACGTCTCCAGGGCCGACGGTAAGATCTATAAGTGTTTTGGTAAGAGTAGGAGCGTGAGGTCTTGCTCAACTTATTCAGCTTGACAAATATGTCATCTATTTGGGGATCAAATAGCCCCTTTCCATCAAAGAGGAGGTCTTCAATGCGGGCTCTGGAGTCATCTGGAACAGTGGTGGAACGGAGCCACGCATGTCTGCGAAGGACAATGATTGTGGCCAACTGTTTGGCCGCAGCATCAATGGTGTGTCTGGCTGCAAGTCTCTGATGTTTAGCCAAGGCCATGACATCTTGGTATGAACCTAGGGCTCTAGTACGATGATCTTCCGGCAGTAGATTTAGGAGGGGCTGCATCTTATTCCAAACGTTGCGTAGATAAGCTCCCATTGCAGCCGAATAGTTAGCTACTCTGATGATGAAGGAGGAGAGAGAGTATAGACGACGGCCCAGCATGTCTAGTTTCCGTCCCTCCTTGTTGGAGGGAGCAGTAGATGATCGAAAACGTGCCCTGTTTTGAGTAGAGTTCACAATGAAAGAATTTGGGAGAGGGTGTTTCTGCAAGAAGGAAGTATAGTCACCGTGGGTTTTGTACAGGTTTTCCACTCTGCGTGGCATCTGGTAGGATGATGACGGCTTCTCCCAAGATTCCTTAATTAAACGTAGCATGGGCTTGATGAAGGCTAGCCTGCAAGGTGGAGCTTGTTCCAAGGAAATGTCATCGAATACCTGGTCGTCATCATCTAGAGGAGGTTGCACAACTACTAAATTAAGTGCCTTTGCAATTTTAGTGATCATTTGGGAGTAAGATTTATAGTCCTCAGATGGAGAAGGAGCGTGGTCATCAGCAACTTTGGAGTCTGGAGTCGGGGAGTGCACTTGAAAGTCCCCTGAATGAGTAGACTGTGAGTCAAAAGAGGCCGAATCAAAGGTGTCTCTGGATGGAGAATAGGACGGGTCTGTGTCCTGGGAAGCAGAGGCTGACAGGTGATCTGAAGGAGTTCCATGATGAGATCGGCTCGTGGCTCTCGTAGCCATTGGGGTGGGCTGTGGAACAGGGTGATATGGTTGAGCTGGGGGCGCGGGAGGGGCAGCGCCAGCAGATAGAGCCCTTGGAGTAGCAGGAGCCACAGTATCGGCAAGCGGAGGCAATTCAGGACGCCTAGTCATTGATGTGGCAGCAGTTTCAGCAAGCCTGGGACAGCGTCGAGGTGGAGATCTATGACTAGCAGAGGCAGCCGAAGAGGCAGTTGAGTGAGATCTATGGCGGCGTCTATGCGGGGCATGAGGTGGAAAGCCCATATAGTCCGGATGCCAGTAGACTAGTGGTGGGTGGTCATAGCGAAACCGCCTGTCATATGGAGCTTCATCAGAGTAGGAGGCGAAAGAGTCCTCCCAGTGACGGCGACGTTTTCGCTGGTGGCGAGCGTCTGAGTCAGCCGATGATGAGGTCGAGCGGTAGCGGGGGCAACGTGGGTGGTGTGCCAAGGGTCGGGCGGCATACTCCCGACCCCGGGAAGAAGTTCTTTCCATCGAAGCGGAAGTGTCGCTGGCCGGTGGTTGAGAGGCGGGGCCGCTCTGTCGAAGAGGAAGTGCGGCGACGTTGCCTATCGGTGGTAGAGATGTGTGAGCGCTCCGTCGAGGCAGAAGGGCGGCATTGGCGCCTGTTGGTTGGGGAGCGTGACCGCGAGAGATGCCGCCCGGACGAGGCCGAATGATGGGAACGGCGAAGGCGTGGAGGGCGGTCTCTGGCAGAGCGTCTCGACAAGGTAGAGCGTCCCCGTCTCCGGTTGGTGTGGCGTAGTGAGCCCGAGGTGGAAGACGGGCTGGTGGAATGGCGCCGCTGCCGCTGAACTGTCAGTGGAGTGTTACGCCGAGGCTGAGATATTGGGAAGGACGATCCCACAGATGCACTGCTGCGGCCGGCCGGGGTGGGGTGAGAGCCTTGCATGAGCGGGGGCAACTCTGATAAATTATCACCCCAAACAAGTGAGTTAGGAGGGCTGCCCGGGGGAACGATGGCATGCTCCACTCTGCCCTGGTCGACCTCGGTTGTTTCAGGAGGTCTAGGGGTAGCCTCTAACTGTTGTGGTAGAGGGCTGGGTCGCGCGGCCAACTTAAGCGCCCGTTTGTCTGACTTGGAGAGCTTGGCTTGAGTGGTGGAACGGGATTTATTCCAGGGCGCTGCCGATTGGTCTCCGGTGGAGGTGGAGGGTTGGGTAGGAGCCGTTGAGATTGTTGGGAGATCGGAGGGAGCCGATGAAGAAGCCATGGCTGGTGTAAGCGATTGTTCCCAGAGATGATATTTTAGTCTCTGAAGGCGGGAACGAAGGGTGACTTTGGCAAAATTCTGGCAGTGGGTGGAGGAATCGGGCAGATGGCTTCCTCCCAAACAAAACAGGCAAAGAGAGTGCCCGTCAGAGGCGGCAATCTTATTTTGGCAAGAGTTGCAGCGCTTAAACGGCGCAGCAAAGGCCATAAAAATATGGCGGGAAAAGGATTCCTCCCCCGAAGGGGAAGGGGGGGGACGAAAAGAAAGGAAAGAGGGAAGGGAGGTTCCTTCTTAAAATACGGCAAAGAACAAAAAATAATGGTAGATCTATAAGAGTTTTTTTTTCCAAGAAAAAACTCACGGAGAAGAGTATACGAGGTGCTACTGAAGCGGCAGAAAAGAAGGAACTGAGGTAGGAGGAGGGCGGAGCTTGCCTTTATAGGGTGGGAGGTCCTTCAATTTTATAGCTTTCCAGAAGTTTCCGAGGTCTACTGTGCGTGCGCACATTAACCCATTGTGTGCAATCACAGAAGACCACGAAGAAGAAGAACAGGATATTGCAACCATAAAATATGTAATTTATATTGGAGAAAAACAAAGGAAGTAAGATTGTGATATATAAAGAAGACAACTTCCATAGAGAACTGATAGTACCCTTCAAATTAAAAGATTAAAAAACAAAGGCTAGAAGAGTCTGGAGACCCAACTATTTTTGTTTGCTTATTTGTTTTCCTCATGCAAAAGTATCGAACGTATAGCAAACATTACTTTTATAATCAAGACAATTTACAAAAGAGTTTTCTATACGACATGGAGTAGGCACTGCTGTTTACAGAAAAATCTGGCAGATCTGTACAAAATCAAGATGTCTGGAATAAAGCCACAGTTTATTGCAAATTTTCAAATTTCTTTGATACAAATTTCCAACTGCCTGATTTAACATTAGATGCTTATATTATGTTTTATTGTTGCAGTCATGTCTAAGAAGGCTCTTTTGTAAAACAGTCTTGAAGGGATTTTGCTGGCAATATTTACTGCCATCAATCCACAAATTAATTTTTCAATCAGCATGCTTGGTTTTATTTATACATGACAAGTAGAAGGAAGGACTAATGGCCTTAGCTGGTATTCTGGTGGAGGTAGCACACTACCTCCACCAGGTACAAAAGTCAGCCCCACGTATACTTTTTTTGCTGGCCATTGCTTGCACAGGGGGCAATCTAGTAACCTCCTATCTTACCAAAAAGCACAGTTTAAAGCAGCAGCGTAATCTTCAGATTGTATAACTACAAGCTGGAGATTGACAGGGTCAGGCTGAAAGAAGCTTTGCGTTCTTCCAGCAAAGCTGTTAGATTCTGCATTTGTAATTGAATACTGGCTTATGTGTTGCAGTGCTTACAGCTTAATTCATATACTGTACAGTGACAGGATGCTTAAACCAAAGGAATGGATATAGACATAAGCAACAATTGGAACACATATAATGATTTCAATGGAATTGAATAATGGAGTCTAGGTAAAATCTTTGCATAAGACTGGGCTATCCATATTGTTGTTGGAAGAAATCTGGAAAACCAGGCAACATAGAAATGATGAAGAATCAAGGAGCGACCTCGTACGACTTAGCACATCAGAATTAACAGCAGAGGAAGGGACAGGGAAATGTTTTCACTCTGCATGCTCCCTTGCTTCCCAAGCATAGCCTACTGCATACAACTATGGGCTGGAACCACTACACATAATCTGCGTGTGTGGCATTGGGATGGGTGAGTGATACAGACAGAAGGTTGGCAGTGGCAATGAGAAAGCTAGCAGTGTTTTTGTTGCTGTTTCTGTAACAGATAATTATGACGTGCGATTGAATGGGGCAAATTACTGAATGTGGTTAGAGACTGGAAGAAAATTATTCACTTAAAGAAGAAATTATAGTAGACTTAAGTCAAGTATAGTTATCCAATGCTTGTTTACCCGAAAGACTGCAGCCTAAATCTTCCACAAAAGTTCCCCAGCAGATGATCTACAGAACAATCTGCTGAATGAACTTCTTTAACCTGTTCAGTATGCGTAGTGTTGGGGCCAGTAGATGTCCATTAAAAAGTTCCAGAGTAACCAACTCCCAAAGCCACCCTGGTACTCAGAATAACCTCAAGACACTACAAAAGCAAAAGTTATGTTTTATTCATGAGATTCCAATCTGTTTGGAAAATAGGTCTTGACAACTGGACTTCTTTTCTTGAGAGATTGAAATGTTTTGTTACTCATCCAAGCAGCTTCGTCAATCTTGGATGAGTAGCGAAACATTCTGGATCTCTCTCTCAAAAAAGAAGTCCAACAGCATTAAGATGAACAATGGCTTAAGGTGCCGAAACCCATAAAGTATGGGTAATTAGCTATGGTCTTGGTGGTAATGGCTTTTTTGATTTTATTGTTGAAAGCACAGCCTAAGTAGCAGATAGACTGTGCCTGAGGCCCTCACCTCTGTTGAGAGAGGGGTCCTACCCCTGACTATCTTTTTTCATATGCTTCAACCCCTTTCCATTTAAATTTGTTTACCCTTTCTTTATTTTGATTAGTTTTCTGTCAAAAGACTATCCTTTAATACTGTCCTTTATTCAACAAAGCTTGAACTTGGGGCTTTTTTAGGACTGAGCCTAGGCTTCTCACATTCCAGATCATAATCTTAATTTGTTTAACCATTATTTCTCTTTAGTTTTGGAATTATTCATCCTGAGTTATGTGTATAACTGAACGTTCTATGATCCCTACAAAGGCAATTAAAATACATACTAATTCCCAACATTAATCCTGCCACCTTCTTCCTCTCTTCCCAACCCTTCAACCCATTCTAACCACAATTATCTAACTTTCCCCCTTATGTCTTCTCTGGTGCACCATCTCACCTTTAAGGGGGGAAAGGGTTGCTCATTGCTCCTGAAGCCCATTTGGGGGCTGTTATTATTTTCTTTAACTGAATGTTTGGGACTGCATGCAATTTGTGGATTACATTGGGTCCATACTTGTTTTGGGGCATTCTTAAATTTAAAGGTCAGCTGATCTAAGGGTTGCTGCCTGAACATTTCTGGTCAGTTTAGAAATCAGCTTACTGCTACAGAGAGACTGGACTTTATAGCGAATAAAATAATAGTTGCCTACAAAGCCAAGCCACAGTCTGTGGACTCCGATATAAAGGATGCAGACTCTGCATTACATCACTAGTTAGCATTGCTAATTGGAAGAAATTACTTGGCAACATGAATGAATACAAGCAAAAAGGACGCACTCAGGGAATGTGGTAGCTTGTGCTATATAAAATGCTTAATCAATGACTGAAATTAAGCTTATGTGGTTCACATTAAGGTCAGCAATAAATGGAATACAGTAATTACAAAATAATATTAGATCACGTACAGCTCTGTTCAGAAATGATGCTATAGCCTTTTAGGACTTAAAAAAATTACCAATGCAGTTCTCCCATTTAGACATATATCATGAACTATTAATTTGTTTCAGATCAAACATAAGTGAACAGGCTTGACTGGAGTACAATCCCATGTTAGATATCTCTTTCCATCAGTGTTATCATTGTATCACAATAGGATCACTATTGTATTTTTAAAGAAGCATCCAAGAGGAAATTCTAGGGCTGGACTCAATGTTAATTCAAACTACTTTTAAAGATCTAGGATTCTTTAAAAAAAATTGGACACCTACTGATTATTAGCTATTTAGATCCTATTATTATTCCCATCATTTCAAGCATACCTGGGTATTCTGGGTAGCAAATTGTTAGTGGACTTCTCCTTATCTTTTCTTCAAACAGATCTTTTTTGTTCAGGAAAAGAATGATTGATGTATCTGTGAACCACTTATTGTTACAAATGCTGTCAAAGAGTTTCATACTCTCATGCATTCGATTCTGGGGAGAAAAAGAACATCAAAACAAAATGCTAGTGCAAATAATATGAATTATCAAGATAAAGCTCATATAAGAAAGTAATTCAGACAAGTAGCAGAACTAGAAAAAAGAGCCACAAGCAGTGTCTTAATTCCTCATCCATTTAGTGTTTGCAATTCTGTCATTTCTCACAAAATATGACTCAGATTAGAGATGGGCACGACTCAGCGAAATTTTCGTTTTTGTTTTTTCGTTTCGTTACGTAACGAAAACGAAAATGAAAATTTTTCAAAACAAAACAAAAACAAAAATGAAAAATTTTGCCGTGTTTTTCGTTTTTGTTGCGGCAAATGCATTGAACTGAAAAGAATGCTAATGAAACAGCAATTTTTCGTTTTCGTTGCGTAACGAAAACAAAAACGAAAAATTTGCGGGAAAAACCCAACAAAAACGAACCGAAACAGACCCCTAAGCGACCAAACGACAAACGAAACACCATTTTTTTGAGTCGTGCCCATCTCTAACTCAGATTTTCTTTACTGCTAATTACATTGCATCTAATTTTCAAATTCAGTTGTGGGGAGGGAAAATAATATTCTCTTGTCACTATAAAATTTTGTTACCATTACAAATCTGCAAACAACAAAACATATCATTTTGAGTAAGCTTTCTCAAACAGCTTGTACAAAGATTCAAGATAAATTCTACCATATTTCACATTAAGCACATTGCAAGCAATATTTAACTCCAAGGCAACATACCATTTCTTCATCTTCAGCAAGAACAAGGTCATAATCACTAAGAGCTACACAGAATATAATTGCTGTTACTCCTTCAAAGCAATGGATCCATTTCTTACGTTCTGAGCGCTGACCACCAACATCAAACATCCTGTCAGAAAGATAAACAACCTTATGATTATGCTACTGCAAAATAAACTGACATTATGCCTGTTCAGTGCCATCAAATGCACAGAATAAAAATATGGTCTTTGTCATTAGTAAAATTTGTAATATTCAATTCTATGAAAAGGACACCATTATGACATACAGTAAATACAAAACTACAGCATAGCTTCCTAATCTCTCCTACCTAGAGATGTGAAGGCCAGGGAAAAATAAACAGGAAAAAATGTTTTCCCCCATTTTTCCCTGAAGCCTTTTTTGTTTTTTTCCAAAAAATTCAAAAAGGAAAAAAAGAAAAAATGATTATGGAATATTTTATTTTAACACGATGAATAAAATATTTTAAGACAAAGTGTTCAAATATCTATCTAATCCTTTTAAAAAATATGTACAGAAATATATGTATATAAAAATATGCAGAGTATCAGATTACAGTATTCTAATTTCTATGCACTGCTAACAAGCAAGTTCTAGGGTTATAAACTGAACTCTCCAGTGCAAGAACAAAATGCATTTCTTCCTTTAGAACCGGGATGGCGAACCTTTTTGAGACCGAGTGCCCAAACTGTGACTGAAAACCCAATTATTTTTCACTGAGAGCCAATATGGCAATACAGTCATAACCCAGTTTAAAAATACTTTGGGTTAAAAATACATGGGGAGGGGGAAGCGGCAGCAAAGTTCCCCCTTCTCACCCTTCCCGGACAGAGGTGTGAGAAGTGGTGGTGAAGTCCCCTTTTCCCCCCTCCCCAGCCAGAGGATCATCGCTGCGGCAGTGCGCCAGGGGGAGAAGCGGCAGCGAAGTCTCCCCCTTCTCCCCCTCCCTGGCTAGAGGATCATCGCCCTGGTGGCATGGGGGGGGGAAGAGACAGCAGAGTCCCCTGTTCCTCCCTCCCCAGCCAGAGAATAATCGCTGCTGTGCATCGGTTTTCCCCCTCCTCGGCCAGAGGATCATCACCTTGGCGACGCACCAGGGGTGGGGGGGGGAGAAGCGGCAATGGAGACCCCCATTTCCCCTTCCCTGGCCACAGGACCATCGCCTTGGGGACACTGGGTGGAGAGAGAAGTGTCACCAAATTCAAAAGGGCCAAGCAGCCTTCCTCCTCCTCCTCCTCCCCTTCGCTCAGGTGAGGGGGAAGGCTACTCAATCCTTTTGAATTTGGCACCACTTCTCCACCCAGCACCCCTGGGGCAATGATCCTCTGGCCAGGGAGGGGATGAACAGAGGACTCCGCTGCTGCTTCTCTCCCCCGCGTGCTGTGGAAGCTGAAGAAGCCACATGCCAGTGAAGAATTGGTGGGGAGGGCCATGGCGAAGTCCCCCATTCTCCCCCTTCCCGGCCAGAGGATCATCCGCGGGGGTGGGTGGGTGGGTGGGTGGAGAAGTGGTGGCAAATTCAAAAGAACCAAGCAGCTTCCCCCCTCCTCCCCTTTGCCGGAGCGAAGGGGAGGAGGAGGAGGAAGGCTGCTTGGTCTTTTTGAATTTGGCACCGTGCAAGCACCCTCGGTGGTGCCACACCAAATTCAAAAGCATCAAGCAGCCTTCCTCCTCCCCTTCACTTGGGAAAGGGGAGGAGGTGGAAGGTTGTTTGACCTTTTTGAATTTGGCGCAGTGCGACCACCACTTGTTTCAGTGGCTCTAAGTCAGTTTGAAACCCATCCCCCTGGCTTACGTGCCCAATTTGGGGGGAAACTCCCTTTCAAACTCCCTCCTCTTCCCCCCTCTTCCCCGCCTTACTCCTGGTCCCCTGCCGTGTCCACTTCCCCTCCCTGCTTCTTCCCTATTTCTGTTAACATAAGAACATAAGAAGAGCCATGCTGGATCAGGCCAAAGGCCCATCTAGTCCAGCTTCCTGTATCTCACAGCGGCTCCACCAGAGGCGTTTGGGAGCACATGAGACTAGATATCTATCTCCTGATACCACTCCCCTGCATCTGGCCCTTGAAATACCCTGCAAATTCTTCATGGCTGGAGGGGGAAGTAGGGGGGCCAAGGCATGTCGCATGCCAGGCAAAAAATCTTCGTGTGCCACCTTTGGCACACGTGCCATAGGTTCGCCATCCCTGCTTTAGAAGGTGCTGCTATTGTTGTCACAAGAAAAAAGTTTCACTTTTGTTTTTACATGTGGATGGGTATGATTGGTTCTGTTCTGTCCTCTTCACCACCACTCCGTTCTATACATTTCCACGCTCTTCAATTCTTTTTATAAGAATGAGGTTTTTATTTTATTTTTATTTAATACTGTGGAGAGGATATGAATAATTGTTAATTCTGGATGTTTAAACATTGTTTTGTAGAGGGTTTTTTGTTCCACATAAACTAATAAACAGTTCAGGAGATTGTTACTCCATTTGTTACAATTACAAATAAATATTATTTAAAAAGTAAATTTGGTTTTTAATAATTCTTTGGATACACCGTGTTTTAATATGCTAGCTGTGATAATTTTATGCCAAGTCAAATTGTCCATAGTCATATTTTATGATCCTAAACCTAAACAAAGTAACAGAAGGACTTTCAAGCTGTGAATGCTAATGTAGCATTTTTTCATTTTTTTCTGGGGAAAAAAGGGGGGATGTTTTTTCCCCCAAGCTTCAAAATTTCTGGAAATTTTGCATCTCTACTCCTACCACAAAAAAGCACTGGGACATAAACACAACCAATTACTCCCCCAGAACTACTTCACTTGCATGAATGCAAAGGCCTATAAATCACCTTTATCTTCTATTCAGTAATACAGGGATTGGGAAACTATCACTCTAAAACAGCAAACAATCTTTTTTACAACACAAGACAAGAAAGAGGCTGAAATCCCATTCAGGTAATTTATTCTGGGTATTCTGGTGACATCAGTATCAACAACTATTTTTCAGATATTAAGCATTTCCATATTCTCTCCCCAAAATGCAAAAGTTTTTAGCTAATCTCTTTTATCATCTGGAAGCCATGGGGACCGTGAGATGGGAGGGGGATGTCTTTAATTACAGAAAATCAAGATCACTAGGATGACTTTCTCAGCAGCTATGATTTCTGGTTACAGCAATAGAATTTCAGCCTGTAAGTTCAGTTATGATGACTGGGGATCTCCTGAAGAGTTGACCACATGAAACAATCAACAGTAGTCACCACAAATTGTTTTCACTCTTGCAACTCAGGGTAGAACATGAGGATAGAACGTAAGCCACGCTAGGATAGAAGAAAATAACAATGTAGAATGAAGAAAGGGCTGGGGGGAAAAGACTGGGATCAACAAATTCCTTCAGACAAAAGGTTTACTACTGAAACGTGGTACTTTATTTAACTGTGATTGCATATCACTGCTTCTTACGAGAATATTAGCATCTTTGGGGAGCTGTGATCCAGGAAACCTGACAGAAAATCACTGCATCACAAAGGGAACAATATTGTGCTTTTAAAGAAACATCCAAGAAGAAATCATTGAGCTAAATTCAATGTTAACTCCAACTACATTATATTCATTAACATTAAGAAGCACTGCCAAACAGTCTGAAAACAGCCAAAAAGCCCGAAAAACTCACAACAACTATTAAGAAAAGCTGTTAGTCACCACTTATGAAAGTACCACTGAGGGCAATGAGTCTATTATTATGGGGAACCAACACCAATCTCTTTACTGTCAAAAAATATTAACCTGTTTATAACTGTTTATTATTGTAAGCCACCTTGGGTCCTTTTCCAAGGAGAAAGGTGGGGTAAAAATATTCTAAATAAATAAATAAATAGCTGAATGTAAAAGAATCACAGATGCCAAACTCTCAAATCTCTGGTATAAATTCACATTCTTTGATGGCAGTCAGCAGTGACCCTGAAAGAATACTGTTAACACTCCAACTGGAGTGTATTATAAGTGGAATAATGTCACATAAGGACAGAACTCACAACATCTGCTGTCAACAAAGGATATTTTGCTCAGCACAGCAGTGGAATGCTGCGCCTGCACCCCACTCCCTGTTCTTTGAGAACTGCCTTTGTGAGGTTTTTTTCCCTATTTGTTACTAAATAGCATATTTTATTATGCAAATATTATAACAGAGGTACTTCACAATGTGGTTAACTGTGGACAAGCTAATCTGCACTAACACAACAGACCACAATGTTCTACTACTACAGTTTCAATTAAAGGCTCACATATGCAACTGCAAAACTAGTTAGGAGACAGCACATGGCCTTGTTTTATTCTGTAAAAGAAACATCCTCAAAAGGCACTCAGATGAATGGCACAGGTGATACCACATCCCTTCCTTCTTGCTCTGGCCCTGTCCAATGCTGGCCTTTCAAAATCAGTATTTTATTTCACTTTTTCCATGAGAAAAGCGGTGTAGGACATCTTGTCTAAAAAGCCAATGGACTGCATTATATGTAACAACATACCCGTATATACTCAAGTATAAGTCGACCTGAGTATGCCGAGGTCCCTAATTTTGCCTTTAAAAAGTGGGAAAACTGACTGAATCGAGCATAACCCGAGTCAATATTTCCCTCCGCTGCCTTTCCCAAGTCGGTGCTGGTGGTGGCGGCGGCTCCCATGGTGGTTCCCCTTCCCTTCCTCCTCTTCTTCTTCTGGGGGGGGGGGAAGCAGTGGGTTTTTCAAACTTTTTCCCCTCTCCTGATGCAAGTGCTGATGGCGGACATCGGCACTTGCTTCTGGAGAGAAGGGCTGAAAAACTTGCCTTATATTCGAGTATATACGGTACTTGCAAGTGGCAAAGCCTCTTGTTGACAGATGGCAGCTTTTACAACTTGCTACAACCTCACCATATATAGAACTGAACAAACAATACAGCCCTTTGTCCCAGTGCTTAAGGACAGAACCAGTAGATGGCAAAGCTACTGGCACCCAGGACAATATTCCTTCCCCTCCAGACATGGCACAAGTAGGCACCTGCAAAACCTGGACCTTCCAAGAACAGGAGGATTGCCAACGTTGGTCCCCTGAGAGATTATTCTGGGGCCACTGATATAAAAAAGAATAACGTACATTAAAACAGATTTCAATATGAGCCACTTAATCCCAAGACTTGATTCACAGACCAAGGCTGCAGAGAAGTAGACTGGGTCCAAGATGGAAATGTTATTTCTTTTAACGCTCTGGATCCCAAAATCTCATGGTAATCATTGCCACTGCCATACTGTGAACTCTAGTTCAAAAAAAGGAACCACTTCCATCTCTGTATTTGATACACAAATTATTCAGCATCTACAGAGTACTTTCGGTATTAACACTTCAAAGACCATGCCTCATTTATTTTCAGTACATGAGAGAATCATTATTGCCATGCTATGTAACAGAGAACAATGGTTCAGTCAGGATTCAAAGACCAAAACTAAAGTTAATAGCATTTTAGATGTTGTTACACTTCCACATAACAGTTCATAAAGTATGTGTAAACATCATCCCAATCAACTGGAAAACAAGTGCAGTTCTAAGCTGCAGTTATAAGTGGTATCAGCAGAAATCCAAGCAAAAGCAGTAATTTCTTTTTGTATACATGAAATTATTTAGCAAAACACTAAAATTTGTTTTTATATAGGAGTGAGGCTGCAAAAAAGCACTGTAACTACTCTAGATTGGAATGTACATACGTACATACGTGCATGCATGCATGCATGTGTGTGTGTGTGTGTGTGTGTGTGTGTGTGTGTGTGTGTGTGTGTGTGTGTGTGTGTGTGTGTGTGTGTGTGTGTGTGTGTGTGTGTTCCACACTAGAACATATATATAAAACGAGCATTTCTTTAACAGCATGGTGGCAGTCCGGGAAGTGTTAGATTTCAACACATCCTTATGGCTAGCAAGAAGGATAAGAGGCAAAACTAAGGAATTCATACTTAAAGGGATACTGATTTGGTCAGGCCAATCATATTGGACTGGGCACACACATTCATTGGGTGGCTTCTCCTTTTCCTCACTGTCAAACATGCCTAAGCACTATGGCATCTTCCAAAAAGAGGAATAGGAGGGGCCAAACTCATTTTGCATGCTGTCATATTTTATAAAGATGTAGAACGTAAGAGAAGTTACAGCAGCAGCAACATCAAGAGACTTTAAAGGCATCTTCAAGAGAGAAGTAAAGCTACGGTAAATGAAGGGTTAAGTGTTAACCAACACTTCACTCAAATTATTTTCTGTGTATTCCAATGGGAAACACACAGTGTCTATCCTCCCTCAAGCACTACCAATCAAACTCTTTCTGACATGTCTGCATGCTCCCTGCCAATGTTCTGTCCTTCTTAGGTGGTTAGTTCTCTCTCTATAGCAGGCATGGGCAAACTTCGGCCCTCCTGATGTTTTGGACCACAACTCCCAGAATTCCAAGCCTGTATTTCCAATGTCAAAGGACTGTGGGAGTTGTGTCCCAAAACATTTGGAGGGCCGAAGTTTGGACATGCCTGCTCTATAGTTTTGCTCAGAAAGCCATGCACAACTTTGAGAGCCATGTTAATTTCAGCTCCAATAATAACACAGAAAAAGGGAAGATTATCTATGGGAGGCCTTTATCTATTAAGCTTCCAGAAAACAATTTAAAACAGTAGCCAGTATCCTTTTAGTACATATGCTCATGTAAAGCAAGGATTTGGTACCTGTGTCTGTGATTCCAACATAAAAGCAGCTGAAAAGAACAAAACAATGAAAATAAAGAAGTGAATTGATATCAGGAATCCTCAGCAAGAACAGAATTTAACAACAGAGATATACTGTATTATGAGAAGGTACAGTCAAACTAAATCTGCACCACATGGGCAGAAGAAAAAGCAGAACTTTGTATCCTACATCCCAAAGAAATCCTGACGGGATCATATATACATAAAAGGCATATTTCAGTCTCTAGCTTTACTCACTTGAAATACAAGTCCTTGAAGGTAAAGTGTGTTTCTACAATGCCTGTTGTTTTCACTCTGGTCCGTAGAACATCTTGCTGAGTTGGAATGTAGTTCTGCTGAGATATTCTGTCCAGGTCATTTAGATAGCTGAAGTGGAATGGTTAGGGAGGAAAAAGAGAAATATGTATTTAGATTCTTCTTTTATACACAGCATCATGGTAGTAACTTTACTGTTGGGTATTTGAAATGGAACAGCAGCTATCCTGCATGCCATCTGTTATACTGATTCTATGTTAATGTACCACCTAGTTTGCAACCCTGTAAAACCTGTGTGTTTTGCATTCTTTATGACAGATTCTGTTCAAAGCTCTCTTAAGTGTACACAGAAAAACTGAACATCAATGTTTTCCAAAACAATTAGCAACACTCATAGTTCAATTCCCTACTTTTAAAGCTGCAAGTAAAAACAACTGTTCTGTTATTTACAGCTGCAAGTAAATTTCTGTACAATTAAAATTTAATGCAGGAAAGGTGATTTGCTCATCTTCCAATGCTATCTGATTCTAGACCCCAAGTTAAGAGCCACAGTTTTACCATTCCTGATTTAGAATGTGAAATCCTCAGGGCAGAGAAGTGTCTTTTTGATCACATCACACTAAAGCACCAGTGGTTCCCAATCTTGGGTAACTCGCATGTTCTTGAATTGCATTTCCCAGAAAACTTGGCCAGCACACTGGTGATGAAGGCTCCTGGGAACTGAAGTCCAAGAACATCTGGGTTATCCCAGATTGGGAACCACTGATCTATACCAATGTCCTCTATACCAGAACATGAATAAAACTATTCTAAAACATACATATAAGAGATGCAATGCAGAAAGAATGGACCATTTACCTCTAGATTGATGGGCAAAGGAAGGAAAGACAAGACAGGCATACTGAAGAGCATAAGACAGAGATTGGCAGGATTGCAAGCACCATCTAGACAGCCTGGGGTATGCACCACTGCCTGAGTTGGTGAGATGAAAAAAACTTTCTGATGATCTCTTGTAAGGAGTTTGTTGTAATGCAGCGGTTAATAAGAGCTATGAGTCAAAGTCTTCGGTTAAAATCTTAGCTCAACCACAAATGACTAGATAGAATAAAGCACACCACTATTCCTCCACTTCAGACATGACCTCTCATTAAGAGGCCTACATCAAAGGACTACTGTAGGGAATGTTGAGAATATATATACAGAGCATTTTAGAGTATTCTGGAGAAGTGCTATTGGAGTGTTAATATGACGAACAGCATTCCCCAAAAGGTTTTTCAGATGCTTTCAGCAACTCCAAAGGTTTCTGCCATGATCATTCAGACTGATGGGATGTGAAATCTAAAGCATCAGAAGCCATCATACTGATGAAGGAGAGTGCAGGGAAACCAAGATCTCAGCCTCTGCTTCGTCGAAACAAGCAAAGGACTTTCAGCCCCAGTGATGAGCAAGACTGGGATCTTGTTCAAGTACAAAGGCTCACTTCTTCAACTACTCATCAACAGATTGTGCCTTCCATGTCAGGGTTCCTTGCCACTTTCTGGAATAAGCTTTTGTACAGCATGCTGTAACAGTTCAAGTCACATCATATATAGTCCCAGCTCCTTGTGGCAGGCTTGCTGCTTTTAGCTCCGCAGTGTTGACTTTACTGCTTCAACACAAGGAACAAATAGATGTAATCAAGACAGCACTAGAGTCGGTCCCCGCCATTTCGCGTTTCAGTATATTGCGGTCCAAGTAAATTGCGGGGGCCTTCTGCACTTACTTCAGGCCTGGTGCTGCCCCGAACGGGTCTCCAATGGGTTTCCTAGGCCTGTCAGGGGCTCCAGACGTAGTTTCAATTGACTTCTGGAAAACTGAAAGTGCCTTCCGGATCACCCAAAACCACTTCTGGGCCCCCCGAATGGCTTCCCAGGCCTGTTAGAGGCCCCAGAAGTGTTTTCCCGTGATCACCGGAAACCACTTCTGGAGACTCCAATACTTGCAAAAAACACATGGAAAACCAAGATTCTGTGATCCTTCTGTGCCTGACAAACTATAGCTATGGTAAACAATGTTAGAATTCTGCAGAAGCTTCTAATTTCATTATTCAACACTTTGCCCTTCCACCCAAACAGACTGAAATATCATCACACTTATAGATTAGTTAAAATCAGAATGGAAGTCAATTTAATATTTTCAAGCAGTGGTTCTCAACCTGTGGGTCCCCAGATGTTCCTGGACTGCAACTCCCAGAAACCCCTTAAGGCACAGAAAGTGGTGGAGGCTTCTGGGAGTTGCAGTCCAGGAACATCTGGGGACTCATAGGTTGAGAACCACAGCTCTAAAGTAAAATGCTAGCAAACTAACTATTTCCAGAACTTGAGATGGTTCCTGGTTTAACGCATCATTCTTGACAAGAGGAATAGGTAAATTATGCTTATCTTATGTGTTAATAATTTGCATACAGTAATTTGATGTTTCAAGAGCAAAGTTTAAAACAATGAAACTGGTTTCATTTATGTTATTAGGAACTGCAACATTGCTGTTTTTATGCACCATCAAGTTGCATTCAAGTTATAGTGATCCCAATGGGGTTTCCAAGGAGTGTGTTTTCCACTGCTACTCCACCAGTGAGGTTCTACAGCCGAACAAGGATTTGAACCTGTTCCCCAAGTTTTAATCCATCACTCTATCCTTACTAGTGCAATCACTAGTTCTCTACCAAATATCTACCAGCCATAGGTTGTGAAGCTTTTATATACTGCTAAGACTCCAACAGTAACAGGAAGCTTTATGTACTTCAAGGTATGGAATCTAAATACAAAAACTTTAAGAAAATCTTATTTAAATATATTACAAAAACCATTATTCAAAAGAATGTGTTTGGCTTTTCAGTCCTTCTAAAATAAAATATTTTTACACCATATCACCATAGTACTTGTGATAAGTTACTACATAGAAGATATCAAGAAAAGACATTTCTGAAATGTTTACTATAATCCTTGCTAGTCTGCAGTACTGTAAAAAATTTAAATGACTTACTTTTGTTGTACCTTCAGGTGTAATGAATACAATCAATCTCAGGATACCAGAACATTTCTGCAAAGGCCTTTGGTTGGGTATGAAGAAATTCCTGATGCTGGACTACAGCACCTGTTATTCCGATCACTGGCTATACTAACTATATTTAATGGGATATGGTGTCCAAGAATATAAAGAAAGCCAAAAGCCTGTATACCTGTAAGCCCCATTAAGCTGAGCAGGAAATTAGAAAGTGTCTTGTAGCATTTCAATAAACAAACACATCTGTTCATGTATATTTTTATGTACTTCATCCAATTCATGAAGTGTTATGATCCTCTGGAAATTATCAGAAGAACATGTAGAATTCTCTAGGTCCAGTGAAGAGAAAATGATGATGGGCAATGCAAGAGATAACACTTTTACCACAAGAAAAGCTGAAACATTTGAATCACTTTCTTCTGCAGTGTAGCTTTGTTTAAAGGTCTCAAAAATGCTTTTAAACACTGGGTGCTCAATGTCCACTGCAGCAAACCTCTGCAGTTTAATTAACTAAGCATAATCCATTGATTCTTTTGAAGCTGTGCTTTCATGAATTATCTTCTCTATTAAGCTTAAAAAATTGCCACCAAATCATATTTACACTCTCACCCACAGCTTTTGAAAAACAGCACAGCAATTCCTTAGAACTCATTTGTGCCATAATCACTTTACATGTACTTAACCATCCAGAGTGACCTTGCTGCCTGATGGGAGGTATAAAAATTAAGTAAGCAAGCAAGCAAGTAAGCAAGCAAGCAAGCAAGCAAGTAAGTAAGTAAGTAAGTAAGTAAGTAAGTAAGTAAGTAAGTAAG
>JAHTLZ010000129.1:53666531-53711352 GCA_023846285.1 Phrynocephalus versicolor
AGTAAGTAAGTAAGTAAGTAAGTAAGTAAGTAAGTAAGTAAGTAAGTTCATCTATTAAATGGTTTCTTACTAGGAAGCAGAATCATTGAGCTGATATTCTCTTGATCTGCTGAAGCATGCTTGAACTCCAGGATCTCTCCATAACCGCTTAATCACTCCTGCTAGTTCTGGAGTCATGACTCCCTCTTCTGCGCTTCCAGCTAGGACAAACAACTGACGGGCATCATCCTGCAGAAAAGACGTTCAATAATGCTGTTATCATATGCAGCAGCACAACACACTACAGTGGACCCTTGTACAACAGTTTATATAACATGAAATCCGTACAACATAAACAATTCCGGAGATAGGGGAAATTTGCTTAACAGAATCGCCTATGGGGTGAACCCGTACAACATAAAAATGGGATTACTCTGCTTTCAATGCAATCCTATGGGAAATTTGTATAAAGGAAAGTTTGCTTAACATAATTTCATTTGGAACGAATTATTTCTTTTATACAAGGTACCACTGTATTTAACTACCAAAGAGAGATGGGCAGGGACTCCCTATTCATTTATTGGCCGAAGAAGTGTTCAGCACTGCAAAGCTCTGCCTCCACTGGTGGGCACCCACTCAGAGGCAATGTACCGAGGAAGCAAGGCAGAAAAACCAGGGCATTGGCTCTGAGTGGGCACCTACCAGAGGAGGCAGTGCTTTGAAGAGCTGAACACCCATTCAGCTGATTAGCAAACTGCCATGAACTACCAAAATGACAGTGCCCATCTCAACTACCAACAGAGGAAGAACTACTTACCAGCTATAGCTTACAATAGTACAGTAGACAGAGTGGATAAAAATCAATTATTTTTCAAAATCAAAATGATTTAAGTCACGATTTTTAAAATTTAAATTGTGGAAAAAATCCTATTTTGAATTTAAGTTTGCTTTAAATCAACTCTGCTCTGACAGCAGATTACCATCAATACACTTCTCCATTCCCCCAAATATTCTAAATCAAAACAGATTACCATCAATACACTTCTCCATTCCCCCAAATATTCTAAATCAAAGTGCTGGACCTATTACCTAGTATCAATTGTAATCAGAGTTCATGTAACAGAGCTTATCGATCAGAGTAGCCAATAAAGACTGGTTGTGGGGTTTCCTAGCAGTAATCTTAGAATACCACTAGGAATTCCTTCACATTACCACCTGTGTATTAACTTACTAAAATATCAATCTCAAATGCTACAGAAATAATAAAAACTAGTTAACATCCTACTGTTTGGAATAGTAAACCCACTAAATCAGTGCAGATTTGGTGAGTCTTCTTCAATGATACAATGAGCCAGCATTTGCAAATTAACAAATCAAGGTTTGATGCCTAATGAATTTCAAGCTAGTACATGGAAATAAAACTGAATATGAAAGATGCCCGGGGGGGGGGGAGTAAAATTGATAAATTGCAGAGAGAGTAGGGGCCCTATGGTAGTCTATTCCAGCCCGTGTCAAGGAGTCACAATGGAGATTCAAATTCCCAAACTCTGGCTAAACAATAATGTCAGGCAAGCCAGATTTCAAGGAAGTCAGATATTTTGTACTCTAGAGAAAGCTACAAACACAGATAAAGGAAATTGAGCTCTAATTTTAGAAAGAACATTTTTGTCTAGTTAGCATAACATACCAATCTGAAAAGTCATGGACAGTTAATTTTTTTAGGTTCAGAAAAATATGCTACTACCTATCACTGGGCTCAGAAAATGGGAAAATACTGATGCGCAGGAAAGCTGGGCAAGGTTTCAACAGGGTGTTTGCTCTCTGATAACACAAAATGGTGCTGAAATAGTTAGGTAAGCAAGCATTACAGCAGCATAAGTTATGTAATTGACAAATACTGCAGAAGCACAATTCAAGCTGAGTACGATTTCATATGAAAAAACACTGAGTCAGATCACATTGTTGATTTTAGAGAATTTGTACCTAGGGGAGCTTACACAAATAGGCTTTGCCTAAAAGCAGAGTGGGCCCACGCAAACTTCCATGGAGTTGCAATGCCTAAGCAGAACCCCACAAGTAAAAGAAGGAGTATATTTTAGAGATCCACATAATCTCTAAAACTGTGAAATCAACAGACGTGCCTTGGAAGAAGATTTGAATGCATAGGCAGATTTATGTGGGAGTCCTCTACATCTCCTGACAACACTAACAGCAACAAATCATTCCAAACACAATATTCTTAAACATTACAGATGCATACTATTTCTACCTTGCAATTTTATGTGTTTCACTACCAGTTTCATAGTCAGGAATTTTAAAACATTGTTATCCTCATATGCAGTATAACTGTACTTACAGCTCTCGCAGCTTCACCAAAGTCTATCTTTAGCCTTCCCATTGCTCTTATTATTGCAATGATAGATTGGATAGTATTGCTGTAGACAACCACTTTATACTGCTTGCACTCTTCCTCTGAATAGCCATCTTCATGAATGATTCTGGTAAAAAAGAAGAAGAAGAAGAAGAAGAATCCTACATAGTTAGGGGGTGAATTCCAGGGTAAGGAAACACTAACTCAGGCATGATTGTCAGGTTGTGACTGAACCTGTCTTACTAACCAGACTAATATCTCACACAGAGTAGATGTAACATTAGGATGAAAGATCCATTTGTAAGCCCCCTAGGTGTCTGTGAAAAATACAGTAACATAAAACCATAATACTTTTAAACTCCTTGAATCGCTATAAAAATAGTGGATTTCCTCTACTAGCCAGAAACTCTGGTTTTCTTGCTGTTCTTGTTGCCACAGCCCTTTTGATCTCCCAAAAACTGCTCTTCAAAGGTTGCAAGTTGGGGAGATGTAGAAATGGTACAGGAGCTTCAGTAGAAAGTGAAAACTGGGGGGGGGGGTGCTTGGGGACATCTCCACCTGGTAACTTGTATTGGATCTCCTATGGATCCTACCCAAAGACCACAATTGTCCCAGACTGTGGGCAAAGCACCCCCAGAGAATCCTAAGATGGCTCTTGCAATGTTTACCTTCTCTCCCTCCACAACAACAAGGTTAAAGGAAATAGAGATACAAAGAGAGGTTCTACTCCTCCCAGGTTCTCATCATACTGCCCACATGACATGGTGGGAAAAATGTAAAAGAACAGGATACTGTGGAGCCAGCTTTCTGGAAGTTCTTCAGATAGTCACATGGTGCTCACTGTGCAAACGACTATGCCCATACTAAGGTAAATATGTAAGATATACACTACTTTACTTACTTCATTTGCTTCACAATGGTGCTTTTGCCAGATTCTCCAGCACCTATAAAGCAAAAACAAGTGAAGTTGTACCAATCTGGTGTAACAACTGAAAAAGCAAAATTCCAATGACAATGACAAAGATAATCTTTGTTCTATATCAACCAACTTTCCAGAAACATCCAAACCTCACTGACTTGCGATTTAAATTCTTTTTAGAAATGGCTATAAGTCAGCTGTTGACAGCTTAAGGACAAATGTAAATCCTGATTCCTATATTCCTCAAAGGCTGAAGTCCTGTTGCTTAGCATAGTAAATCACATTAGAGTAGCCCCACTGAATCAGAGGGAATTTTGGGAGTCAAAAGCTCTATAGTTTGCTTTCATTAAAATGGGTCTATCTTAGCTGTGGTTTAGTTTATTTAGTCAACTAGAGGGGATCTGTGATCTTACAGAGGAGTTAACTCTTCAAATCCTCACTGATTTCATGCGACTATTCTAGTACAACTTACTATGCTCAACAACAAAATTACAGTAATTATGTTGTAACATTTTAAAATAAACTACAGTATTTTGCTTCAACATGAACTTTTGTGGCTCAAAGGTCTACTTCCTCAGATTCTGACTTATTTGCTGCATATTTCACTCTTCATGCATATACAGTGGTACCTCACAAGACAAAAAACTCGTAAGATGAATGAAATTTCCAGGAATACGAAAAACTCATCAGATGAATTTTTCTCTATGGGTTCATGCATCTTACAGCGTACCATTCATGCTTGCCCAGCCTGGGTGAGGATCACTGGATTCCTGCTTTGCCCATCAATTACAGCAGCCATTGATCTTCGCCCAGCCCGGAGGTAAGCAATCTGCCACCGCCACCTCCCATGCAAGCTGCCCAGTCCAGAGGTAAGTGGTGGCGGTGGATCACCACCACCACCACCTCCCTTGCAAGCCACCCAAGCTGGGCGAAGATCAATGGATCCCTGCTCTATCCACCAAATTGTTGGGCAGAGCAGGGACCCAGTGATCTACACCCAGCCTGGAGGTAAGCGGCAGCGGCGGTAACCCACCTCCACCGTTTACCTCGGTCCTGGGGAAGAGGAGGTGGAGGAGGTTCCTATCCTGCCTTCCCTTCCCTGTAGCATGTACAGATCGGATGCTTCAAGGAAAGAAAGGGAGGATAGAAGCCACCACCACCTCCTCTTCGCCCGAGTTTCGACACAGAGATGGGGCAAAAAGAGGGTGGCTGCCCCCTCAATCACCAGCAGCCGAAAGGGAACAGATTAATAGGTTTTCAATGCATTCCTATGGGAAAGCTATCTAACAACCCCTCAATCAAGGGACACCTGATTTTGACAGCACTGAGCTGCCCAAATCAGCTGTCTGTCAACTGCAAGGGGGAACAGCCTTCCTCTGTCCCTTGAACTTCAAGCCACCCAGTAGGAACAGATTAACAGGTTTTCAATACATTCCTATGGGAAACCATGCCTCTTAAGACAAATTTTTCATAAGACGAATTGACCCATGAAACGAATTTAATTAGTCTTAGGAGGCACCACTGTAGGGGGAATACTTGCATACATATACTGGATCATTAACACCCACCTTCAACAAAACTCCCAAAGAAAGATTATCATTTATGTACTTATATCCAAAAAACTCAGTAGTTCCTTTTCATGTGATAAGACAGGAGTGTATCAACATTACACAGTATATATCCGGGTAAATGCAATTATGTACATTTAAGATCTCCACTTAAGAAACACACATAATATGAAGCTGCTCTGAGTTAACTAGACCTATAGTATTTAAATGCTTATATGAATCCTACAAATTCATCTATGCCCACCTAACAAGGAAGACAGACATTCACTCAGTTCTTTTACTTGCACTTCATACTGTGGGTTGAAGTCCATTTTTTTAAAAACATACAGTATATATCATAATCCTGCTGGCTTATCTGTGGCCAATCAGCGTAAGGAGCTCTTTTGACACACAAAGGCATTTGTGCTAGCAAAAGAAAATTTGGTCCATCTTAAACCAGCACAGCCAATGTACAGTATTTCCAATATCGATTGCTTAATAGCAATGTCCACAGTGCTACTGCCACTTTAATGCAGTGGGCCTCCAGAGTCTGTTTCCAGGGTGGGAAAGATATGTTAATCTGTTGCACCAAAAATATGAAAGAACCATGTACCATAAGGTTCCTTGTCAGTTCTGTTAAACAGAACTTGCTGATCTTTAAGGAACCCTAAGATTTTGTCCATTATTTCAATGTTATCAAATGCTATCAAGAAATCCAGGAGAATCAATAGAACTATATTCCTACTCACAATTTCCTTCCAGAGACTGGTCAGAATAACAAAAGCTGTCACATATCAAAGCTTGAAACCAGCCTGTAAACCTCAGTATCTTTCTGCTATCTGCGTCCCTAACCTTTTAGACACCAGGGACTAGTTTTCATGCTGCATGAGGCTTTTTATTGTGTGTGTACATGTGTGCACAACCTGCCCCTTCCCCCGGGGCTGGTTCTGAGCATATTTTTTTTAAAAAAATTATATTTTAAAGCAGCTTTTTAAAATGAATATTAGGACAGTCATCCATTGTCAAAGTGAAAAAGTCTGCTAACAGCTATTTAACTACATGGACTTGGATTGCCAAGACATACAGACTGGGATTTTTGCATCTCTTGTCTCAAAGAAGAAGATTATACAGCCACCATGTGGATGCAGACTCCAGCTACCAGCACAGTCCTGGAAAGCAGTTTTGGGGGATGGAATACCAGGAATACCCCAGAACTACAAATTTGTTAGGCCACCTTGTGTATGGCCTCAGCTATTATATCCTCTTTGCAAAACAGAACCAGGATAGAGTGACTGGAATGAAGGAACAGTTGGTGCTAGACAAACTACAGTACTTCATTTTTTCCCAACTTCCTGGACTTTCCTGGCAAACTATCCTCCCTACATCATTCCTGTTTTCTCTCAGATGAATCTCAGGTCCATAGATGTAAAAATATTTGGTATATAAGATTGAGAGGAAGGTAGAGGGTGAGTGAAGTGGCATGTTTATCCCCCTACTCTGCATCTCTACAAGAATGCAGATTATCTTGAGCAGGAATTTTGCTCGATGGAAAGGTTGACTTGCTATTTCACAAAGAAGTATTCTAGCTTTAGTCAGTTCATGCTCATTCACTAAAACAAAACTGGGCCTCACTGTTGGTCGCACACCACTTGTGGAACCAGGTTCTGCAAGAGATTCATCTGGCGCCCTCACTACAAGGCTTTAAGAAATTACTGAAAACCTGGCTTTATAGGTTGGTCTTCCCCAACTCAGTTCCAACTTCCTAATATAAACAGGACACTATTCTTCTTTTCCACCTTATGATAATTTTTTACTGGTTTTTTAAATTTGTATTTTATTTTTCACTGCTGAATTGTTTGATTTATTTGTGTGTGCTTGTCTTTTTATTATTATTTATGACATGTTGGTTTTGATTGACTAGTTTGTTTATTTACTATTTTATTTACTATTTTAAATTATAAAGGCAAATAATGTACACCTCAAGTTATACGTACAAAACAAACACAACCTGTTCTGTTGTAGAACTTGCAGAAATAGGAAAATCACAGAACAATGTATCTCAGCTGAATGGCCTGGCCCTTCACAAAAGTCCTTTTCCTTGAGGCATTGCAGCAATAGAAAACATGTGTTCCCTGAAGTAGAAATTAATCTTCTTTTTCAAGCGCCATGTCCTCATAGAACATTGGCGATCACTAGCCTGAACAGGTTTCTATCTGTTCCAAATAGAGTAGCTGTGCTCACTGTGGACGATTGGCTTCAGTTCTTATGCCAGAATGTTATTCTATGCCCCAGGCCAAAACTTCCCATCTATATTTCTCATTGCGCATTATGTGTCCGGAATATTGCAATATTCTTCTCTTTATGGTATTTCTAGCTTTTTATTCATGCACTGTAATACAGACACATTAGTGACTCTGGCTGTCCAGTTATGCTACAGACTTGCCTAGGGAAGTGAACGCAAGTGAAGTGGTTTCCCATTGCCTTCTTCACTGCCATTACTGGCCATTATGTCAGCTGTCCATTATGGATCACACGCTTCAGGGGTGGACACCATTAGTCTGGTCTCTCCACTGAGACGTGTCCAACCTGGGAGACCCTTCTGGTAGCAACGCCATCACAAGCATAGCTCTCAGTTTCACTGAAGCACACAAGCCCCTCTGCCTTGTCAAGGCCTGCGTCCATGGAAGAGCAGAATAAAATGGGGAAAATAAAGAAGGATCAAGAGCAGCTCTTCTGTCTTACAAACTCCTGCATTTCCCTCATCAGGACACTGAAATTTTACTGGGCAAGTGGGCAGTTAACTTGCTAGTGAGGCCAGTCATCACATTACTGAAAATATTTCTATAATGTTACCAAACTCAGCTAATTCACCAAATTCAACTAATGGTGCAATCAGAGAGGCATAGAGCTTGCATTTTAGATGTCTTGTGGCATGGTTCAGTGAAAGCTGTTTCCTGGCGATGATCACACATGGACAACAGCAGTCTATCTTAATCCCAATCTGTGCCAAGGGGGGGGGACCTTTTCCGTGCAGTGGCAGAGCTACTCTTCTTTGGGACTGGGCTGGAGTGCTTCTCTAATAGACAGAAGGGTTGTTTTAAGGCAGGTTTCTCTCAGCAAATAGATTGTTTCCGGTGCAATCAGACACAATCCTTTCCAGCTGTCTGATCACACCTTTACCATAGCAATGTATATTCTCTGTGTTCCACTTATTGACTGTTGGGATGATGCCAAATCACTTTTTCACACTTCAGCTTAAAGCTATTTTCCTACCTGCCTAATAGCTCTTGTTGTGAGATAAACCAGAGTATTGTTTGCGAGAAGTTAGTGCTCTTTGTATGACAAGAGAGGAAGGGAAATTATGATCACACATTCAGAAGTTTACGCAAGTGGCTCCAGAACAATTGCTTCTGAGAAACAAATATCACTTAACAAAAAACACCTACTCTTTCATACTTCTGAGGAATTCTGCTATAAGATGGTTAAAGAAAATTAGCAATCACAGTTTGTTTTCTATAAGATCATCATGAAAAATCTCTCCCAAAAATATTTTTCATGAAAAAGGAATACACATACAGTAGAAATGAATTGTTTCAGGCTGTAATGGGGCTAGGACTGTTACTGAAACTTTAATGTTGCGGTAGTTAAAAATTTTGTGAAAATAGGCCATACTGAAGTCTTAAGAACAATTAAAATATATATTCGCTACAGGTGACTGTTCCATTACAAGCCCTAAAAGAAAATTCTTCAGCTGCAGAAAATATTGACATAGCCAATCAATTATGTTTTCTTATTCTTAATTCTAAAATACTTGCATTGCATTACGGATTTTTATTTTCAAGCCTAGACTGTCTTGAAAGCTCTCAGGAGAGGGACACATTATAAACCTCCATTTAGCACTGTGTATCAAATTTAAAGTAAATACTACTGATCTAATGATACCCTGCAACAGCACAGTTCACATCACAATTATAAATAAATTCTTCAGGCAAATGAGGTAGGAAGTATCTTAGAATCTGACATTTTTCTTTTTCAAGAAAACAGTAAATTTATAAAGAAAGGTCAGTATTTTTTATGAAAATATTTGGAAAGCACTGGCAAATGAAGGCATTTCTACATATTTCTCTTTCAAACCACACAATTTAAGAATGTTAGCAATTACCACAGCACGTAGTCTCCAGACTTCAATTTTTAACACTGAAGAACAGAGATAGAGAATTAATGATAACTAAGCTTGACACATGATAACATAATGATACACAGTTATTAGGAGATAGCTTGTGCCCAGAACGGTTTTTAAAAGCCCACTATGTGCTGCACAAAACAAATAAAATTAAACTTGGTTTGTGGCATCTAAATTGGTTTCTGGTCAACTATATCTCAGTCAAGGAAGATTAACCAATCACTTTCCTGAACTCTACCAAAATCCCACCTTTACTGTTGCACTCCTACACACACACACACACACACACACAGGTATATATATAAAGAGCCTGTTGTTGCTGCCTAGCTTACTCATTTATCTTCACTTATTCACACCTTTCCCCCAATTCGGGGGGATTGCTCACTAAGAATGAAGGGAGAGAAAAGAAAGAATACTGTAAAAGAAAATACATTTATACAAACATAATTACAACATAATAAATTATAAAAATTACACATTGGAAATATTAAAAGGCAGTTCATTAGAACGAAAAAAGGATGCATTTAAACATTATTAAACAAAAAGATTTTTAAAATCCCACCTCTCTCCATTTAAAGATTCTTTTATCTGCAAGCCAATTAGTCACCAAAGGTTATCTGAAAAGAAAGGCCTTTGCCTGTTGGCAGGATTACCAGCATAATTCTTAGCAGTGGATTGCAGCCAGTTAAGAATACTTACTTATGACAAACCAGTTGCATGTCTTGACAGGTGATCAAAAATTCGCGTTTTGACAAAACTGGCTGCAATCAGCCACTGAGACCTATGTTGTTGGACTTGCACTGGCATATGTAATGGTATTTTTGATCCCCAGGACTTATCTTTTTCCATCAACATTCGCCCACCCCACACGAATATGTCTGACACGTGCATCTGTCCATGAAAAGTCACATACTATACAATATCATCATTAGCCACTAAGATGCCGCATATTTTGGTCTTTTTTGTTTTGCTTATTTGGATTTTGTCTGATATGCTATAATTAACTCACATATGTCCTTTGTTTTTCAAATACTGTACTGAATGGATGCACATTAAACAGATCCACAAAGATCTGTACATGATCTCTACTTTCAAAATGATGAATCAACTGATTCAATGGATCTCATCTAGCTGGGACTAGCCACTGTTCTTAGGTCAAGACATTAATTTTATGTGGTTATTAGAATTGTTATACAATGGAAACAGGTAATGGAAATAGGTAAGACAAGCTTCCAAAAATTAAACGAAATGTAGAAATAGAAAGACAAAAGATTATTTCTTTTGGGACAAAATTAAAATTAATAACTAAAAACATGATCAACGTAGTCTGGATCCTGCAACATGGAAGCTGCAGGAATAGGGAAAGGGATTACATTCTGGCTTGTGTTGCTCACCCCTGTAATCAATCCAAATATTTCCTTTACCCATCCTGACATACACCTCTTTGCCTTCTCTGAGATGACAGACAAGGGCTTTAAGAATTTCCATACTCATGACAGGACTTTCCCTTTGATTTCAGGAAGGAGTTCTGCTCTGCAAACTACCGGATTGCAGCCTATATTAGCTGTCATTGCCACATCTTGTGGTGATGACTTTCAGACATTTGTTACAAAACAAATGGAGTGTACTTTCTTTCTTTCTTCCTACTGAACCTATCAACATTCTTTTTCATTTCATGATAACTACAAATGTTAGTATAAATACTGCCTAATTAGGACATATATTTAATATAGTAGCATGGCACAGTACAGTAAATTGTGCCATACCGCTATTTTAACTACAGTGGTACCATGTATAAAGGAATTAATTTGTTCTAAATGAAATTATGTTAAGCAAATTTTCCTTTATACAAGTTTCCCATAGGAATGAATTGAAAACAGAGTAATCCCTAATCGTGACCATTTTTAGGTTGTACGGATTCACCCCATAAATTCTGTTAAGCAAATTTCTCCTATCTCTGGAATTTTTTATGTTGTGCAGATTTTATGTTATACAAAACATTTGTTATACGAGGGTCCACTGTATATCATGATACTAACCCTGAACAGTCAAAAGTCACTAATGTGGCTGTATTACATTTTATTAATAAAAAGCTAGGAATTCTGAATACCATAAAGAGAAGAAAATTGCAATATTTCAGACATAATGCACAATAACTTAAGCCAATGGTTCATAGTGAGCACAGCTGCTTTACTTAGAATAGCTTAGATAAAAACCAGTTCAGGCTACTGATCGCCAACATTCTACAAGGACATGGCACTTGAAGATGATGATACTAACTACAGCATTCTCCATATATAAGACTATATTTTTGTGTAAATTTGTTAGGTTAAAAATTGAAGGTAATCTTATACATGGAAGTAAGCAGAAAAGAACACCTTGTGGTTGCAGAACTGTAATTTTGGGTTGGAATAGTGGGTATCGTCTTACACATGGGGACATCTTGTAGACAAACAAATACGTACATCATGCCAGTGTTTTAAATATACTGTATACCCTAATAAGGCAGTATTGCCTAAACTGGAATTTTCAGAGGATCCTGAACACAAACTTTCTTCTCCATTATCACATTTTTCTTTTCTCTTTGCAGGCATCCCTTCCAACTCAATGAACAATTTATCAATGAACCAAAAATCAGTAATAAGATACAGACCAAAACAATAAAAGACTACATTAGTTAGCATCTTATTTTCAATGTAAAATGAAAATAAGAGCATGTCAAATTAAAATATTGTGAAACATAACACATGCAGCTGCCAAATAAAATTTGAAGCTCTTAGAGAGCTTAACATTGCACTATGTCATTGCATTATCTACCACCTGTAAACATTTTTCACTATTTTTCTTATTAATTTAGCAGTTTATCCATAAAAAAAATCTATTATTTTATGGCCAAGTGTTATGCTTCCTTAGAAGACACTGATAAGCCATATTGTCAATTTTTTGGAAAATGTTGTTAGATACTACATTTTGATGAGGGATGCAAATCTTGTTTATTATACTTGCTGTGATTTTTATTTTGGGACTTTTGAACAGAAATAAACAAATACATACTTTGAGTGATTTGCACTGGAGGAGTAGAACATTTAAAATCCCCCCTTAAATGTCTTATTTTCCTTGAAAGCCATATCAACCCATAAATTGGTTCTGACTTGACAACACAGAACACACATGCATACAGCATATATACACACAAATATACGTATACACAAGGACTGATACGGAATGTCACTGTTACTTTGTATTTCCCTGGATATTTTATTTCCAAAACCCAATTAATGGTAAGTAAAAAATTAGTATCACTGGCCTAGTGACTTAGAAATTTTTCATTTAACAAAGTTGACTCTACATTTTTCATCACCTTGGCATAAAACAGTACTTCAGATGCATTACAAGGGAAAAGTTTTGGTTTGAGCTTCCCCTTTGACATTTCTTACAGAAAAATTAAGAAAGAAAAAAGATACACTCACGAGATACAGTGGTACCTCTACTTACGAGCGGCTCTACTTATGAACAATTTGACTTAAGTGCGGAAAACCAATGGCATTTTAACTGCCTCGTTAGAAATTTTAGATGCGGTGTGCTCTACTTACAATTATTATTATTATTATTTACTTTTTAGATATGGCTGCTCTACTTACGAGTTGTTCGACTTATGAGTATGCATTCAGAAAGAATTAAACCAGTGGTTCTCAACCTTCCTAATGCCACAACCCTTTAATACAGTTCCTCGTGTGATGACCCCTTGCTCTGCTTGGAAGAGGCCACAAGCCCCCTTTGGCAGGCCACTGCCGCAGGTGCCATAGAGAACATCAAGGCACCCTCAGCTAATCACAGCCTCCGGTGCCACTGACTGACATCCCCTCCAACCTATCAAGCTGTAACTCACTCCTCCCCCGCCTCCTTGAGACCCAAACTGTTTGTGCCTTTTTCTTCACTGGCTCATTGCCACCCCTGTGAAATGGTATTTTGACCCCCACCCCCAAAGGGGCCCCGACCCCCAGGTTGGGAACCACTGGATTAAACTTGTAATGTTGAGGTAGCACTGTACTATTAACAGGAACCAAACGAATCTCATGCTGTCAATGAAAACAAATTTATCATCCAAGTACAAAAGGAATACTTAACAAGATTTTATTATATTCCTTTCTAATTCATGTAGTTTATTTTATTTTCACATATTTTTTCCCACTGGGCCCTCAAGGTTTTCTTGATATACAGTGCTAGTCTTGATATATAATCCAAAGTCACTGGGGACCAAAAGTAACAATCTGTAAGGTTACTCCTGCTACCTAGTGTCCCAGGGGTTTAGAGGTTTTGTCTGCATCAGGTAAGGGGAAAACTTTCCCCCTTTCAGTACCTCTATTTTAGTTCCCAAAGTTCATATTAGGGAAGTAAATCTATTCGGAAAAGCAAAAGGCTTCTGAAGCCAACGTGCCAAGGGGCTCTTACTGGCGCACCAAACAAGCAACAACAACTTTCTTTACCAGGGGAACTTGTTCCGTAGCCGAACACAAATAAATAACAACTCTCCTAGGACAACGCACCACTTTATAATCTCGGAACCCCCCCCCGCCGTCTCCCTGCGGTGGGTGGTCGTTGCCCTTCAGCCCCTCGACACGGATACCGAACCCTCGCCCCCTTTTCCGAGCCCAAGCCTGGCTCCCCTTCGTGTCAGAACCAACGGGCGGCTCTTCCTCTTCTTGGCCCTGCTGGGTCTTCGGGAAAAACCCGCCGGCCTCCTTGCTTTAGAACCCACCCACCCATCCACCCCGCCACGACACGCTCGGGAATCATCCTCCCTCGGGGCCGCCGGAGGGAGGAGGCCCGCTCGCCTTTTTTTTTTTTTTTGTCCGCGGGCGGCGGCCAGGAAGGCGGAGGGTGCGCTTGGGCGGAGCCCCCACCCTTCTTTTCCTCCTGGACGTGGGCCTGGAGGGGGGGTCCTGGGAGGGTCCGGCTGCGGCCCCCCCACCCGGCGAGAGAGCGAGGCCGGCACCCCACCCCACCCCACCCCAGGAGCGCCTGGCGGGCCAAGGCCCCTCGGGAGGGAAGGAGGGGCGCGGTCTCCCTTCGGCAGGAGCCCTTCCTTCCTCGACCCCCGGGGAGAGCGGCGGCGGAATGGGAGCAGCAGCAGCCCCCACCCCACCCCCCGGGGCCCCACCCTTCTTCTCCTCTTCTTCTTCCTCCTCCTCCTTCTCCTCCGTCTCCTTCCTCCCGTCCCTCTTGTGTCCCCCCCCCAACCCCCACCCCCGCCGGCCGGCCGGGCTCCTTACCGAGCAAGAGGAGCTTCACCTCCTTGGCCGCCTTCTCGCCGTCCTCGCGCAGGTTGCGGTCGATCATGCGGCTCCTCTCGGCGGCCGCCTTGTCCTCGGCGCTCAGCGTGCAGCCCATCGCGGCGGCGGCGGCGGGGCAGCGGGAGGCTCCGGGCGCACTCCTCCTCCTCTTCCTCCTCCTCTTCCTCTTCTTCTTCCTCCTCGGCGGCAGCGGCCGCAAAAAAAAAAAGGCACCAGAGGGAGGAAGAGCTCGGAGGCGGGGTGGGGGTGGGTGAGAAACAGAGAGCAAGAAAAAGAGAGCCACCGGAAACGCGTCACCTTCCGCTTCCCTGCTGGCTGGCTGGCTGGCTGGTTGACTGACGGGTGTCGAAAGGCACCGCGGGAAATGTAGTCGAAGCGCCCCTCTCAGCTTACAACAACCTCCAGGGGGTGGGGGAGGCGGAGAATCGAACTCCCCGTCGCCCTTAGGTTTCTGTCTATTGTACTTGCAACCTGGAAGCCCCGGCCCGTTTTGTATGAAAACCCACATTGATGCCCACAGCTTGCCACTTGTATCAGCCACGCCGTTGTTACCTTGATGACCATAATTATTTACAGCCTGACAGCCTATTCCGTAACCAACGACCCACAGCCACTTCGTACTCGATCCGCATCCCCACCTGTCCAACGCCTCCCTCGTGCGTCTGAGAAAGTGAACTTTTCATGAAAACCCATATTAAAATACAGTATAGCAGTTAGTCTTTAAGGTGCCACAACTTTTTGGCTCTTGATTATGTTTCTTTCTTTTTTTCTTTTTTTTTTGTCTGATAGGTTTTCAAGGCAAGGAAAGAAGAAAATGATGCTTAAAGTGGTTGTTTTCCTAAGCCAGTGTTATCATTCTCTCAATCACTGTTATCCTTATGTTTCAGAGGACCCCTGGAGGTGAGGCTGTATGATTCATGGCAATACTGTACTATAATATTTTTGTGTGTGTTCTGTGCTGTCAGGTCAAAACTGATTTACACCAACCCTAGTAGGAAGTAGGACTTTCAAGGAAATTTAGATATTTACAGAGTGGTTTTACTATTTCCAATCCCCCACCGAGTTTCCATAGCAAAGTGAAGATTCGAACCCAGTTCCCCATAAATCTGGTCTGTCAGACTGTTCATTACACCAGATCCCCATATTAAGAGTTTTGCAACTGGTGATTAAAACCACTATATTATCTCCTCATTTTAAACTAGGGACAGATTAAAGTTTTTTTAAAACCACCCACATTTCCATTCCGTCCATTCATTTCCATTCATATAATATCATCTGTTGCATTATTGTCTGTAATACATAGTTACATGTAAAGCAAAAATGGACAGTACAGTGTGAGTCCTGCCAACTCCCACAGAGTTGACAGGATTTACTTCATCCATTCCATAATTTAGACACATTATATCAATGGACTGAAACAAAACAGGATTTATTGAACTGGGAAGGAGTTGAACAATAACAAGATGGATATTCAGTCTCTTCTGTAGAATTCTAGTCCCTAGCAGTCTTCCCAGGTCTCTCACCACAGACTCACTTCCTTTGTCTTCACCCCTTCGGAATGGGTACATCCTCTTCAGGGTCATTACCTGTGTAGTTCTCCTCACTAGGCCCTCTACACAAGGTCCCCTCTGGGGATCTGGCATGTCTCTGTCTCAGATCCAGGAGGGAGGAAGCTTGAGACAGAGTTCCTGGCAGACTTCCCAGGAGTGCTTCATACCTGCGCCCCTTCCCCTTGGCTCTGAGCACTGAAGTGCCAGCATCAACCCCTAGTGGAACTTGCCTTTCCTGCCTCCTGATTTCTCTCTGGTCCTGCTCACCCCAATACAAAGGCCAACCTCAGGGTTTTCATGACTTCCTCTTCTTTGGCCCACAGAGCGGGGCTAGTTGGACTCTATGGATCTTGTATACCAAAAAGGAACTCTGGGCGGTTCACATAAGATACATAAGAAATCCAAAAAATAATAATGATAAATAAAAATAATACTCATAATAAAAATAATAGTCATAATGAAACAGCAAGGAAAAAAATACACAACAAACAAGTAATTGGCGAGAGGCATAAAACAACTGATAACAAGCACAAACCTCAAGACGGGGAAGAATAATACACACCCTAGCGATAGCCAAAGACATCCCTAAACAGCCAGGTTTTAACAGCTTTTTTGAATGATGCCAGGGAAGGAGCCTGGCATATCTTGCTCAGCAGTTTGTTCCAGAGAAGCGGGCCGGCCACTGAGAAGACCTGACTGAGTGTTGCAACCTTACAGGCCTCCCTGAGGGTGACCACCTGGAGCGAGAGAGCCATGGAGGATCGGGTGGGCCGGGCCAGTTCTAATTTTAGGGATATATGCTCCCTAAGTAGGTCTGCAACCTTTCTTCTTGGGCATCCTTCTTCTTCCTTTAAGTCCCTTTCGCCTCTTTCTGAAGATTCCAATCATTTATTTATCTGCTCTCTCTATCATCTCTCTCTCCTCTCTCCTATATCCCATTGTCCTTTGCAGTGGCACATCCCTTTTTGCTGCTCTCTACTTTTTTGTCTCTGGTTCCCCGTGACCCCTCTCTCCTTCTGCTGGCCTTGATTCCTCCTCCCCTTTGGGTGGCAAAGCCTTCTTTATATATCCATCCATCACAAGTGTATTAACTTCTCTCTCCTACTACAGGTGCTTCCCACTCCTAGCATTAATACCACTGTGTATGCCTCAGTCTGTGTCTCATTGTTCCAAGACCTACATTTCTTGGTGTCCTCTTCCTGTTGGTGTTGTCCTTCTATTGCCTGTTTCCTGTTGTTTTGGGTAATCACTAATCAGAGTTCGAAGTCTATGGAGAAAGCAATCCTGTCCCTCTCTCCATCACAATTAGGAGCAGAGTTTACAATGTAGTGATATTAAGTATCTCAGTGATTTGTCTTCCCAAGCAGTATTTTTAAATCCAGTTATACTATTATGCAGTCATATTAGATACAGAAAATCCAGTGAAAGATCAGTAGCTCAGGCGGAAGCAAAAACAAGCCTAGCTTAAATATATCCCTGTCATCCTCAAGCATCTGTTATCAATTCAGTGCAGATGTGAACTTGTGGCCTGTTGTCATGCATGGAGCTAAATTATTCATCTAACACTTCAATGCTGTTAAATGGCAATCTCAGACAAAATAGGAAATCAGGAAACTGATGCTGTCATCTCTCTGGCGCTGTGATGCTACCATTCACTAAGGGGCTAGTTTCATGCACAGCCTTATACTCTAAGGATGCCACAACTGTTCAAAGCCAAGAAATATGCATAGCAAATGAGGAATGTTGCTGTATTAGATTTCTTATTCTCCAGATGTTACTGGATTACAGTTCTTATTCCCTGCATTGGCTATTTTTCTTCCACTCTTTACTTGTCATTGTTCCCATGTCTTATTAGTTGAAATAATTTAGAGCTAACAATGGCTCAAAAGTGTCTTGTGGCTGTTACATTATCAACAGACCTTGTTTTGGCGTTTGGCTTCACCAAAGAGTTGCCAGAGGCTCAGTAGGCTGGCAGGGAGCCCCTGCTGAACCTTTCTCTGCATTTCATTTTTTTTTCATGCTGCTCAGTCATTCTATCTCAGGCACGCCAGGTGAATGGATCTAGTCCCACATTTAAGCTCTCACCATATTTCCAACCTAAATTCGCTATGGAGTATTGTGAACAGTTTTCAGGGCGGTTAAATCCAGCTGCCTTACAGTCCTCAGAGTGTCGCCATCACAGCTAGGTACGTCCACTGACAACAGGAATAACAGGAATAGTAAGCATCAAACCTGGGCCAGTGTCTGTCCAAAACAATAAGTTCAGAGACACCAAAATAAGCATAACCAGTCTTAAAGAGCAACTTCTAGCATTCGCCCAAGATCCTGGTGAGGCCAGAGATGGCCAAAGAGGCTGGGAATAGGAACAAGGCCGTGGGGAGAAGATCAGCTGGAGCATTCCGCAACCCTTGGCTCTTTAAATCCTGCCCCCCTATCTCTCATTGTACAGAGGACAGAATGAGGATCTGCAGCAAAGCCAGGGATAAGACATTTGTGCTGCCAGAGGCAAAGAAAAATATGGCATTCCTCCCACTCCAGATATGCAAGTCAACCAGACAGGGATGTGGAAGTTTTGTTTCAACAATGCCAATGGCACAGCATCCTCCTTTCCCACACCTAAGGCAAAAGGCTAGCTTGAGGGATGCGGGAGGGCAGGGCAGGATGCATGTCACAGGGTTTTCTTCTCTTCCTTGCTGCTGCCCTTGAGCACCCGCCACCTGATGCAACAGCCTTGCAGTACCTGTATAATTTTGTTCTGCACTTCTCTTATTGGTTATTACCTGCATTCCAGTTATTAGCTGCTACATCCTGCAGTGGCTATGCTGATTAGGGAATTTAGCCCTTCTGGTTTATGATTTTGGGATTTTCAGTCCAAAACAAGTTATTATTATTTTTAAAAACCCTCTATTGATGCCTTCATGTTAAGAGCTGGCCCGATCATAAAAAGCATGAGTAATCAAGGAGTCTACTCCTAGCAAGGGCAGTTCCTTTTGGGGGGGGGGAGCCATGGCATAATTTATTGTCAAATAAAATTGCAGTAGAATTTGCATAAAACACTATCAATGCTTAAGTGTCAGAAAGTGTTAGATGTTGTTATTTGCCAGCAAGTCATCCCAGAGTGTAGGAAACACAACAATGGTCTCAAGTCAAGAGAACCCAGGTTTCAGCTGAATATCAGGATGAACTTCCTAACTGTTAGGGCCATACAGCAATGGAACCAGTTAGTACCTTGAGAGGTGAGTGCTCCAACATGGGATGCAATTAAGAGAAAATCTGGACGACAACCTGGCAGATATCCTTTGATGTGTATTCATAGAATCATAGAATCATAGAGTTGGAAGACACCTCAAGGGCCATCTAGTCCAACCCCCTGCCATGCAAGAACCCCCATCACAGTACTCTGAACAGATGGCCATCCAGCCTTTGCTTAAAAACCTCCAAAGAAGAAGACTCCACCCCCTCCGTGGCAGCATATTCCATTGACAAACAGTTCTAACTTTCATGACATTCTTACTAATGTTTAAATGAAATCTCTTCTCTGTAGTTTGATACCATTGCCCCGCGTCCTAGTCTCTGAAGCCATTAAAAACAAACCAGTCCTCTCTTCAATGTGACTTCCTTTCAATTATTTGAACATATCTCTCATACCCCCTCTCAGTCTTCTTTTTGTAAGGGTAAACATTCCCAGCTCCCTAAACTGCTCCTCGCAAGACATTTCTTCCAGACCCTCAATCATCTTGGTCGCCCTCCTCTGGAACCATTCAAGATTGTCAACATCCTTTTTAAATTGAGGTGCACAGAACTGGACACAGTACTCTAGATGGGGTCTGACCAAAGCAGAATAGAGTGGTACTATCACTTTCCTTGATCTGGACCAGTTGTTCTCAACCTGTATGTTCCCAGATGTTCCTGAACTACAACTCCCAGAATCCCCTTCCAACACAGCGAGTGGTGGAGGCTTCTGGGAGTTGCAGTCCAGGAACATCTGGGGACCCGCAGGTTGAGAACCACTGATCTAGACATGATGCTTCTATTGATGCAACCAAGAATTGTGTTGGCTTTCTTGGCCGGTGCATCACACTGCTGCTGACTCGTGTTCAATTTGTGGTCCACCAAGACTCCCAGATCCCTTTCACAGATACTATTTTCCAGCCAGGTATCTCCCATTCTATATCTGTGGTTGGACTTGATGGCCTTGTAGCCCCCTTCCACCTTCACCATTCTATGATTCCAAGTAATCCTCATGGGGTTTGCAAGGTAAATGTGGTGTTTAAGGAGTGGCTTTGCCAGTTTCACACCTCCAGCGAGTTTCCATGGCTGAGCAGGGATTCAGACTCAGACCTCCCCAGTCCTAGTCCATTATCCTATCCATTGCACTACACTGGTTACCTTATTAGATGTTAACTCATGTTTACAATCCTCTAATGTTTGAAGACTATTTAATAGGAAACATCCTATTCCTACCCAGGAAGATGATGTCAGATTTACAAAAGAAAAAGAAAACCCATAGAAAGGATGCCTGTTACAACAGATGTGCTGAATGCTCAGAGTGAAGGGGAACGAAAATTGGGATGCATCAGGCAGGCATGGGTGGGTTTGCACAGAGGGCCAGCCCTCCTGTGAGGCAGAACACTTGATCTTTCAATCTTCCAAAATGCAGAAGTTGTTATATATGTTCTTCAGTTGCCCTCTAGTGTCCTTTACCTAGTAGTTGCAACATCTGAAATATAAAGAGGGATTAAAGAGAGTTGAAACCCATGTTTATTTAGTCACATAAATGGCACATTCTCTGATTAAGATTTACGAGGTTTAAAAAATTCTCAGTTGGGCACAAGGTCACAAAAACCCACCACCAACAACAAAGAGAAGCTCAATGCCAGGTCACACAATAGTCTTAAGAGGTAGAGTGGAAGAAGTTTTAAGACACTGTAGCAGTTGCGTAGCAGTTGTAGCACATTACATTGTACTGTAGATGTAAATCTGAACGGCCCCTGTATTTCTTGCATCAAGAAAGATCAAAGAAAGCATGTACTACCATGTTTCCCCAAAAATAAGACAGTGTCTTATATTAATTTTTGTTCCCAAAGATGCACTAGGTCTTATTTTCAGGCGATGTCTTATTTTTCCATGAAGAAGAATACAGTACACATTTATTATTATCTTATTATCGGGGAGGCCTTATTTTTTGGGGGGATGCCTTATATTTCAGCGAGAGGCAAAACTGTAAGTAGGTCTTATTTTCAGGGGATGTCTTATTTTTGGGGAAACAGGGGCTGTTACTTCACGAACTTCTCGCTTCGCGGCTACCCCACCTTTCAGTGCGAACCAATCGACTCTGTCCGCACGTCCCTCCTGTTTTGCTGCGATGCCACCCCGACCACTCCCCCTTAACCGTGCTCCAATCAGGGTGAGTGGTGCCCGTGCCTTTGGCCGGGAATCTTTTCGATCCGCATCTCGATTCGCTCCCAAAGGGACGTGTGGCCCCGTAATGTGGCGTTTTCCTAATTTTTAAAAAAGAATTCTTCAAGCAGACACATCAATGCATCGATATTTCGGTACATCGCCGTGCGTTGCTGCTTCCGGCCTCATCATTTGACACATATTTGCGACTTTTCCCATTTTTTCCTGCACCAGGGTCTCAAAACACAAACCCTTCCAGAGTTAAAACTGCAGCTTTACTCCTAACTCTCTCTTCAACCCCCCCCCAAAAACCCCCCACCGCCGCCTCCTCCCTTCCTCCTCCTCCATGTGCGTGCAGGCTGCCCGCCCCCCCGCCTCCCCGCCCCCCCCGCCCCCGGGGGAAGGGGGCCCTGTTAAAGCTTCAGTTCGTTGGCGATTTTGGAGGCAATGGGACGTTGAAAAGTGGCATGCAAATGCGAAGGGAGGATGTGAGGTTGCAATCGATTCGGTCCAAAAAAGGCTGCACGTGAGTACAGCGATAGAGGGGTGGGAACGAATGGAAGTCACGTGACCGCCGCCAAATTCAAACCAAAGGCAATGTCGGTTCGAAGCCATGCACTTCGTGAAGTAACGGCCAGGGTAGTACTTGGAATCTCCTTTTTTAGAATACAAGATGCTTTACGATTGCATTGCCATCTACAGGCTGCACAGTGAAACTACAGGCTGGGATTTGCCGTTTTTTTTTTAAACAGGAAGGGTAGAGCATATAGGAAGTGACGAACATAAGGGGAAGTGGGAGGTAACTGTTTAAATAATACGGTGCCAAACATGTCACGAAACTGTCCTTTAAACAGCTCTGAACAATAGTTCTCAGCATTCCATTTTTACATTTGGAGAACCAGTCAGATAATGCTTTTTTTGCCCGAGGCAATGCATTTAGCCTTTAGCAGAGGTTAAAGGTTGACTGAAAGCTCTGATCACCAAACCATACTGGTATTGAGCCAATAAGTTTCTTTACGGGCTACATGCACTAGTTTCAAACCTGGCAGGAGGAACTGGGATTCACAAGCCCATGTCAAGTTCAGAATTTGGAAGCAACCAGTTGTAAGGAATTCTTCATGTAAAGGGTGTGGATTATGGATTCCTGAAATAATGGTGCAGATTAGCTACAACATTGCTTTTTAAGTTGTTTTATGGTTATTCCCCAAACTTCCTTTTATAAGTTAGGACATTTTAAAGATATTTTCACAGGAAACATTCAAGTTTTCCCCCTATATCCTTATCAGTCCTATAAGGCAAATACTTTTTTCCCTTTCTTTTTTGTCTTTTGTATTTTTGTGAAGTGTTTTCAATGTAATATCAGCACTAGTACCTAGAGGGAATCTAGGCATACTGTCCTGGGTGAGGGTTGTGAAAACAAACAAACAAAAAGTATAGTCATTCCCTGTTTGCCTCAGAGTAATGAGTAGTACAATAAATAACTTTAAAGGAAAATACAGCTCCAAGCACTACTCAGTAGATTAACAATTGCATGCCATTAAGTTAGTTTTGACTAATGAACACCCTTTCCAGAGTTTTCGAGGTAACTAATACACAGAAGTTTACCATTCCTTTTTTTCTTTGGGGTATCTAGGAACTGTGCAGCTTGCCCATGGCGATACCGGCTGGCTCTGATTCTCAGAGGCACAGAGGAGAATCAGACTCTCTGATCTCTGGCGGAATATTATTGTTTTGTATATCAGACTAATGTGTGAAACATGAGTAAGCCATTACAGTGGTCCCCTGCCCATTTGCAGTTCATATACTGCGGTCCTGCTATATCGCAGGACCACAGTATATGAAAAAGGGCCCCTGGTGTAAGGGGGGAAAGGCCTGTTTCAGGCCTCCCTTACTTACCCAAGAACTGGCGGTGCCCCAAACGGGCCTGCAAGGGCTTTCCCAAGCCTTCTAGAGGCCCCCAAAGGCCAGGGAAGGCCCTCACAGTTCTTTTGGGGGCAGCACCAGCCTGGGGTGTAAGTACAAGAGCCCTCAGGGAGGCCCCCCAGGCCCGACCCGAACTGCATCCACATATTGCAGATTTTCACTTATCACGGGTTGGTTTGGGTCCCTAACCCCCGCAATAGGCGGTGGGTGGGGGTCACTGTATTATCAAATAATGTTTTGTAATGCAATGGGTTAAAGATGAGGAGAAAGTCCCATTTTCCAAGCTGGCGGAGATGCTGAGGAAAAAAATTATTTGGCTTCCTTCTGTCCAAGTTCCCGGACGGTTCTTTAAAGCCATAGGAGATGTGCCTCTAATATGCTGTGGATTCCAGAAGAGCCCTTTGAACAATCCACATCTCAAGTCCATGTCTATCTTTTAACACTGCTGTGTTTAGAAGCATTGGCATTTGTCCCCTTTTTCATGAAATCTAAATGTAAAAGAAAGAGAGCCCTCCGCTGGTGGAGAAGAACAAAGAACTCTGGGACTATTTATAGCAGAAATACTTGGGGGGGGGGAGTCCTTTTGTTGGACTCCCTGCTAACAAACCAGCAAAAGGAACAGATAGAAGGGTTCAGTCCAAATGGACCTTGGATTCCTGACTCTTGTATGAAAAACTAAGGGCGCTACCGCACTTTGGTTTCCAATAGTTTTTTCTATCAAGGGAAATCGCCTTATAAATCACGGTCCGCACTTAACGATCGCTTTGTACTATACAGTACTTTATGATTCAATAGGTTTTAGAACCACCTTTAGCAGCAATAAAGCTTTTGGTGCAAAACCGGATTTTCATGGGCTTGTTCTCTGCAGACCTTCACTTTTTTTTTAAAAAAAAAATGTGGCTTCTACATATTAAGCTGCTTTCAAAAGCTAACCTAGGAAAGGGTTTTCATTCATGCTTTGCCACCCAGAATGCCCTTTTCGATCAGTTAACTGCATAATACATTGCTAGTCAGAGATTTGATTTTAGGTACCACTTTTTCTTCTCTTTAGTGCCTGTTTGGAAGTGGGGAGATTTTCCACCCAATTTTTAACATTAAAAAAACTGACAAGTCAGTAGGTCCTACCTGATGGGTCATACTGTTATACTGATTAGGATAGGGAAAGTCTTCTTTGCAAAGGTGGAACGCATTATATTTCTCTTTAAAGTCTGGTAATCATTTCTCTCTCTCTCTCTCTCTCTCTCTCTCTCTCTCTGTATGTATGTGTGTGTGCGTGTGTGTGTGCATGCATGCATGCATGCATGTGTGTGTGTGTGTGTGTGTGTGTGTGTGTACAAATATGGGCTGACGTGTAGCCAACCTAACAGGGCTTTCAAGATAAGTGAGATATCTAAAGAGTTGTTTTAATAGTTCCACTCACCCAAAGAGTTTCCAGGGATTCAAACCCTATACTCCAGGGCCCTCATCCATCATTATATCCATTTTATTCCATATATAGATGTCCTGAACACATCTGATCTCGCCTGATTTTGGAAGCTAAGCAGGGTCGTCCCTGGCTAGTACTTGGATGGGCGACCACGAGGGAATACCAGGTGCTGTAGGCGCCTGGAGTAGGAACTGGCAAGCCACTCCAGTATTCCTGCCAAGAAAACTCCATGGACATGGAGTCACAAAGAGTCGGTCACGACTGTAATGACACAACACACACACACATATAAACTAGGACATGTAGTTCTGCCTGCATCTCTCTCTGTGTGTGTTGTCATTATGCAGCTACTCAGCCTCACCCTGCCATGCCATGTTTGCTTGTTTAATTCTTAGTGGGGGGACAAAGTGGAAGTATCCATCAGGCTCCATCTGTTTCCCGGAGAGATGCAGAAAGGATCTTTCCATTCCAGGCTTTATATCATGTTGCTTTTTGGTCCCCAGAGATTATTCATCACACAACAGTTGCCAATGGTTTCTATAAACGTTAAAACAAAACATGAAACTTTTGCTGCCTGACAAAGATGAATGAAGACAACAATAAGTGGAGGAATCCAAACATCCTGTTGAATTAAATCTGTACTCCTAGGACTGGAATAAATTCAACAGATAGCAGGAATTTAAAAGAAGGAATTCCCTGACAGCTGGCCGTGTCTGAACACACAGGAGGAGCTATTCTCACCTCACACTAATACACAGATTAATTATCTTCTGTTTTGCAATCCATTAGGTTTGACACAGAGATTCCTTTGAAGCCTGGTTTTTTCAAACACAGAAGGCTGCCTTAATCATGTCTCTCCAACACGAGAAAGTATTTTCTACTCTTATCACTGGCTAGCTATAGGATCTGTTTCTGCCCCGAAACATCAAATTGAGAACAAGAAAAGGAGATGTCTGATGAAGTGGACTTGTCCACAAAAGGTCACAGTAAAAATTATAAAGGTTACAGTTTCTGTACGGTCACTAAGAAAAAATAAAATAAAATATTTTCCGACATGCTTTTGGGGTCCCCAACACCCCAAACTGCGCCCCACACCGTGCACAAGCACTACACGAAAACCCCAAACAAATCGGAGCTTTCCCATAAAAAATAAAAGGCAAGCCGCTCTGCAGTCTTTTCCCGGCCTGAGTGGCGCTGTTCCTGAACCAGGAGACTTTGATTGATCAAAATACAACCACATCATTCACCATAGCCCCCCAAAAGCCCTAGTCACTGACAAACCCCATACACACCTGGGACACCTGGGTTCTTCCCTTTTCGCTCCACTAGATTTCTATCTTTTTCCTCTCCCTTCTCTCTCTCTCTCTCTCTCTCTCTCTCTCTCTCTCTCTCTCTCTCTCCTGTCCCCCACCATCTCAGGCTTCTAGAAGGGGGTCCCCTGTTCTCCTCCTAACATCTCACCACCACACCCCACTCTTCCCTGGGTGTGCTTTTACGTGTTCCTACACTTGCCCCCCTTCCCCCTGCTTTCTATGCTTGGGACCACCGTCTTGGACAAAAACTGGAAGGGGAAATGGAGGCTGTCTTCATCCTAGCTGGAGGACATGACCAACTGGCTCCAGTTCTTGGCAGGAAAGTCTCCAAGACAATAGCCATCTCCAGGACCATCAGGACCATCTACACCGCAGAAGTATCTCATCATCTTCAATTCATCCCCTTCAATCGACCTGTCTGGCAGCTCAGGATTTCCTTATTGACTCTTCCGACTCTCTATTGACTTTGCAATCACCCAGATAATTGGACAACGCCACCTCTTCCTTGTCCCATTGTTCCCAACACCTGATGGCCCATTAGATACGTAAATGGCTCAGCCCCACCTGGATGTCAGGACTAATCCGGGGTAGTATTACAGGACCCTGTGACTACCCCCAGAATCGCCCTGGGAGACCCCTTGGACTGTCACTATTGGTGGCCTCTCTGAAGACCACCACCTACCTATCCCAGCGATCTGCACACACCTTGTGGGAGGGGTAAGGGGTATAAAACATCTGTACACCTGGTCTTTGGGGCGGGCGATCTCTGCCTTGTGGGTGATTGTCATTGCTGTATTTACTGAGCTCAATAAATTGGCATTTAATTGGGACTCTCTCTTGTTGGATTCTCTTCATTGGGTACTCTGAGGTCCGGCAGCAGTCAGCAGGGAATAACCTTGCTGAGACTCAACATTTCCATCTCCTTTTTTCAACTTTTTTTGTTCTGTTTTCACCTATAATGCTTCCACAGACTCACACGGTTACCCCTTCTACAACAGCTAGACTGAGAGTAAGTCCCATTGAACTCAGTGGGATTTCCTTCTGAGTACGCCTGTCTAGGATTACACTTTTAACTTGGTATTGGCATACACATTTTACTTTCTACTTCATGTGGACTTCTTTTTTCTCCTGTTGGGATCTAGGTCTCAGCACAAACCCCCCCCCCCCACCCCAAATGATTGTTCTAAAAAAAGAAAAAAAGTAGAGAGAATTGGCTTATTCCAGGATACATATTCAACCTGCTGGAGAAAAACAACAATGACAAAAAGCAGGGACAACGCCCCACCCCCACCCCCTGACTCATCCACCCAACCTCCTGCTGTGTCTACTACCATCTTCCTACAGGCTATTGCGTCCTAGGGAGAAAGAGGTTGCAAACACAAAAGACAAGAGAGCAAATAATTTCTTTTGGAGCAGAACTCTGCAGGCAACTGATCAAAATAATATATGTACTTCTCCATTTTCATGCTAGGCTGCTGGGGATACAACAGGCACAGGCAATGTGATTGGGATGGCCACTTTCCAATTAGCTGGAGCATGTGGTTTAGTTTGAAATCCCATTGTTCACACTCAGGCATGGAGCACACTTCATAATAAATTATACCTCTATTTGTTGCTTAGGCCTTCAACTGTCCTACATAGAAATTCCCTCTCAATCTTGCCTAGTGAACTCATCCAAAAATATATCATCTATTTGATGGCATTCTTTTCATGTCACACGAGTGGAAGTCTTTTTCTGAATTACTCCCCCCCCCCCCCCCGTGGAAGAAATTGATATCTCTGTGTATATCTATGCATCACATACATAAAGTTATTCAGTGGGGAAGTCAAAGCAGAGCCCGATTTCTATCAGAGTGGCACAGAAAGCAGCAGATCAAAACTGGGTCCCATCAAGCCAGATGTGTTAGGACTGGCTAGGGCCTGCCTCCATTTTAGGCTGAAAATCTGAAGTGGAAATAAATCCAGGATTGAGCTTCTCTCTAGTCTTCCAACACGGCAGTGAAAACTGAATAGATCAGCATGAATATATCTGCATAAATCCCTCTTTTTCATTCTGGTTATGGACGCAGTCACTCGAGATCTGCAAAATCCAGTGCCCTGGACACTCCTTTATGCTGATGATATCATAACTGCATCAGAGTGTAAGACAAATATTGAATGCCAAGCTCAAGTATGGAGAGACCATCTGACAAGGTTTGGCCTGCACTTGAACATGAAGAAGACAACCGACCCAAATGAATATGGTATGATCCAAATCAATGGTATTGGCCTACAAAGAACTGAGAAGTTCAAATATCTTGGTTCCATGCTCACAGCCAACAGGAGCCTGAGTTACGAGGTGACATTGAGGATCAACAGTGCCTAGCTAAAATGGTGTACAATATCATGCGTCATGTGTGACGAAAAGCTCAGCGACTGTTTAAAATCAAAGATCTATGGCACCATTGTACAACCTGTTACGCTCTATGGTGCAGAGTGCTGGCTGGTGATTAAAGAAACGTAATGTCGACTTGGTGTCATGGAAGTGAAGATACTGCGATGGACCTCTGGCCTCACATGAAAGGACCATGTGCCCAATGATAACATCAGAGCAAAATACAACATTGCACCTATCACTGACAAGATGCGCGAAGCCCAACTACATTGGTTTGGACATGTCCTGCTTGCTGATGAGGAAAACTCTGGCCAAAAAGGGTCTCACCTTTCATGTCAGCAGATCCCAACCGAGGGGACATCCAAAACAGTGCTGGATGAACACCCTTGAGAATGACATGAAGTGTTCCCAGGTTCACCCCAACCTAGCCCATGACCACACCAAGTAGAAGGACAAAAGTAAAATAGTGGACCTCACCACCAAGTGGGACAAACGCTTAGAAAAGTAAAATAGTATTTGCCTTTTTTGTGGCTACATCACACTTTTGGCTCATTCTTTTTCAGGCACACATTACACAGACCAGTTGGTTGATCCACGGCTGGAAAGCTGTGGGGCTAGAGCAGCTATAGGAATGGCTTTGTTTTCACCACAGCTGCCTAACTCCTCAGTCAGTAGGACATCATTTTGGAGTAGTGATCTTGAAGAATAAATTTTTCCACCTCTGACTAAGAATGAAACAATACATACTTGAGGAGGACAGGACATGCACATAACCCTAACCCTAACCCCAGCAACTCCTACCATAGTACATGATGCCAAGCCCTACTGTGGTTCAATATGGCACCCAACCCAGTTATTTTCTGTTCAATTTTTGGCAGATAACCCACCATTTTGAGCAAGACAGGGCTGCCCTCTTGTTCCTTCCGGTTCTTTGGCTGCCCCTTCCACACCTTCCTCCTTCACCTCCTCCATGCTCCTCTGTCAATTGCCATCTCATTTTCAGATCCCCCTTCCTTCCTTTGCATCTTTGAAGCCTTTGAAGCCTTTTTCTTTAAGTTAATTAAAACCATCCAAAATATATGCATAAACACCCTTTTAAAAAAAGATTTAAAAATGATAAAAACTAGGCCTCTGTTAGTCAGTAGTTAGGCCTTACCTTGAGTAATGTGTTCGTTCCAGACATGACACTATGAGGGATGCCAAGGAATTGAACATGTGCAGAGGACGGCAATAGGGATGATCCGAGGAGTGGAAAGCCAGACTTGAGAGGAAAGACTGAAAACAGTGGGCATGTTTAGCCTTGAGAATAGAAAACTGAGGGGAGATGTGATAACACTTGAAAGGCTTTCCTACAGAGGCAGGGCAGAATCTGTTCTGACTCCTGAGTCATTCCAAAGTTCAGGACATGTGATAATGGTGATAAAGTGATAAAGTGAAAGGAAGCCAGAATTTGATTGAAAAGCTGAATGTTAGAACAGTATCACAATAGAACAACTTATCTGTGGCGAGTGCTCCCACACTGGAGGTGTTCAAAAGAAAGTTGGGCAACCACACGTCAATTTGGCTTTCAATTTGGATTCCTGCATTGATTGGGGTCTGGATTCCGTGGCCTTAGAGGTCCCTTCCAACTCTATGTTTCTATTATTCTATGTCCCCACATGATATTACAACTAGCCACTGACACCTTCATGGCAACAGCATGTGACTGAACTAACACAATTTGAGCCTGTGTTACAAGCAGCAGGGTTGTGCCTATTTGCAGCTAATCTGCAGCCAATGCTCTTTTTCTGGTTGATCATGGGAGAAAGTGTTTCCAGTATTTCCCACTTCAGAGTTCAATTGTGAAAACAGAACAAACAGATCTACAAGTGGATGGCTAGCAAGAACCCATTTTCCTCTCCTACTTAGCTTTCTTTAGTTGGGAAAACAACCACACCAATGGGATAAAATAACTTTTTCAGGTATTTCATAATCTGAGCTGTGACATAGGAAAAGGCCTCCCTTTTTGGCATGTTTTCTAATCTTATACTAATATGGGGTGAGGCTAAACCTGCACTAACATTTTAGCTTTAAAAAGCTATCAAGGGCCACATTAGTTAGGAGTCACTACTGCTCACGCCTCAGGAAAATTGGAGTTTTTGATTATAGTTTCCAGAATCTCTGAGCCAGCATCCATCATTCATACTGGCTGGGGAATTCTGGAAGTTACTAATGAAAAAGTTATGCATCCAATCTTATTAAGTTGTTTTGTGCCAACTTCTGATTTATGGAAATGAGTGCAACAATGAACATACTGGTTACCCACAAATGCCCTAATGACTAGTAAGGAGGAGGCATCCTGGAGCAACTGTGTATGTTGTAGCAGGACTGGATTTGAGGAAGCAGGGAGTAGGATAAATGTTTACCATTCAAATCAGCTTCCATATTTGGTTCATCTTTTAAAAGACTTTTGTGATGCAACAGGAAAGGGAGATATTGCTCTGATTAGCTGTGAAGGCACAGAGGCTACGGGGCCATCAGGAATGAAGTTCCTACTTGATCAGAAATCTAACTGGAACTTCCATGTCAAACATATTTAGGGATGGGTCTTGAGCTCTCCAAAGGCTCTTCTCCCTCTCACATATTACCAGAACTAGGGGACATCCACTCAAACTTAGGATTGTGAGAGTGAGAACAGACAAAAGAAAATATATTTTCACCCAGTGTGTTGTTAGTCTGTGGAACTCCCTGCCACAGGACGTGGTGATGGCATCTGGTCTGGATGCCTTCAAAAGGGGATTGGACAGATTCCTGGAGGAAAAGCCCATCACAGGTTACAAACCAGGAGGGAGATGTGTAATCTCCAGGATTAAAACCAGGGTACTTCAAGGGCCAGATGCACGGGAGTGGTAGCAAGAGACAGATATCTAGTCTTGTGCGCTCCCAGATGCATTTGGTGGGCCCACTCTGAGATACAGGAAACTGGACTAGATGGGCCTTTGGCCTGATCCAGCATGGCTCTTCTAATGTTCTGATGTTCTGATGTTTTAAGATTTTGGATTACAATTCCTATTCTTTTTTGTTACTAGCTCTGCTGGCAAGGACTTCTGACAGCCAAAGTTGGCACCACAATAAGTGAAAAATTTCCAGCGCAGTATGCTTTTCTTGCCCATACAAATGTGCCAGAAGGTGGGTGAGGTAGGATCTGGAGGATGATGAAAGCAAAGGTATTTCTGAGAGCTCCATAAACAAAAACCTGTTGCATCTCCTACACCACTTCCATTGCTTTGCAATGGTCTATACATTTTTAAGTTGGCCAAGTCAGTCGGCTAGGTCCTTTACTGGATTCACTGGCTTTTTTACTGCTTAAAAATTTGGTGTAGGAGTACAATTCAAGTCCGGCAAAACCTGTATCTTCTCTCTACTATAGATGCCTTGCCTACCCTAGAGTAAGGGAGTAGGGAACAGGCAGAGGTCCCTTGGATGCTGTTCCATCAGTCCTAGCCAGCAGAGCCAATGGTGAGGGGTGCTGGACACCATAGACCAGACACAACATGGGGGGGGGGCACACATCTCTGTCACTTCAATGGACATGTTTATTGATTCAGCAGAAAGCAAAGGCAGCACTCCAGAGTGACAGTTTTTAGGAGGGACACAACCATGGGGCTAAATCCAATTTATAATCAGGGCCATAACTGGGGTGAAGCTATTGGGACCTTGCCTCAGATCACCAAAATTTAGAAGGCTCAAGCATTTGTTTCTGGCAGGGTGCAAACCTGCTCAATGGGGTTCACTGCTGGAAGAGTGGAAGCATGGCTGCCCTGAGTGCATATGCCACTCCCAGATGCTCTCCACAGACAGAAGGAAATACAAAGTAGATAGGCTCTGTGTGGAACCAGTACAGCTGTCACAGACCCAGATGTCAGCATTCCTCCTTATCCCTCTGCCCATATGTTACTTGCAGGTGGTCCACTGTTAACCAATTGGGCACCAAAGGCCTAGGCACCAAAACTCCTTGTTAATACTTCTCCTTGTACTCCCCATTACAGTATACCCATTAAATCAACAGGGCTTCTAGTTGTCCTGACTTACCGTATCCCATTCATTTCATAGACCCACTCTAGCTTGGACTAGCGCTTAGACCAGGAGTGTCCGAACTTTGGCCCTCCAGATGTTTTGGACCACAACTCCCAGAATTTGAAACCTGTATTGCGATTGACAGAGGACTGTGGTCCAAAACATCTGGAGGGCTGAAGTTTGGACACCACTGGCTTAGACTGAGCCTGTGGATCCTTAAGGCCTGCCCTTGGTTCGGCCTCAATGACTACTTCCTCTTCCTTCAGTCCAGAGCTTCAGTCTCTTGCTTTTTGAAACTGCAATTCCCACGGCCCTACTGCTTGGACGATTCCGAATCTTGTAGTCTAAAGAGCAATTTTCCCAACCTCTGTCCTGGATCCTCCCGTAGTTCAATCGTGCCTTGTCCCCCCCAAAAAAGATTGGTGCTCAAATCCTAAAAGCCAAAGAGCACCAGTATGTGCTGTGTGAGGGATTAATCCTTGCTTGCTTCCTTGCTCTTTAAAAGGATTTGCCCTCTCATGAAGAGAAATTCACAATAGAGGATAACAATAATTAAAATATGGCAAACATCAGTAAAATGTAGGATCCTGGCAATGGAAGTTTAAAAGTATAGTATTAGGCAGATTTTCATCCCAGACTCTGAAAATAAGTGGGAATGGAAATGGGAACAATTACCTCCCACACTGGCCCAGACTGAATGAAATGACTCAGATGCTAGTAATAATAACGGTTTCTTGGCTTGAGTAGTGAATTGGACAGATAAGGTTCCAATTGCCACGGTTGTATTTATTAAATACTCACACACACCCATCCCCCCAGAACTTCCTCAGCTGCTATTTTCTGCATTATTTCACATACCAGTAAAACTAGATTGTCAAGTGCAAAAAAAAAAAAAAAAAAAACAAAACCCCCCCCCCCCCCCCCCCAAAAAAACCCCACCAGCTACAGTTCCAGCTTGGGTGAATGGGCTGCCCGGATGTAGCTGTCCGAAACAGTAATGTCACTGTTCATATGCTGGCCCAAGAACTCTGAGGTCTCTTCTACAATTTGTCCTGGGATACGAAAATCAATGGTGGTCTGGTCTTCTTGAGGACTTGGGTGGGGAAGATTGTTTCTGGTCTCAGCACTGCAACTGGTCCCTTGCAAAAACTGCAGGAAGTTCTCCTCGATGGAGCCCTCTCTGCTGGGCAACCTGAGGTCCTCCTCTGGTGGCTGTTTGAAGAAACAGGTGAGGTGCTTGCTCAGCTCCCCTCTGATCTGACGGTTGAGGCATCCATAGAAGAAAGGATTGGAAGTGAAGGAGAAGTAGCCAATCCAAGTCACCACATTCTCAGTCTGCTGACCAGGGAAATGAGGGCTCAGGACAGAGTAGAGGTGAAAGGAGAAATATGGCAGCCAGCAGAAGAGGAATTGCCCTCCCACGGCCAGGAGGATGAGGACAGCTTTTCCACCTCCAAACGTCCTCTGGGGAGTTGCCCGAGGGGCTCCTGAGCTAGTCACCATAGTGGACCTACTGCTAAGGGATTCTGATCTCTGCCGTGGAGTATCCATCCAAGTGGGGTAGGGACCATGGTGCATGGCAGCCACTCTGGCCACTTTGAACATGCTGCAGTAGACCACCAGGATAATGGAGATAGGCAGGAGGAAGTAGAAAAGAGCAAAGAAGACCATAAAAAATTTGCAGTAGGCACTCCGGCTCCATTGCAAAGTGCAGCTCTGTTCATGGTACAATGGGGGACTACTGACATGGTCTTGGGAAAGCCATCCAAGGATGGGGATGATGGACATCACGACTGCCTTAATCCAGACACCAACTAGGACACAGACGACTAGGCCTATGGTCATTTTCACCTCATAGCGCATAGGATGCACCACATAGTAGTAACGTTCCACATTAATGGCTGAAACTGAAAGAATGCACATAGTGATGAAGCAGACACTCAGGAACAGGTAGGTGCGGCATATGGCGTCCCCAAAAATGGTGCCATCAAAGAAGGCTGAACTGGAGAGCATAGCCAGAGGCATTAGGGTGACAGCTGCCAGGAGATCCACCAGACAAAGGTGGAACACAAAGACAAACTTCCTCAAGGCAGGGGTCTTTATGATGACGGTCATAATGGCTACATTGCCTACGATGGCTGTCAGGTCAATCAAAAGCATGAAGAAGAGACCCACAGATTCAGAAGTCACGTCTCTGGGTTTGGTGTCCAAGCTGGAATTGAAAAGCACAGAGCTCTGAGATGTCTGCAGGAGCTTCCTGAGCCTGCCCGGATTTCGCAGCCACTGAGCAGAAAGAGAAGACTCCATGGAGACTATCACCTCCCTTCACAAGTCCATCACCCATCCTATTCTGGGTTCCCACTGAGTATTCGCAGAGAATCAACAGTGGTAGTGCAGAAGGAGCAGTCACGAACCCTGCAATGGCATTCTTGCTTTCTTCTGTGTTGGTCTTAAAAAGGTCTCTTGCACAGACCAATGAGTCTTTCCAATGTCATTCAGTTCTATAAGCCACTATTTCCTGGTGGACCATACTAAGCATGATTGTTTTCATCTTATCTTCATAGTACTTCATATGTGGTACAAAAAGATAATGGGATCTTCTCTGGCTCTGAAGAAGAGTTCCTTTCTTCCTAGCTCTACCGTGTCTTATTGCATTTCTTCACAGACCTTTCCACAAACAAATAGTAGCTTCTCTAAAACAATAACAAAACAAAACAAAATATCATATTGATTGGTTAATTACTATATTGGTTAACCCCCTGAGACATTTCCTAACAATGGTCGTATTGGCCAAAATTCTGTTTGGAATGATGTAATTAGCAGCAGGAGATTTCCACTTATTAAAGTCTTCCTTTTGTAATTTTGGGCTGCATGCAACTTTTTCATACTGTGTGCAAGCCACATGCATCCTGAAGTTGTGTAAGAGAAAAAAAAATTCAATGGCAATCTGCTGCTGCCAGTGACATTTCCCATCTGCAGGTGGAGTTGTGCAACATGATTTCAACCATTAACTGCAATTGTTGTTACTCTGACTCAGTCACTAAAAAATGAAAACAATTAGGGATGAGCACCATACGAAAAAGGACATGCTGTTTCATCATTTCGTTACCTAACAAAACAAAATGGGGCAGCAGCGTTTTGTTACAAATGAAACAAAATCCCTTCTAGAGGAAATGGCAGGGACCTTCCTCAAGCTCTTCCCTGAAAGCCCCTGAAATCTGGAAAGATTTGGGGGTCAGGGAGCTGAGTTATGAAGCTCCTCCAAAGGGGTGTCCCTAGGGAAAAAAAACCTTCTAATTGGAATCGGAAGCTGATTGGGCCAGCAATAGTACTGATGCCACTTCCCATATAATTCCATATAAAAGTTTTTTTCCTAGGAGCACCTCCTTTGGAGCTTCAAAACTCAGCCCCCTTACCCCCGAATGTTTCCAAATTTCATGGGATTCCCTAAAATCGCTTTCTGAAGGTACTCCTGATACTTTCACGCCCCAAGGTAAAAAAAAATATTAAGGACTCAAAATTATTTTAAAATATATGCAATCAAAATTTACTTACCTTGGGACTTCAAAGTAGCAGGGGTACCTTCCCAAAGCTATTTTAGTGAACCCCCTGAAATGTGGAAAGATTTGGGGGTAAGGAGACTTAGTTATGAAGCTCTAGAAGGGCTGGGGGTAGTATTGGCAACTGTGCAGGGACTGTGGAGGCAATCAGGGAGTTTATGGTATTAACTCCCTAATTGCCTCCACACTCCCAGCACAGGCTCCTTTTTGCGTTTCTCCCCTCCCCGCCTCCCAGCTGAGGCTTTTTGACAGGTCAGGGTTTGGAGATGGGGCACCCGACCTGTCAAAAAGCCCAGCAGGTGGGTGGGGAAGGTGCAAAAGGCAGAATAGAGCTTGGAGGAAAAAACATTACTCTGTTCAGCCTTTCACCCTTTCCCCTGCCTCCCAGCTGGGACTTTTTGACAGGTCAGGGTGTGGGGGGGAGGGGTGCTCCCTCTCTAAATCCGAACCTGTCAAAAAGTCCCAGCTGGGAGGCAGGGATCACAAGGAAGAAGGAAGGAAGCAGGAGTAAATTGAAACTCTGTTTGACTTTACCTCTGCCTCCTTCCTTCTCCCATGCTCCCCCCTCCTCCCAGGGTGGCTTTCTGAACAGGGAGGGCTGTGGGCAGTGGGGGCTGGCTCCACTGCCCACAGCAGTCCCTGTCCAAAATAAACACACCCCTCAAGGAGGGGGTAGCAGGGGAGAAAGGAGCAGGCAGGGAGGGAATTTACTTCCGCCTGGCTGCACCTTTCCTCCTACTCCCCAACCTCCCAGCTGGGATTGAACTGTCAAAATCAGCTGGGAGTCGGTGGGGAGGAGGCTTTTGAATACCCCATGATACCAGCTAGAGCGCTGATGCCATGGGGGATTCATTTTGTTTTGTTTTGTATGTAATGATTTTTTTAAAAAAAATGTTCATTACTTACGATAAGAAACGAAACGGGTGAAACAGAATGAAACAAAACACAGTTTTTCCGTGTTGTGCCTATCCCAAGAAACAGTACTGTTTTGGATCATAGCTCCCAAAATCTCATAGTAAGGTCCATCTTGGTTCAGAGATTCTTGGAGTTATAGCTCTCCCCCCCCCTCTCTCTCTCTCTCACACACACACACACACACACCACCTTCTCCAATATCCACTGAATATTTAATAATGTGAGTATGTTTGTTCTTTCTCCTTTTTGGACTCAGAATCCCAGGATTTTCCATCAGTTTTCCAGGTAGAATTCTGAGAAGTTCATCACCCAAACATACACCCCCAAACACCTATGTTTTGCTCACCTGGAGAAGGGCCTACCCCTGAACCTGTGTGGCATTCTCTTACTTTGCTTGCTGTTGTAGATGTGATAAAATGGCCATCCTGAAGTGGTTTCCTGGGAACTGTGGTGTCTCTGGCTGCATAGGGGGAGCTTCCAGAAGAGATCTAGCTCCAGAGAAGCATCTGGCAATTCCCCCTTTTAAAGATTAGCAGCAGGAAGCTAAGGTTGGCAGATCTCAGGCTTTCGATCTGAGATTCTGGTTGAGAGATTCATTTTCCAGCTCACAGGCTTTGGTCCTGAAATCTGAGAGAATGGGATACAGTACTACTATGATGGGACCATCCTGATCTGGTGGGGGTGTTTGTTTGTTTGTTTATCCTGCCATGCTACAGCTCACCCAAAGATCTATCTGTAGGTACAAATTTACTCTTTTCCCACTTATGGTTTAGACACAGTGTCCCTTTGCCCTTTTAGTGATGTCCTTGTTTCCTACATTGTGTTGGAACTTCAGCTTGTGCACCTATCACAAGTTCTTGAAGGCATGTTCATGGTAGCTTACCTAATGGACCCCTGAATGCATCCCTGTGCCTGCATTATCTGACCATCCCATGTGCAATAGTTTGCAAGATTCACTGAAGGAGCCATCCCAAAGATGTCACAAGCTATTGCTTCTACACCTCAGGATTTGGCCATGAAATCAGAGGAAATGAGATCCTAGAAGTCTGATTCCTCAAACACGGAAGGCTCCCTTAATCACAGTTCTCCAGCTCTACTGGCTTTTCAGTTTTATTCTGAGAATATCAACCTACCTTCTGTTAAATGCAGGGTGCTTCCCATCTGAGGTCTATGGTTCCATATCTCCTGAAAATACAACCCAAAAGTATTTTTGTTTTTGGTTTTTAAAAAAATAGTTCAGGCAGTTTAGATAGCATACCTGCTTTAATAAGCAGTTTGAACACAGTCCAGCAGTAATCGGTTACCTGCTACTAATTCACAGTTTAAATAACTGAGATATAGATGTAGCACATTACTGCAGTAACTGAATGAGGTGTAGCAGCATGCCTTTGACTTTTTAAAATGTCCCTTTCTACTTGCTCTCTTACAGCTACAGAGGTAAGAAAGCAAGAGGTGCATCTCTCTCTCTCTCTCTCTCTCTCTCTCTCTCTCTGGGCTTATGTCAATTTTCTTAAAGCTACCCCACTCATAATACCTTGGCTTTGTGACCTCTACTGGAGTCAGGCATTAATTATATTGCTAGGCAGCTTCTAAATGGACTTGGCCAGGCACTGGGAAGTGGAGGTGGCAGCAGCACCACCTTCAACAGCTGCTCTTCCTCCTCTTGAACAAGGGTGAGTGTTGTATGGAGGGGAAATGGCAGCATGAGGGGGGTGGGGTGGAGAGAGAGCACTTTGGTTCCCATCCTGGCCAGCTGCAGAGCTGGGCCCACTTCTGGATGTTGTAGCTGCTGTCGTCATTTTTAAGGAACCATCTCAGGTAACTCTTAGAACTGGGGAAACAAAGCATTTCCACAGTAAAAAAAATGTACAATGCTATGTACTTTTCTGGGCCTTGGAACTGTAACAGCAACTCATGACTTTTATAGCTCTCTATATGAAGGAATCGTGGGAGTGTTGTATTCAGAAGCCTAAAGCCAATTGTTAGTCCCAGGTAGAAGATATTCACTCAATTAGTGGGGATTTATAGAAGGACTGACTTTCAACAATCATTTCAGAAGGTCAACTGTGGTTGATAATAACTGGGTATCTGACAGGAACTGATTGACCATAAAGGAGTCCTGTTTCATCCTCAGAAGAATATGACAGTGGAAATCCTAAAAATAGAAAATGTCAGAACCTGGGGTAAGGGTCATGTGAGGACTCACCCAAAGTTTCCAAGACTTAGCTCTCAGTTTGATTACTCTATGACAGTGGTGCCGAACCTTCAGCACTCCAGATGACTGGACCACGAGTTCCACAGTCCTTTGTCATTGGCAATACAGGCTTGGAGTTCTGGGAGTTGTGGTCCAAAACATCTGGAGTGCTGAAGGTTCGCCACCACTGCTCTATGATATCAGAACATGCTGACATCAGAACAAGGCTACTGAGATGTTCACTTTCTTTTGAGGATGATGGAAGTGGTAAAAGGCAACTCTGGGCCCAGACCATGCCCTAATCTCAGCTTTATCAGTTATCCTACAACTCAGGACCAGAGCGTCTAACAAAAAATGGATTCAAAAGATGCTTCTCTCCCACTGCCACCACTTGGAAACTTCCTGATCCTGTCACCCTTTTTGTGCTCCTCTGTGAAACCCTGCCAATATGGAACACAAAACCGAACAAAGCAAATTTTAGGTATACAGTTGTCCTCCACCCTTTCGCGGTTCATATACTGCAGTCCCAGTATATTGTGGGTCTGCAGTATATGAAAAAAAAAGGCCCCCTGGGGTAAGGAGGAAAGGCCTTCCCAGTCCCATCAGAGGCCCCAAAAGTGCTTCCCCGCAAACCAGAAGTGACTTCCAGTAAACCAGAAGTGACCTCCAGATCACCAGAAAGCACTTTTGGGGCCTCTGAGGGACTGAAAACCCCTTGCAGGCCTCTTTGGGACAGCACCAGGCTTGGGGTAAGTACAAGAGCCCCCAGAGAGCCCACCCAGTCCACTCCAGACCTGACCCAGCATCCGCATATTGCAGATTTTCAATTATTGCGGCTCAGATTGAGTCCCTAACGCCTGCAATAGGTGGGGGTTTACTGTACTACATATTCTGGCTGATGTAGGTCTTGCTTCATATCACCAGTGTGGGAAATATACCCCTGACCTGAAGTACTGCATTAGTAATAAAAATGACTAATCCATGCTAATAAAAACAGAGGTTTGAGTGGACCTTGTAGTCATGCTTTCAAAAGCCTTCTGCAAGAATAGGATTGCTGTGTCTCTGACAGATGGTTACTTGGCAACTTCTTCATCCCAACGAGATACCTAAGGGTAATTCACTTTAACCAATAATAGATCCCCCCAGTGCATGATGGTAGCAACAGTTGAGTCCAAACTCAATGAATTTTTACACTTTTTTGGATACAAAAGATTCAGAGTATATTACTTTTAAAATATAGCACTTTTAACAATATCATTCTAAAACTATTTACATAACACAGTCATTTCAGAGTCCACTGTGGAATTATTAGAGAAGTAATCTGGATTTTCTTTTCAAAGCAATATTTAAAATTTTCTTGCAACACAACAAAGGGATTATATGACACTGGGTAATTTATTTATATATTTTACCTTCCCCCAAAAAGGGACCAGGGATCTTGAAGGGCCATGTACATTCATATATTCACATAAACATGCCCAGCTATCCATGTTTTGGGCTTCTCTCTCCACTGCATTTGGTCTCAACACCAACAAAATCCACATGGTTCACCAATGTTGAACTATATTTTCGTGCATGTTTTATTTTTAAAATGAACCAGTCACTGGAAGGTTTGGCATTTCTCTTATGTATACTATTTGTTATAATTCAAGTAAACTGGGTTTAAATTCTTCTCATACCACTGGAGGAGATTCAATTGCTCTGTATTTTCCATTTCATTATTTATGTGATCATACAACTGTGTCTCAACCAGAGGCTTTGGAATACATCCTACCTTTTCTGTCTGATTGATATTATAGTAATACTGCACCTTGGTTTAAGAACATTTTGTAAGAAAAGCATACATGTCTTCAAATTTTGCCTTGATCAACAAGCAATGTCTTGCAATGCAAGTAACTTGAGCAGGTCACATGATCACAAGTGAGCCAGTGGTGGCTCTCTCTCCCTCCCCCCCCCACCCCGCTGGAATGTGGGGGATTGTCTGGAACATTTCCTCTCAGGCAGCCTCCAAAGCAGAAAGAGTAGAGAGGAATGCAGGTCTCCCTTGCACCAGTCAGGAACGTTTTCAAAGGGGAGTGCAGGTTAGGGTTTTATTTTTCTTTGTATTTCTATTTCTATTTATAGTAATTTGTTTTCAACATCCTTTCTTATTTTTCAAACAATCTCTAGTTATGGGGCTGCTAGTCAAGTGTGAGATACAGGAAGCTGGACTAGATGGGCCTTTGGCCTGATCCAGCATGGCTCTTCTTATGTTCTTATGTTCTTATGTATATGGCTACAAATTGCACCTTATCATTGTCACATTAAAAACACAGAGTAAAATCCTGTTGTTAGTCCCAAGCAGAGCAGATTCCACAGCCAGGTACCTAAATCATGGTGTGGACATGTTCTAGCCAACTTATTTTGTGAGTTTTCGCATTTTGTGTGTACAGCCTTTGGTCTGTGGAAGGGCGTGGTGGCTCAGTGGGCTAGAGCACTGAAACTGTTGGCTGCAAAGTCGGCAGCTCGGCGGTTCGAATTTCGGGTGCCACACATTGGAGCGAGCTCCTGCTGTTAACCACAGCTCCAGCCAACCTAGCAGTTTGAAAGCATATAAATGCAAGTAGATAAATAGGTACCACTGTAAAACGCAGGAAGGTAAACAGAGTTTCGTGTGCAGAAATGCATTTAGCCATGCTGGCTGCATGGCCACAGGCTTGCACAACACTGGCTCCTTGGCTTGAAGACAGAGATGAGCAAAGCCCCTAGAGTCAGACACAACTAGCACACATGTGCAAGGGGAACCTTTAACCTTTTTATGTGTGGTCTGTGAGAGCCCATAATGAATCATTTCTTATGTGGAAACTTGTTTTGATATAAGAGTGTTTTGGTTAAAAAGCATGTTTCCGGAACAAATTATGCTTGTAAACCAAGATATAACTGTATTACTTCAAGCTATTGCCTGATTTCCTTCAGCAGTTTTCTATTTCATTCAGACTCTTCCCAAAATTAAATGTACTGTACTTGCCCTATTTTAAGAAAACTGTTCATGGTTTCTCATAGAGGAAGAATTTAAAAATGATTTTAAGTCTTCCATGTATGTCTAAAATCAGTGCCTCGAGAGACCTACAAAGATGCTTGGTAGAAAAGTAGAACACATAATCAAAGGTCAGGGAAACCCTTTATCTACAATAAGCTATTGCAACTACCTGAACAGAAAATTCACACTACTGTATTTAGAAGAAGATGCCTAGTAAAGATCTTTGTTGATGCTGTTGTTTGTTTTAATTGGCCAAACAGTTCAAAGCTGTAACAAACTAGATATTCACTTACAGCTTTTCAAGACAGGGAAAAAAGCTTCCACATATTCCTTTGTCTCACTTTGCTGCAAAGATTTGCCCAGCTTACCCGGATTCAGATCTGAGCTGCGCTTGTTAAAAGTAATTTTGCTGAGAACTTCTTACTTCAAAAACAAATACACAAACAAGCAAACAAAAAACATCACTTGAACTCTTTAAAAACATGAGATTCTCTTTGGGAGCAAAACTTCTGACAAAGATTCTGATCGTAGGAATGAACATGCAACCATTTCTTTTCAAAATGTTTTAAAACCTACAATTCCCTGTTGGAGCTTCTCACATTTTTATTGGCCCTTAATACCTAACTGATGAAAAGTCTAACTGGTGGCGTTCAACTAGGAAGTTCTGGCTGAAGAAATGAGTAGGGGGGAAATTTGTTTGTTTGTTTGTTTGTTTGTTTAAAATAAAAATGCCTCCTGCTAGAACAAAATGAGTATTAAAATAAACCTTGCCTGGAAAGAGGGAACAAAATCATGTGGATGGCAGAAAAATAAGTACTGATCTCACTAGCATGCCGTCAGGTATGTTATGGAAAGCACTGTTTCCATAAAAAGAGCCCTGAGTGGCATGGGATATCATATGATCCGAAAGAATATAGCACCTAAGGGAAATGTTTAATTAAAAGATCATTGGGAACTTTTGGCATTTCGTAGATATTGAAGTTGTAAGAAATCAATGTTTAGAGTGGTAAATAGATTGCTGCTAAATCATAGTGGCTAAGAAAAAAACCACTGGTGTTTCAAATACTGTACAGCAGTGGTGTCCGTTTCTTATCTGTCAGGACAGGCAGCTGCTCAGTGATCTGAAAAACTGCTTTTTGGACTAGCACTCTCATGTCAATTGGAGGATGCTAGGAATTGTAATCCAAAAGGCAACTTTTCAGAGTTCTACCCCTATGTTACACCAGGTCAGCTTGTTTGTCCCTCAACCGCAGTGCTAATTTTCCAAGCACTTCTGAGAGAGGCCTTTCCCATCAGCTGCTTTTGATGGGATACCAGGGATAGAACCTGGAACTTCCTGCATAAAAGCACATCCTGGCTGGAATCTAATAGTATTGTTAAAAACTGAAGTAGGTTAGTAAAGCAATGGTACTTAGAGATATTTCTTCCCAGATTTATTACGCCAACTCCAATTTCAATTTACTTGGTGGATTTCAGCCATGTTCCCTTTCCTGTGTACTGACAGATTAACCATGGATGCCAGCAGTTCTTTCAGAGTGTTGTTTAACAGTTTTGTACGTTTGTTTGATAGGCGAAGGCTGAATCCCAAGATGGTTTATATGGCAGTTAAAATTAAAGTTAGCAACACACACACACACAATACAAGAAAATTCATAATATTAAAAGGTACTTAGGCTGAAACAGTTAGAAATACCTCAGTTAAAACAGTACCAACAACTCACATTTAAAATGAAAGAATATCAGTAAAACACGTTGATGCCGCTCTCCTAACCAGCTAATTTTCAAAGGCCTGTCTGAACAGAAAAAGGCTTCATGTGCTGGTACGTACAAGGACAACGGAGCCAGCCTAGCTTCCTTCAGGAGCAGCTCCAATATCTGAGTATGCAGGTTTTATGATTTAATTGTGAAGTTGTATTTAACACCACGCTGCCTGGATGCCCTAAGCACATCCAATCTCGCCTGATTTTGGAAGCTAAGCAGGGTTGGCCCTGGTTAGTACTTGGATGGGAGACCTCCAGGGAATACCAGGTGCTGTAGGCAGCTGGAGTAGGAACTGGCAAGCCACTCCGGTATTCCTGCCAAGAAAACTCCATGGACATGGGGTCACGACTGTAATGACACAACACACACAAACATTTAACATCACATTCCCTTATTTTCCACCACTGGGAGCCCTGATTCTAATGGAATGCAAGATATACATGTAATTAATAAATAAACTAACATTCCTTTCATTTGGCAGGAGAGGTGTCTTTGAAGAAAAACAGTGTGAGCCAAAAGACATTCAGAAAGTGATTGTCCTTCTGTGTCATTAAAAGTTTCCATAAACTTCCTTAGTTTATTTTTTTTTTCAAATTTTGGAAGAATGGTTCTCTTCTGTGGCTCATTGCACTGAGCTTCACAAATTTTGCAAAATGAGCTGTCCAGAAAGCAGAGCTTAGGAAATCACTTTCTTAAACTACAAATCTCATAATTCCTCAGCCTGGATACCCTGTGGGTTTTAGAGAGTTGTAGTCAAAGTAATGTAGTAACTTTCCTAGGCTGTGTCCTCAACAGCTTTGTTCCTCATAACTGTATCCTGTTTCACCCAAGTTTTCATATGTTTCAGTCCCCTCAATAACAACAGTGAAAACATTGTCATTGGATTCAGGACACAGCATGCAAAGTAAGCATCCAAAAGTCTAATGCCTATGGGAGTGCAGGGATTAAATTCAAAGAAAGAAAGAAAGAAAGAAAGAAAGAAAGAAAGAAAGAAAGAAAGAAAGAAAGAAAGAAAGAAAGAAAGAAAGAAAGAAAGA
>JAHTLZ010000129.1:53711362-53726347 GCA_023846285.1 Phrynocephalus versicolor
AGAAAGAAAGAAAGAAAGAAAGAAAGAAAGAAAGAAAGAAAGAAAGAGAGAGAGAGAGAGAAGACACTTTTTCAAGAAAGTAAAGAATCACCATTTCCATGGGTAAATACTCTCAAGGGACCAGGTCACAGCATCTACTCTAGCGGCTTCATCACATCTAAATGGTTGTGAAGGTTACACTATATCATTACAGCATCCATGAAGTTGTTGTGTGCCATTAAGTTGCTCCCAACTTGTGGCAACCCTAACAGGGTTTTCAAAGTACAATACTGTATGTGAGATGTTCAAAGAAGGAGTGGTTTACCATTGTCATCCCCAAGGGAGATTCCATGGGATGGAAGAGGGATTTAAACCAGGTCTCTGGAGTTCTAGTCCAGCACTCGACTACCTAAGCTACATTGGCACTCCTTTCATAGCATTTATACAATAGCTTAATACAGTCCCAGGGGGCTCCCAGAAGAAGGGAAGAGTCAACCACTCCTGAGTACTCCCTTACTGGGAAAACTCTGAAAAAGGGCACCCTAAGTCAGAATTGACTTGACAACACTTGATTATATTGTAAAAACTATGTAGTGTGCCCTCCTCTGAGTTTTTGTTCCATTTTCTATACAGCCCTTCTCTGTCATGACACAGGAGTTAGCCTGTCAATTACCTCAGATCAGTTTACTTACTGGTCCACACTATTTCTTTATCCTTGGTGCCATCCTGTTTATTGTTAAATGAAAACAGGGATGCTGTTATGTGTATTAAACAATATAAAAGCTCAGTGGGGAAAATCAGGAAATACAAAAGCTCTTCACCCTCCAGCACTGCCATAACTAGGGAGGGGAGGAAGAGTGCATTTGCCCCAGGGCGTGCAGCAATCTGGGGGTGCCTGGAGGGGTGGCAGGAGGAGGAAGCCATGCGCCATCTCGCCAGCAGCCTTCCTTTCGCCCCGCTAAGGCTTGGCGACCCTTAGTCAGGGGGAAGAAAGAGAGGGAAACAGGCAATGTTTTTTCCCCAAGCTGCACCTTTGTCAATTGCTCCCCGCCTCCTTCCCCTACCACCGCTAAGGCATTGTGATTGTTAGCCCGGGGAAAGGAGGAGAGGGAAGGATGTGACAGAGGTGCTGTTTGGGGAAAACCCCATTGCCTGCTTCCCTCTCCTCCTTTCCCTGGGCTAACGATTGCCAAACCTTAGCTAGGGGAAAAGGAAGAGGGGGAAGCATGCTACGGAGGTGATTTTTTTGGGGGGGGGAATCATCTGCTAGGCGCTATCTGTGCACTGTGCTGTTTACACAGGAGAGCCTTGTCCGGGAGACCCCCAAAGAGGGAGTGAGAAAGAGGGACCCTTCTCCCCTTCCCCTGCTGTTCCTCCGGGATCAGGCACCCCTTGCTTGATGGGTGAGATGCAGTTGGGGGGCAGGAGGGGGCGCAAAAACTGACTTTATCCCCAGGCGCTCCAAACCCTAGCTATGCCCCTGCCCTCCAGTAGGGAGCAAGAGATTGATGTAAGTCAGACCTATAAAGTTGCATGACTGGAGGCTGTATGGAAGAATATTGGATACATTTAATATAATAAGAACAGAAGTGGGGAGCTGTGGCCCTCCAGATATTTGGGACTTGGACTTCCAGAAACATTAAACCGCATGGTATATTGCAAAGGATTTGGCCTGACCAAGATTCCCCACCCCAGTTTGAAATTTTATCAATGCTCCCTATTCCACACACATATATGCACATATTCATCACATTTTCACTCTTTTGTTTGTTTGTTTCAAATCATCTCTATGATTCAGAAGACACATATTTTAATAATATGTTCAATGTGTCTTGAAGTCATCATGGTATTAAACCTACTCCTAAATAATATAAAATTTAATGTAATAAAACTTTCTCCAACATAATTCCAAAAAGAAGCATATACACTTTTCAAGTTGTTAAAGAAGTTCCAGAAAAGGAAGGTAAGTCCCCCCACCCTCTAAACAAGGTGACACTACTTGAGAATATGTTCCATGATTAGGTACACACTTTGTGTACATATGCAAAATATATATGATCACTTGAGTTGGCTAGAAAAGATCATGAAGTGCAAGTCTGTGTCCCTGGAGAAGAAGTCCAAAATCGTCCCTGCGCTTGTGTTTCCGATCACAAGAGCTGACAATAAAGAAAGCTGAGAGAAAAACAAATAATTTGTTGCAAATGGAGTGCTGGAGGAGAGCTTTGAAGAGACCCTGGACTGCCCGAAAGACAAACAAGCGGGTCCTAGAGCAAATCAAGCCTGAACTATCTCTGGAGGCAGAAATGTTAACCCAGCCTGTTCTACTTCAGGGACATATGTTCTACTTCAGAATCCCTTTCCAGGATTATGTGGACAAGACAATAATGGTGGCAAAGGTGGAAGGCAGTAAGAGAAAGGGAAGACCAAATACGAGATGGACTGACTCATTAAAGGAAGCCACAGGATTGGGTTTGCAAGAGCTTGGCAGGGCAGTTGAGGACAGGACATTTCGGAAATCGCTCATGCATAGGGTTGCCATAAGTCACAGGTGATTTGGTGGCACCTAACGACAACAACCATAGTTTACTCTTGCCTATTGAAGCTTACATGAGAATTAGTCAGGAAAACCCAAGTTACAGATCAGACTACCCCTAGTAATAATGGTAAGTCATACACTCCTATTCTGCTGTGGATGGTACGATGGCACTGCAGCATAAGCTTCCATTATATTAGTATTCAAGCTAGGCATAGAGATGGAGGGACTGTGTACTGTTAGCAGACTTATTTTTCTTCCTTCATGTCAGAAGCAATCTTGTTGTGGAGTGGAAAGATTAGCCAGTAAGTCCGAGTCATTGCTGAGGGGATACCCAAATGTGTTCACAGTCTTCCCACTCTTCAGAGAGGCTCCATCCATAACCTCAGATCGCAGCCGGCTAAAACTACCGACTACAACTACTCTAACAGGTGTATCTGGTTCAGCAGGTAATGAGAAGTGTTACACTCAGTTCTACTGGGCAGATTTTCTTGCACACATGGTGCAACCTTCAGCTTGCATGACTTACCAGCTTGAGCAGCACAGATGCAAAGAACAGTGGAGTGGTCAATTTTCCATTCAGAAGCGGCTTGTTGCAGTCCAGAAGATGTTCTTCCTGCAGATCAGATTCAACAGATATGCTTGAAAGCCAGACATGGGAGAAAAGTTTTAAATATAGCTATATCTATGCATGTCTGGGGAGAGTAGTTTTCGCCTGGTCCCCCAACAGTAGTGTCAGCAACTGCAGCTCCCCTCTGCTTGGCTCTCTTACACAGTGGCTGAAACAAGGCCATTCCGACAGCGTGGCACCGAACAAGAGAGGACTCCCGCCCGTCCATCTCTTTCCATGCTCCTCGGAAGTGTTCTGCAACAACAGTGTGGCCACTTGTGGGTTGTGTAACCTTAGTTGGATTCCCACATAGAAAAAGTACATGGAAGCTACTTTGGTCCCTTTCCCAGTCTTTTGGTCCGCAACTCACATCCTGCAAGCTGCTTTCCATGGAGCAAAGAAGAAAGGGAGCTGCACTCATCTTCTCTGCCCTGCTCCGATGACAGAAACAAGGAACTCTGTCCCATTACAAATTATATCTACTCATGGGCACCTTGCCTTATTCTTACCATTGTTGGATGGTTTGTGACAACACCCACCACAACAATGCTGCCTCTCTCGTAATCAAAGCCCATGGATTCCCGCCCTATCCCCAAGTAGATGCCCCTTGTTTCAGGCACTACAGATTCAGAATTGCCCCTAATTTCTTTCACCTGGCCACCTTCTTGTTTGTGCAGGCAGGGGAATAGGATCCAGTCACCCACTTGCTCCCTGGCACAGAGCCTCCTTCCCGACCCCAGCTCACATGCGCTTCCTCGGAGCTGCCTCCTGTCTCCCAAGACAAAGAGCTCTCAGTCGTGCTGGACTTTTAATTTCTTCTGCTGCTTTTCCATGCCCACGCCACACTGCAAAGACCTGTCTCCTGCCCTCGCAGAGATGCTACTGTGAGAGCATCTGCTGGCTTCTCAAGTGGAATCCTCCTCACTTTGGACTCTTCACCTGGACCAGGCTGAGAGAACCAGTATCCATTCTGCCAGTAGGCCTCGGAGGATGTTGGTAGGAAGAGCACTTAAGGATCTTGAAGGCAGAGAAGGAAATGTAGTCCAGTCCTGCCCATTCCTTTGCCCTGCTGCTAGCAAATTAGTTCCTAAGCGTTAAAGGCAAAAAAGAGATCCTCCCTACAGAGCCCAGGCGCTCCTTCCTCCCAATCTTGAAGACAAAATGGTTTACCAAGCTCCATCGTTCGGAATCTCCAGTGCTCATCTTCATGCCCATCTCTCAGCTTCTCTTTGGGGAAATGGACTTGCTCTGTGCCTTTCTTTGACTGACTGATGGACCGACCAATCAATCAATAAGCACACACACACCCAACCTGAATGACAGGCAAGCCCTGGCAAGACCCTACCCCTGGAAGGCTGCATGCTCTCTCCCAGCCACAGCTGGCCCTTCTCCCCTTCACTTTTGGTATCAAGCATCCCTTCATACCTTCCCTTGTGCAGGTTTCTAGCACACTGGGTACCTTTCTGCTGCTTCTCGTCCACTGTAGCTGATGCACAGATCTACTGCAGTGAAGGGTAAGAGGCAGCCTGAAGCTTGGAGAGCATCTCTGCTTCTGGGTCCTAGAAGCCTCCTGGTTCCCATTTAACAATTTCAGCTTTTCCACGTGCACGGCCCAATATGCCACAAGTGGTGGGAGATACAAAAGTCAGACTTCCTTTTCAAGTAGAATACTTGGCCTGGATTTATAATAATGCAGCTGTAGCCCTCTGAAATCATGTGAACTAAAATAATTTTGTAAAGTCTTTCCTCTCTTTTTTCCTACTTTCTTATTGGAAAATACTGAGCTTGTTATAGGTTGTGTTTCTTTTTTCTTTGCAAACCATGAACACTAAAAATATTAACTCTACTGCGCGGATTCATAAAAATAGGCCCACATGTAGAACGTGGTGAGAAGTTAGGACTGATTCAAATACTCCCTGTCCCCCCCCTCCACACAGCAATACTTGGTAAAGTTATTTTTGGGGGCCATTAAGCAAGGACTTGGTGGATGGAGTCCAAAAAAACAGGCTTCCCAAACTGCTCCTTACACAGAAGTTGACTCCAGCATCTCTTAGGAAGTCGTTAGCCAAGCAGGATCTTTCTGAGCCTCATGGCACAGTGGTTAAGCACCTGTACTGCAGGTAAAACTGTGCTCACGACCTGTGGTTCAATCCCAGGTAGCAGGCTCATGGTTGACTCAGCCTTCCACCCTTCCGATGTCGGTAAAATGAGTACCCAGCCTGCTGGGGAGGCAATATGTAGCCTGCATACTGCAACTAAACTGTAAATCGCCCAGAGACTACTTGAAGTGGTATTGGGGGTGGGGGAGAGGTATATAAGCAGAACACTTTGCTTTCTTGGTTTACAACTGCTGTTTGCCAATGGCATTATTTTGGGCAGCTGAGGTCAAGTGAAGCATTTCCTGCAAAGGTCGGGAAGAACAGCTATTTTCCAAAATGAACCTGCTGCCTTGTTAGGAATCTTGAATGGGCCATTCCAAACTCAGCTAATATTTGAATGTGTTCCTAGCCCACAACCAGAAAGTGTCCATTAATCTGCCAGTGGCAACCTTTCTTCCAAAAAGCTACCATCCTGGGATTGACTAACTGCAGAAGTCATGGCCAAAACATACAGCCAAATTTCTCACCTGGAATGTTCCTCCTTCCCCTTCCCCTCATTTTTATCACATCTAGCCAGAACAAACCTTTTAGAGAACTTAAAAGCTTGCACACTTGAGTGCCGTTTTGAATGGCCTCAGTAGGTACACTGCCCAACTGCAGGTTTTGTTCCAGTAAGGATAGCAGTTTAAAGCAACTTTTTGGTGGGTTTTAGCATTTTGCACACTAAAGGAAATGCTAGCAAGAGATGATTTGTGCACAGAGGAGCCTTCAGCCCTCCAGATGTTTTGGACCACAACACCCACAGTCCTTTATTATTGGCAGTGTAGGCTGGGAAAGGAATTGTGGTCCAATACATCTGAAGGGCTGAAGATTCCCCATCCTTGGTTTAGACTAGAGTATGTTTATCTTAATGAAACAGGGAAATGGCACATGCTCTGGGTTTTTTCTTTCTTTCTTGTGTACATTTTTCAGAATCCCTTCACTACACTGCCAGACCTGTTCAGTGCAAAGTCAGCATGTACGACGCGGCATCAGGCCTTGCCTCACCTTAAAAGTGGCACCTACATTTGCAGCCATTTTACACATGGAATTGTGGCAGCAGAAAATTAATACAGGAACAGACTCATGCAGAATACTGTTCTTGACACAGGGCTGCTACCAGCATCTCAGTGGCACCCAGCAGCGGACTGGATGGCCTGAATTTGAATCTAATCTATACATGAATACAGTAGGACCCCAGTATCCACTGCGGATTGGTTCCAAGCCTTCTCGTGGATAATCAAAACTGTGGATAACAGAGAATGCCAAAATGTCCCCAAAACTGCTATTTTGTGATAGTAGCTTGCTTTACAGCTGATGTTTTGCAACAGTAGCTTGCTTCACAGCTGCTTTTTGTGACGGTAGCTTGCTTTACGGCTGCTGTTTTATGACAGTAGCTGGCTTTACAGCTGCTCTTTGTGACAGTAGCTTGCTTTGCGGCTCCTGAATTATTTATTTATTTATTCTCTGCCAACTGTGGATAACTGAATCAGTGGATAATGAATCAGTGGATATGGGGGTCCTACTATATTAGGGTGTTGTACAATTGTGAACACATCCCCAAAGATTCAAAACACCACATCCTTTCATGGAGGTAATTGATGGCATACAATACAGTATGTCATTGTCAAAAGGAGAAAAATGCCCTACCTTTCAATATAACTGAGGCTACTGAGCTCTGTGCAAGGACTTAGAAGTGGGAAGAAGATGGAATGTGTTATCTGGACAAACACAATCTGGTGAATGTAATGTTAAGGAGAAAGCATAGGTGGCCTTTCCTCCAAGCAGGGAAATTTGGATGAGAGGATGTTTCACCAGCTGAAAAAAAAGGCATCCCATCGCTGTGGACTCATAACCATAACTAAATCACAAATCCAAAGCAAAAGCATTGCTTGGAAGCAGGAACTGAGATAAGCTTCACAGTGGTCAATGGCTTCTTAGTAAGTACATGCAAGACGGCAATGTTTGGATCCAGGTGAGGTTTGGACTTAGAATAGAGATCTCTCTAACCTCTATCCATCTGGTCCACAAGCTTCTGGGTCTTGCCTTTTCTCCAACTGGGGGTCAGAAACAATTTGAAGTCCAGGCCCCTGTTGGATGGAACCCTAGCTGTTGTGGAATAGGAACGCCTATGTTGGTAGGAACTACATCTTGGCCATCCTATCCTGTTCTTGCTGACCCCACCATCCTTATTCTCTGATGGAATCTATTCACCTCTCTGTCCTATAACCCGTCCTAAAGAGGAACATGGCTACTAAAAATAGTCCCCCCACCCCCGTTTTTAAGGAGAAGGAAGCACTTGAGAATATATTGGGCCATTCCAGTTTTCCACATTATTCTCAATACAGTGAGTAACAAATGAACCTTTGGCTCTTATGTGTTGCTCAGAAATTCCCATGCCTTACTTTTGGTGTTATGGTTCTGCTTTTGATACATCATTTGTCAGGTGCTTAAAAATAGAAACATTAGGGGAAAAGTTGTATTTCCTCCAGACAGAATATGTGGTATAGATGTGCTTGTTATGTGAAATACTAAGGAAATAATTGTTTCTTGTACTTTAAGAGAAACAATATGTTGGGTAGCCACTAATACTTCATTGCAAATGGAGACAGACATCATCAGAAAGAGGAAAAGTGCAAATGGTCATAAGAATATAACATAAGAAGAGCCATGCTGGATCCGGCCAAAGGCCCATCTAGTCCAGCTTCCTGTATCTCACAGTGGCTCCACCAAATGTGCCCGGGAGCACACGAGACTAGGTATCTGTCTCTTCATATCACTCCCCTGCATCTGGTCCTTGAAGTACCCCGTTTTTAAGCCTGGAGATGACACATCACCATGGTTTGTAACCTGTGATGGACTTCTCCTCCAGGAATCTGCCCAATTCCTTTTTGAAGGCATCCAGGCTAGATGCCATCACCACATCTTGTGGCAGGGAGTTCTACAGACTAACTGCATGCTGGGTAAAAAAAATCTTCTCTTGTCTGTTCTCACTCCCCCAGCCCTCAATTTGAGTGGATGTCCCCTAGTTCTGGTATTCTGTGAGAGGTGGAAGAGTGACCCTCTATCCACTTTACTCATGCCCTGCATAATTTTGTACGTCTCAATGATATCCCCCCTCAGGCACCTTTTTTCCAGACTAAAGAGCCCCAAATGTTTTAGCCTTTCCTCATAAGGGAGGTCCTTTCAAAAACTACATTCTAGCAATATTCAAGCCTTCTGTCTACACAGAAATGTTGATTCTCTTCAATAAGGCCATATAAAAGCCTGTTCTGTCCACATAGCAAAGGCTACCATGGGTAGCATGTTTTGCTCAGAGATTGGAAACTTCCTTCCTTCCTTCCTTCCTTTTGTTCATTCATTAATTCACTCTTTCTTTCTTGTATGGTAACTCCCAGAATCCCTCAGCTAACACATCCGGTGGCCATAATGGCTATGGGACAATGGGAGATGTAGTCCAGGAAAGTAACTTTTTGAGACTCTGATCTTGAAAAAATGACTTTCTGTCCACGTTCTGCACTTCTTTTAGAAAAGGGCAAACCCATTTGTATATAGGATGAGGCATGGATGACAGAGAGAAGGTATACCTCAGGGCAGCCAGGCCAATGCTCTGTCCACAGCTGTTGAGTGTGCATGAGTAACTGCCAAAGGCCATGAATCAAAACATGGACTGTACTATACATTCTGCCCAAAACAGGCATCTTGGAATTGATGTCCTGAACAAAAGCTTCATTAAAATGTACACAGATGAAAACAAAACAAGATTTAGAAGCAGCCAAAAGGAAATTCTAAAAAGTCACATGCAAAATATCAAGAGGAAAATAAAATTAATTCAAGGGGGTGGGGGAAGCTGTATTTTAAAGTGTTCCAACAAAGTCAAGGAGAGAGGAAGTCACAGAAGCCTCCTTGTAGAGAGTATTCAAAATCCCAAGTGATGCAGTTAAAAAAAAGAGGGGGCCTGTTTTGTCTTTCTACTTGTAGGGCTTGATGCAGTCAACAAGGTTTTCCCCATTCAGTGGGATGCTCTAGCAGGTTCATATGGAAGGAAAGAGTCAGTAAAACAAACGGGACCCAGACCATCGTTAAGAGCAACTTTTATGAACTGGTTCTGGAAGTCAACTGGCAGCCAGTGTGGCCGAAACTGTATTGGACTGCTATAATCTGAATGCAACCCACTGACCAGCAACTTGACAACAAGCATATCCTGACCCAGCTAGAGCTTCCAAATGGTCTCAAGAGGAAGAGGGCTATAACCTATCCTAGATACAACCATAGTGACAGCGTGATCGTGGCTGGGTCATTTGGTATTTGGTGTCTGAACTTCTGTAACCGCACTGTCCACGTTTGATGTATAGAAAGGACAGTTGGAAGACCACTCCTCCAAAGCTAAACAGAGCTAGCAGGCATAATTCCACTGTGTGTGCAGCTTTAGGCATCCATCCATACTCAAGGCCTGCAGTACCATAAAAAATTCCTAGGTAGCAGCAGACAAGTGGCAACTATCTCCTAGAACAGGGCTCTTCAACTTTGAACAGGCCAAGGTCTACTTTTTCTGGCCCAAAGTGCCTGAGGGCTACTACACTAAAACCTCTACATATGGATTTTATCCGTTTCGAGCACATGCTCATAAGTAGAAACTTTTGTAAGTAGAGCAGCAGTTTCCCATAGAAATGCATTGAAAACCAATTAATCCATTCTGGAGGGAACAGATTTCAATGTGCCATGGCCCTTGAACTGGCCCACTCAGCTGAGATGGTGGGCTGGCAGACCCAGAACTTTTGTGGGGCAGTGGTGGTCCTTGGGATGGGGAAGGGAGGGGTGGAGAACTTATCCCCTCACTTTTTTTATTAATGGCCAGTGGGCTACTTTTGAACCCTTCACAGGCTACCAGTAGCCCACGGTCTACCTGCTGGGCAGGCCTATCATAGAAAATGATTGAAATGCTAATGTATGTATGCTCCTTCTCACCCAAAAGCCTAACATTCAAACTAGGTTTTTATACATTACTGCCTCCAAAGTAGCTGTCCCATCCTCCACTCCTTCCCACAGAGATGCAGCTTTAAAGCAGTGGTTCCCAACCTGTGGGTGCCCAGATGCTCCTGGACTGCAACTCCCAGAAATCCCTTCCAGCACAGCGAGTGGTGGAGGCTTCTGGGAGTTGTAGTCCAAGAACATCTGGGGACCCACAGGTTGAGAACCACTGCTTTAACGGGTTAGGGTTAGGCCTTTGCCCTTGAAGCCACACTGCTCTGCCTCTCTAAGGGCTTGGTCTGGACACACTGTTGACAGTGGGGGCTTTAGACTTGTGGCACTTAAGCTTATAGAACCTGGTGCAGTGACAAGGGGGATCTGGGTGTGACCCTCTTCCCAAGGCCCCGATGAGACTGAATCACTGGCAAGCCTGTGAAGGAGGGGAATGGGTTTTGTTCCCTATCGGAGTTCAATTGTGTAAAATCCTGTTCAATTCAATGTCATTTCCTCAGGGACCTCTTGGATTTTCAAATCCATTTTTACATCCAAAAGGACTAGAGGCTTCATTTTGTTTTTTAAGTGAGATTTCTCAGGTGGCCATTCCCCTCTCCAAATGCTCTGCTTCTGCATAGTGAGTACAATGTTCCAAAATGATGCCGGTTGCTCTTTCTTCTGTGCATTTCGGCAGCTCACTTCCCTAGGAGGAGAATGGGCAGGAACAGCAGCTAAGCGTTCAAGCATGCCCCATGTACCACACTGAGCTATTGTCACTCCCCCTAGGGACGCATTGCCGCTGCTATTTAAGGAAGTGTGTTGCTGTTTATTTTTATCTATCCCGTCTTTTCTCCTGCATCATTTTCTTTCATCTCCGGATGACAGAAATAGTAGCAGACAGAGTCTTCTGCCAGTTTCCCACAGCCGCGGCCAGCCGGATCCTGCTGCAGCCCTCCGCCTCTCTCTTCTCCCCTGTCTTCCCACATGGTTAGACATTTAGCAGCTGCCGACACCATGAGGGGAGAGGTGTCAGAGGAGGAGAGGCCGATCACCTCACATCTTTTGTAGCTGCTGCCGACTCCAGCCTTGGTTCGCGGAGGATCTCTGCCCGGAGAAGGCGATGCATATTCATGCTGCAGCCGCTCCTGATCACATGCGCCCGATTGCTAGGTTACAAGAACCCAAAAATAAATCCTTCCAAACCAGATTAGAACAGAGGAACCTTGGATGAACCATGTTCCCAGCGTGGCTGAAGGGAAGAGATTATAGCATGGATATTAATGAGGGGAATAAAAATGGAGACAGAGGGAAGTCCCTGATTTGGGCTGGGAGGTGGGGAGCTGGGGGCTAAGGGGAAGTGGGGTCTCCCTGTTTCAGGGATCCTCCTTTGGGGGTACATAGCTCCTTGCTGAGTCAGCGGTTCACATACTGCCAATTATGTTTCAAAGCAAAAAGGGGGTTGAGCCTCATGGCCATCACAAAACACAACTGCAAAAAGAGGTTACAGGCAATGCATCTTTTACCATGTCTGAACTTCTGGGACCTGCTTTGAAGAAGAGTGATTTACACTCGAAGGCTTGCAATGTTTTCTTTTTTAAATTTTATTAGTGGCCTATAAAGGGTATAGCTGCCTACATGCCCTAAGCACATCCGATCTCGCCTGATTTCGGAAGCTAAGCAGGGTCGGCCCTGGTTAGTACTTGGATGGGAGACCACCAGGGAATACCAGTTGCTGTAGGCGCCTGGAGTAGGAACTGGCAAACCACTCCAGTATTCCTGCCAAGAAAACTCCATGGACATGGGGTCACAAAGAGTTGGTCACGACTGTAACGACACAACACACACACATAAAGGTATCACCTGCAACCTATTTTTGCCAATTATGCTTTGCTCTCATAATTGCTGCCGAATTCAGCAGAGTTCAGTGGCGTTAACGCTCTTTTGCCCCGTTTGGCTTAATTGACAGCACCTTTTTGTATGGAAGCTCTTGCACCTTCAGAGTCTCCTGCTTCAACGAGGGCAACTGGCATGCTTAACACACCCACTGCCACACACAAAGGTAGTCCTGCTAATTTGATGAGTGGACCAAACTATAATAATCATCACATGCTGTCAAGTCCTTTCTGACCAATCGTGAGCTTTTCCAAGGTTTTCTAGTTATAGAGTCCCCAGAGGTTTGCCATATCCTTCCTCTGAGATCATGCTGGGAGTTGCCCAAGGCTACATAGGTTAGATGTTGTCCTGGGAGGCAAAGTACCAACATTATGCATTCACAAATGAGGAGTATTAGAGCCAACCGAAGTGCCAGAAAAACAATACAACCCTTTGGGTTCTCTGAAAAACCTTTTCATTGGATAAGTGATCCAAAAAAACAGAGGAGGAGGAAGATACTCAAATGTCTGAACATCTTGCCAGATGTTGTGGCCATAAGAGCTGCAATTTAACACCCCTCTCTTGAAATAAAGCTTTAGCAGATATGTAGTAGTGCATTTAGATGCAGAGAATTAACAGCTGGTCTCAGTTATCTGAAATTGTCAGTGTGAGTCAGATCTGTTTCTTACTTCTGGTGAAATGCACAGGCTCTCACACTGGTCTAGACTAGAGCATGGGAAGTGCTCCAGTGAAAGTGAAGGTATTATTTCTCCCAGAAAACCTGCCCTCATCAGCATGCTGGTCCTACATTAATCTCTGTTAGGGAAGTCTCTGTCCCTGAAAGAAGCACATCTAATCCACAAGAGCAATGTGTGAGTGTATCATTCGGAATCACGTTTTCTGTCCAAAAGTGCCAGGTTATTTGGGGACAATGCTTCTTTGAGGCATGCAGAGAGGGTGTGCTTCAAAAGTTTGATGAAAATCCTCCACTGTAGCTATCCATTCTCTAACAAGAGCGTGGAAATTGGTGACCCCCTCCCCGGCCAAATATTAAAGTCAGAAGATTGGGTTGGGGATAGGCTTGTGCTTTGCACCATCAGTATTCCCTTGTAAGCAAGGAACAGCAGGACATGCAAAAATGAGATTTCTCTCAGGCAACCAGGGTTCATTTTATAAAAATGCCAGGGCATTTTAATTTGAAGGTACAGCGATATTCTCTGCTAAGCCCACCTCAAACTTTCCTCTTCCTTTAGAGTTTAGGTTCAATCCCAACAGTGGCTGGATGTTGGGTTTTCCCAGAAATAACAATGAGCTGTTTAATAATGCAAAGAGTTTAGAGGCCTGATTGATTTTAAAAGGGCAATAAAACCTATTAGTTTTACAAATAGCCTGCCCCATAGCAGAGAATGGGACTACCATGGAGGGGATTGTTGATACAGATCTGCATGGCTACCTGATATCTTGAACTGCCTCTGGGGTGGGACTATATGGGGACTGTCCCTTAACAGAACTTGTGCTTCAACATTTGCTGTTGCCCTTAGACTGCATCTGATCATCTTGGATGACCTGGCTAAAGGGGAAGATGATTAGGTGGTACTGGTGGGTGAGTGGCCCCTCTGTCTTAGGCCCTGGCATATGCCCAACATTGCCCCACTGGGGAGGCAGCATGGATTAAGTTAATTATTGAAGGCAGCACACAACACTGAAAGACAATATTTAAAATTGAAAAGAATGAGTTTACTATGGTGGTCTACGCCAGCCCTACCGCACTTAGGTTTTGAATCGCCTTTTGCTTAAAGTCAAATCGCCTTAAAAATCACCTACCACATTTCCAATTGCTTCCCCCCCCTCCGAGCCCCCTTGGCCACGCCCCTTTTCAGCCACTGTGTCAATTTTTCTTGCGACGGCCACCAGGGGTGGTGTTTTTTAAAACTGATTTCTAGACTGCTTTTTGAAGCGATTTGGCTAAAACTGCAGACACCATGCACCAGTTTTTTTCCAGGTTTCCCCCTCTGTATGCCTTATCCTGCCGTCGGAAAAAGTGGAAAATTAGCTACATTACTTAGAATGGAAGGACAACGGCATGATGTTACCCTAAAAAAACCTTCTGAAATAGAAGCAGATGATGGGGAAATGACGGACAAAATCAGAAAGAAAGGCTGTTTAGCAAAGTGCGGACGGGGAAACCGGTTCATGAGAAAACGCCAAGTGTGAAATGCTGAATCGATTCAGTGACCACGTGACCGGGGGAGGGCAGAAGGCGATTCAAAACAAAAAGTGCTTGCTGTTTGAGGCAATATTAAACGTAAGAACAATAAGTATACAAAGACTAACAAGGGGGAAATGCCACTGTGAGAAATGGAAACACAGGTAGTACTAAAAATGCAGTCAAACAAGTAATGTGCAAGAGCCATCTAAAAAGCAGGCACAGGCAGTAGTCACAGAGGGAAGGTTTGCCTGAAGAAAGAGGTCTGGCTTCCTGTTCCAAAGTTTGGGAGCAGAAGGCCCTCTGCTGTGTCCAGACAAGGGACTTTTCCAATGTTTGGCCTGATTGACACATGGCAGCCCTATTTAGTAAAGGGAAGACAGCTGGCAACAGATTTGTGTTACAGGTGGGGTGGCCTGGGGGAGTGGAGTTAAGGGCCATTTTTTGAGTTCTAGAACTCTCCAGAGGTGGCACCAGTTCCTCCAGATTAAATCAAAATGGTATGGATATAGTTTAGTTTGCACACACACAGAGAGAGAGAGAGACAGAGAGAGAGAGACAGAGAGACAGAGAGACAGAGACAGAGACAGAGACAGACAGACAGACAGACAGACAGACAGACAGACAGACAGACAGATAGATAGATAGATAGATAGATAGATAGATAGATAGATAGATAGAT
>JAHTLZ010000129.1:53726357-53749353 GCA_023846285.1 Phrynocephalus versicolor
GATAGATAGATAGATAGATAGATAGATAGATAGATAGATAGATAGATTTCCCCCCACCCATTTGCTAAAACAAGGATTGGGGCAGCACACTTTCTTTTAAAGAATTAGAGGCATGCATTCCCCATGGAGGTGGGGTGGATTATCGAAAAACATTTTTAATGAGGAATTATTCTGTCATTGACTGGTTCTAAGAGCCGCAGACCAAATCTCTGATGCTGCAAATCACCAGCAGAGTTTGCCATTTCTCTGCCAGTTCCCACCCCTCTCCCTACTTCCCCTCCAGTGGGTAGTGCGCTTGTATGCAGTGCTATCCCAGATGTCCACTCTCTGAATTCATAGTCATTCATGTAACTTTGTTACAGGACCTAACAACATCACCCTTGTCCTTCTTCTCGGTTCATTTGTCTGCACATCTTCCTGTGTGATGTACGCCACTCCTTGCCAGCAGTGCCCTTCTCCTTTCTGCCCAAGAGAAACAGGCTAGCCTCTACGCCAAAGAATTCATGGAGAAACATGTCTGACATCATGAAAAAGCAGTGTTCAGAATCAGGGGAGGGGGGAGAACATTTCCATCACACTGGAACCTTTACTGCTGACATGAAAGTTCTTCTCCTCTAAGAAAGGCACTTCAAAGGGAGAATCTGTTGTGAAATTCTTGAATGAGAAGTAATCAGAAAGATGTATTCTGTGCATTCTGTGCATCGATGGCTCCTTCCATCAAATTGTAACAGATTGTACTCCTTGGACTGGCATTGTTACTAGGTCCCCCCTCTCTCTTTCTCTCTCTCTGTTTGTGTGTGTGTGTGTGTGTGTGTGTGTGTGTGTGTGTGTGTGTGTGAGAGAGAGAGAGAGAGAGAGAGAGAGAGGTGAGCAGAAACGCAGCGCGCATAATCACACAACTGGTATGGTCAGTGGCCATGGCAGGTTCTGAAACTTCTAGACCAGTAAACTAACTTTTCCAAGGTCTGCTGTTGATTGTCTTTCAGACATCTCCATACGTAATCATACCATCACATTGTGAAGTTGTCCACAAGCTGATCTGGCCAAGGTTAATCTAACTGAGCCTCAAGAGCCAAGGTCAAAGCTCTCTGTCAAATGGATCACAGCTTATATTAAGGGCATGCCAGGTAAACGGTTTTTGTTGCTCAAAAGCAAGTGGAACATGTTCCTAATTCTGAACTGGCACTCCATGTCTCCAGTTTGACTCGACACACCCACATGCATAGAGAACTGCACAGGTGGCCTAGTTTAGAATGGGTACCCTTTACTTATATTTGCTTAAGTGTTGTGAGGGTGGTCAGTACACACCAAGAGGTTCTTTCTTTTGGTGGGATTTGGACGCAAAATAATCAGACAGGGTGAGTCAGCCAAGACAATTTTATTTTAACCAGTGGAGATTCTCTTAGTAGAATTACCAATAATAATAATAATAATAATAATAATAATAATAATAATAATAATAATAGGAAGAAACAAGAGGCTGGGGTACAGAGTATCTTTGAACAGAAGGAGAGTAGCAGCCATTTCTCCCACTCCACAAGTTACAGTTGCTCATTCCTTTTGTCAGCAAACTACATTTACACAGTTACCAATAAAGTCAATACAATGGTACCTTGTATAAAGGAATTAATTCGTTCCAAATGAAATTATGTTAAGCAAATTTTCCTTTGTACAAATTTCCCATAGGAATGCATCGAAAATGGATTAATCCTTAATTGTGACCATTTTTATCGGGTACAGATTCTCCCCATAGGAGATTCTGTTAAGCAAATTTCCCCTATCTCCGGAATTTTTTATGTTGTACAGATTTTACGCTATACAAACCCTTTGTTATACAAGGGTCCACTGTATATCCTTGGTGAGTTTCAAGCATGTAGGCAAGTGAGAGAGGAAATGTACTTTCACACTAAGCAATACAAGACACTACCTTTGAGCACGGGCAGCTTGAATAAGTGTGTTAACAAAATTGTGTGGCAAGTGAGACTGGGCTGTTGCAGCTTCAAGCATGCTGGCTAAGTCAAAGGCTATATATTCCAAAGGGACTGTGGTTTAGAGAAGATGGGGGAGGGGGACTCTCTTCAATAAAGGTAGAAATGCTGAACATTAAAATTTCACCAACATTAAGTTACATTTTAAAGCAACATCTAATTTGACTCCCACATTTCACAGCATAAGACTGTTCTGTCTGTGATGAAGTGTAGACATCTTGACTAGAGTCTTCAGGTCCATATACAGAATTTAACTTTCTGATCTTCAGGCTAGAGGAGGTACTTAGCAAAGATCGAAAAGAGGATCTCCCCCAAGTGACGAGAACTGACCTGATTTTCTTTAGCTCTGTATTTGGCCTTTAGTGCACTTTTGGGGGGAATTGGAAGGAAAGCAGAGGCTTAATTTACAAGGGTCATTGTTAAAGCAAGGTCTCTCAGTCTAAGGAATTCCCATCGTGGGATGGAAAAGAGATTGACCTTAGCAAATATGCATTTCCATTCATATCTGGTTCAAAAGATGGTGGGCATCTTTTGAAGGTCCAGAAATATTTTCAGATTTCCTCACCCTCTACTGGATCTTGAGGCCATGCGTTGTTACTAAAAAGCGCTATTTCATGGGTGGAATACACCAGGAGCTGGCACATAGCTTTTAAAATATCTCTTTTTAAAATATAGTTTTTCTATTGGGGAGGGGGGCAGCCAGTTGGATCGAGACCTCTGGGAGGCCCTATAATATCATTCACCAGATACCTATTGACCATCACAAGTTACTTTCATCCATGATTGTGTGGGCAGGTTTGCTTCTGCTGGTCCATGTTTATTTCAGCAAACCTGTGTTCTTGCATGATGCTGCTTTGTAAGACTAGTCCCTGCGGCCGAGGGAAACCAACGTTTCTATAGCTGTGTAGAAGAAGATATGTCAAATAATGCAGCTTTCCCCACTCTTGCAAAATTTCCTTGTGAATTCCCACTTGACTGTATGCAGATGGAGCTCTTAATTGGGAGAGTGAGAACAGACAAAAGAAAATATTTCTTTACACAGCATGTTGTTAACTTGGGGAACTCCTTGCTGCAGGATGTGGTGATGGCATCTAGCCTAGACGCCTTTAGAAAGCAATTGGACAGCTTTCAGGAGGAAAAGTCCATAGCGGGTTACAAACCATGATGGGGATATATGTTATCTCCAGGCTTTAAAGGAGAGTGTCTCAAAATGCAAGGTGCAGGGGTGTGGTATCAGGAGACAGGTATCTAGTTGTCTCATGTGCTTGCAGAGGCATCTTGTGGGGCTGCTGTGAGATACAGGAAGCTGGACTAGATGGGCCCTTGACCTGATCCAGCATGGCTCTTCTTATGTTCTTCTTTGCATGGTAACCTTTGTTTAAGGAATGGAATACTGGACTGCTTCAGCTAGACTTTTTGTTTTTAAGGACCAACATCCTAGGGAAAGACACTCACAATGCATTTGTGTTTTCCACATTGAACACATGTGTCTTCCAGTGGACACACATACATACATACATACATACACACACACACACAATGCTGTGGCCCATTGCAGTTGAGGAGAGAGCTTGGAGCGTGCTGGGGAAATAATGGAAACTTCAATTCACCCCAGAACGAATCATGTATGTTTTCATTATTTCCAGTGTGGAAATTATATATATTTATATATCTATATATATACAGTGAACCCTCATATAACAAATGGATTGTATAACATAAAATCTGTACAACATAAAAAATTCTGGAGGTAGCGGAAATTTGCTTAACATCCCTATGGGCCAAATCCGTACAACATAAAAATGGTCGCAATTAGGGATTACTCTGTTTTCAATGCATTCCTATAGGAAATTTGTATAAAGGAAAATTCGCTTAACAGAATTTCATTTGGAACGAATTAATTCCTTTATACTCTCTCTGTGTGTGTGTGTGTCTGTATTTGCATTACAACTCCCAAAATGCCTTGGTCAACATGGGCACTGACTGCCACTGGATGCATTTTTCTGTGAGATGTTGTCCAAGAGCTCCAGTTGCATCTAGTATAAATATGTCATCAGGGTTTCATGGTGAATAGTCCGAATAAAACTTAGAGGCATATGAAATGGTGTAGAAACCCATCTTTCACACAAACTCTGGAGCAGCTGCTCTCAAAAGAAACCTTGTGTTGCTGAGATGAGCTGTCCCTTAAAGTAGCAATGCATTATCATTTGGAAAAAGGGGACAAGAACACTGTGGATTTTGCAGTTTAAAATTCAGCAGCAGACTAAGTTAATCCCCACCCACCCACACACACACAGTCATTGGAAGTATTTTTCACAGGGGACTTTATTGACATTATGGGTACACGAGGTCCAGTACTTCCCCTTCTAAGGAGAGAAGGGTTTGTTCTGTGAGCGATTTAACAGGATCAGCAGCTCACCTCTTCAAGAAGAGTGGCGACAGATGGTCTGTGGCTTACCGAGATGGCATACTTTGGTCTAGAACATGCCACTTCAGAACACACATGGGAAGATTTTCATTTGAAGGCTACGATTCTATGATTCTACCTCAGTGCGTGGGGTGGGCGGAGGCAGCACAAATACAACTAGAGACCTAATCAGAGGTTGAAATCCTCCATGCAAACGTGTGAAGGAAAATAAGGGAAGACACTGTCACTCTGTATTTCCCATCACCACCTAGAACAGTGATGGCGAACCTATGGCACGGGTGCCAAAGATGGCACTCGGAGCCCTTTCTGTGGGCACCCAACATCGCCCTTTCGCCCAACATCACCCCATTCAGGTTAAATTACTGTATTGGTACTTTGCAAAAAAACTAGTGGGTTTTGAATTGCAGTTTGGGCACTCGGTCTCTAAAAGGTTTGCCATCACTGACCTAGAAGCTCTCCTCAGCATGTTTTAGCCAATGTGTAGCCTGCATAACCTGGAGTCCCCACTCAGGGCTGAGTTACTGTCATGGAAATCAGTGGAACTAGTGGAGGGTGGGATATGGTGACCACAACTCTGCCAGCCACCTCCCCCCACCCCCAGTCATGTGCCACATGTTGGAAGCAGCCACTACGGCTTTGACAGCTGGCACCTATAGGATGTCCAGCCAGGAGATAGGTAGACCAGCCTGCAGAGCTATGCAGAGAGAAAGCTTGACTTGTAAACTCCCAGTCTAGAATCTGTTAGATCTCAACAAGCATCAGTCAAAGAACCATCATTGCAAAAATAGGTTACAGGTGATACCTTTATAGGCCACTAATAAAAAACAAAAAACAAAGAACATTGCAAGCTTTAGAGTGTAAATCACTCTTCTTCAAAACAGGTCCCAGAAGTCCAGACATGGTAAAAGATGTGCTTTACCAAGAAGTTATTTTTAAAGGCCTTGGTTAGATGATGTCCCCATCTCTGGCCAACAGGGATTTGTATGTTTCGCAGAACCATATGGAGGTGGGTGAGGGAGAGGGGGCAGTGTATGACCCATGTTCCTTTGTTTGAAGAATGGGTGTGTGTGAAACCCAGTGCTTAAGCAGCTATTACAACTGCACTCCAACTTCCTGCCTCTAACAAGACTCCTGCTCTGGCTGCAACATCATCTAGCCATGGACTATAAGAACATCATCTAACCAAGGACTTTAACAAGAACCTCCTGGTAAAGCACATCTTTTACCATGTCTGAACTTCTGGGACCTGCTTTGAAGAAGAGTGATTTATGCTCGAAAGCTTGCAATGTTCTTGGTTTTTTAATTTTTATTAGTGGCCTATAAAGGTATTGCCTGTAACTTATTTTTGTAATTGTGTTTTGTCATGGCCACCCGGTTCAAACCCCTTTTTGCTTTCAAAGAGCCATAGTGCTGACAAGTGTGTTGTATGTGGAGAGAGAGATGCTTTCTGTGAGCTGTCTGTTGGCCGATGCGTTCGTATTAAGCTTTATGAAGTGCCATAGCGCTAAACTTCTCTATTTATATTTTACTAAGTGTTATAATAAACCATGACAGTGGGAGGGATAAAAAAAAATTGAGAAAGCTCATGGAAAGAAAGAAAAAAGTACCAATTGAGATAAGAGGAATGTTTTGTGATGTTGGGGGAATTTCCATCAAGATCAGTGCATCTCCCATTCCTCAAGATGGTGCAAATATTGCATCTGGAAGAACTCTTAATGAGGTCAGAGGTTGTACATGGCAAGAGGTGGGTGTAAGAAGAGTACAAGTTGTCTTGTTGCTTTCCAAGGAACGTTTCAAACAACGGTTGATTTATATAGTCAAAAACTAGGGAGTGAGAATAACCATCACTTCTTGCTATTTTCTCATTCCCAGTGGTCCTTGGGACAACTGTTGGTGAAATAGCTTTTTAAAAAAACTTTTTTGGAAAAACATGGAAACCACCACCACCACAACAAAAGAGAAATAATGGTAGTAGTACAGGTTGTTCACTAGAAATGTATAATCTGGGATAGTACCCACACACCGTAGTAATCTGCCTTATATTAGAATGTTGCAGGTAGGTGAAACTTGAAACCATCACATTGCCTGGGAGAGCTCAGTTTGAATGTTAGCAAATCCTGCGTAGATAGCATGGCAAGCATTAAAACCCAGTCTTTCACACACCCTTGTCCCCATCAACCTACTTTTTTACATCTTGCCTGAGGAAAAGATCTGAAGGTCTCAAAAGAAGGCAGCCTCAATCTTTTGAGCTGACATCATCAATGGATCCACTAACGGCCAACACACGACTCTGCTTCCTTTGTCTGCGGAGCTCCTTAGGGCCATTTCTCATGCCCAACGTAGCCAGTGACAGCATTCCATATGGAGTAGGCGGGGTGGTGGAGGGGGAGGAAAGACGAATCTCTTCACTTATGCAGAGAGGGCCTGCGGAGCATTTGTTTCCAAGGCAACCCCTCCCCAACACATCCCTGGCAATAAGTTTGGTCCTGGGCATTCACAGCACCACTTGACACCACCGTGTGCCCCTTATCTCTTATGAGCTGTGCAGATATGCACGCTGTCTTTCATACCTTCCAGGGAAAAGGCAAGCTGGAGGAGGGAAGGAGGAGGGAAGGTACTTTTCATTTTCTGACACTGACAGGTCTTTGCCTCTAAGGGAATCCACAGAGAGAGAGAGAGAGAGCGAAGCAGTGGAGACAGGTATAACTTCTCCTCATGAACTGATTGATCCAGCACACGATTAGCTGCAACAAGCCCCTGCTTCTCACTTCTCTACAGGAGTACACACAACAAAGAACTAAGGATGGGAAGGTAGCCAGAATTTATTTATTTATTTATTTATTTATTTATTTATTTATTACAGCCTGCATTGATCATGCTGGGGTGGAAAATTCTCCCAAATAATAATTTTTTTTCAAATTCTTCAGGGAAAGGGGGCTAATGTACCTACAGGACTAACCATGACTGACAATCTGCAAAGAATGGGGAAAGATAATTCCTCCTGTGTTGCTTGAGGTGACACCAAGCCCCTGGCAAGCTTGGGATCTTCCTTAAGTTTACAGAGACTCTGCCAATGCAACACCTGAAGAGAATATTTTTGGGATTCTTCCTCTTTCCTAACCCTCCGTCTGCTTCAAGTTCTGCAATGCCCAGCCTTATGAAAGGTCCTATTGAACCAGAAGGCTCTCCCATTTGCAATATTATAGTGATCCAATAAAGGTATCACTCAGCCTTGTGGGGGGATTTTGTAAACAGACCACACCACTTTTCTTCATCATCATCATATCCAGATCAAGCCGATTTCTCATATCACACAGAAACTATTTCCCTTTAGTTATTTCTTTATAGCTACACCAGCAAAATGCAAAAGCAAAACAACAACAAAAATATCCATCTAGTTCTCACACTCATACAAGAATATGAACACATATGCACACTCCGCAGAGGTGAGATCCAGCTGAATAAAGCAAGGGTATGGAAACTTTGAGATGCTGGACACTTTAGATCCCAGAAATTGCAGCTAGCACAGCCAATGGTAAGGAATTATGGGGGTTGTAGTTTCAAAGAACTGGAGGACCAAGGTTCTCCAAGTCTTGCTGTAAAGCTTACTAAGCACAAAGGTGTAGATGTACACACACACACACACACACACACACACACACACACACACACACACACACACAGTCTAATATAAGACATATTGGTTTAAGAGTACCTTGTTTTAAAGGTGTTTTGCAAGACAAGCAAACATGTCTTCAAAATTTTGCCTTGATCAACAAGCAATGTCTTGCAATACAAGCACTGTAGCAGGTCATATGCGCAGAAGCAGGACCGGCACATCCATTAAGGTGAACTAGGCAGTTGCCTAGGGTGCCAAAATGGAGTTGGGGCGCTGGCCAGCCTGCTGCCCTCCCGCCGTACCCCCCGCTGGCCACCGCCATCTGTCCCCCCGATGCCCGTTGCCCCCACACCCATCGCCACCCACTCCCCGTGCCCGTCGCCATCCTCCCCCCACACCCGTCACCGTCCCCATCATCTGCTGCCCCCTGCCCCACCCCCACCCCCACCCCCACCCCCTGCGCCCCCTTGCCACGGCCCCCTGCCACCGCATACCCTCTCACCCCCCACCCCTTGCCTAGGGTACAAAAAAACCTAGTGCCGGCCCTGTTCACAAGTGAGCCGTTGTAACACTTTACTTAAAGATAACTATGTTAATGGTATAAAAGCAATCAAAGCTGATTTGGAAACCTGGTCAAGACTCCAGTTATCCTTAATGGGCAGAATTGCTGCAGTTAAAATGAATGTCTTACCTAAATTGCTCTTTTTATTTCAATCTTTACCTATATTACCTAACTTTAAGATCATTTCAGATCTGGAAAAAAGTATACGTGTATTTATATGGCAAAAGAAAAAAGCAAGGATTAGAAATGTTTATCTACAGGACAGAACTAAAACTGGTGGCTTTGCCCTGCCCAATTTGGTGTTATATTACAAGGCCGCTACCATGACTTGGATTAAAGACTGGATTTTGATGACAAATAATAGAATACTGCAGCTTGAGAAACATGGCCTGGATAAGGGCTGGCATCATTATATATGGTATAAGGGTAATATACCTACCCTTTTTAAAAAGCACTGGATAAGGAATGCCTTAGTTAAAATATGGTTACCGATTAAAAAACAATTTTATTCCAAAGCACCATTGTGGTTATCTCCATTGGGAGCGGCTATTAGCCCCCATATAAGTGAAACCCCAAAATTTTTAACTTACAGACACCTTCTGAACGCTGATCACTCTTTGAAATCATTAGAAAAATTAGTATCAGAAGGTTATAAGTTAGACTGGTGGAAGTACCAACAAATATACTCTCACTTCAAAGATCTTATTAAAGAGGGGGGGTTTATGACTAATGATACTCCACTTGACAAAATACTATCCTCTGGCGACTCAAGGCTCCTTAGTAAATTCTATAGTATCTTGTTAAATGAAAAAATGATTGATACACTGGTCAAAGACACTATGATAAGATGGGCAGAAAATTTTGGTTATTCTATTCATCTAAACAAATGGGATTCTTTGTGGAACACAGTCAAAATCTTCAAATCTATAGCCTTTAAGGAAAATTGCTATAAGATGTTCTATAGATGGCATTTTTCACCACATCGTTTATCTAAGATGTATAACTGCTCACCTAAATGTTGGAAATGTAAACATGATTGTGGTACTTTTTACCATATGTGGTGGACATGTAAAGAGGCAAAGGCATACTGGATAATGGTAAAACTATTTTTAGAAAGATACTTGAAAATTAAGTTAGAGCTTAGACCAGAATTTTTTTTGTTAAATATAGTAGACATTAATATTTCCTATGACCAGAGATATGTACTTCACCATGTAATTGTTGCTGCAAGGATACTGTATGCGAAATCCTGGAAACAACCGAATGTGCCAACAGAGAGGAATTTCCACGAAAAGATAAGAGAATGCATTGAAATCGACAGACTCTCCGGCTTTTTAAAGGGAGACTACGATGAGATTTCTCGGAAAAGATGGCAAGAAGTAACAAACCTATTAGCGCTGTGATAATATTTGGTGATTTATTAATATGTTAAATCGCTATTTTTAGCTTGATATATTCAATGTAATTTTTAAACTGCACTCCTTTCCCCCCATACCCCTCCCCCCTTGTTCCCTCCCTAAAAAACCCAATAAAATTACTCAATTAAAAAAAAAGTGATCCAAGGGTGGCTCTTTCCCTCTCCTTGCTGGATTGTGGGGGGTTGTCTGGAACATTTCCTCTCAGGCAGCCTCCAAAGCAGAGGGAGGAGAGAGGAATGCAGGTCTCCCTTGCACCAGTCAGGAACGTTTTTAAAGGGGAGTGCAGGTTAGGGTTTTATTTTTCTTTATATTTCTATTTCTATTTATAGTAATTTGTTTTCAACATCCTTTCTTATTTTTCAAACAATCTCTAGTTATGGGGCTGCTAGTCAAGTGTGTATATGGCTACAAATTCCACCTTATCATTGTCACATTAAAATACAGTGTAAAATCCTGTTGTTAATCCCGAGCAGAGCAGATTCCGCAGTCAGGTACCTAAACCATGGTGTGGATGTGGACTTCTAGCCAAATTCTTTTGTGAGCTTTAGCATTTTGTGTGTCTAATGTATGGTCTACGGGACCCCAGAACGAATAGTCTGAGTTTCCATTATTTCTTATGGGGAAATGTGCTTTGATATGAGTGTTTTGGTTTACAAGCATGTTTCCAGAATGAATTATGCTTGTAAACCAATGTATTACTGTAGATGATAACAAAAGCCATCAGAGCAAGCCACATACACCCTCCACCTCATAATATCATGTGACATCACAGGAAACTTTGGGCCACTGCTTTAAAGCATACGTTTTCTGTACTATATTTTACAGATGCCTCCAGGCAGCATGACCAGATTCTAGTGCAGTGTTGGTGAATCTATGGCAAGGGTGCCAAAGGTGGCACACAGAGACCTTTCTGTGGGCAAGTGACATCACCCACTCATAGCCACGGCATTCCCCCTCTGTTTGGAGCACGCCACTATGCTCAGTGCACAGAGCTGGGTGAAAAGAAGGTGGCAGCTCGAGGGCTCCTTTGTAGCCCCAGTTTACTCTCCAGCCATGCTGCTCTGGGCATCCCAAAAGCAGCGTGGCTGGAGAGTAAACTGGGGCTACAAGGGAGCCCACAAACCATCGCCTCCCCTTTGCCTATCTATCTGCTGGGAGCTATTTCAGTGGTCTCGGAATGGCTCCATGCAGAGAGCTGAGTGAAGGGGACGCAGTGGTTTTTGGGCTCCTTCATAGCCCTAGTTTGTTCTCCAGCAGCGCCACTTTTGGGATGCCCAGAGCAGCATGGCTGGGGAGTAAACTGGGGTTATGAAGGAGCCCACAAGCTGCCACCACTCCCCCTGGCTTTCCCGGTGGGCAGAGAGGTGGATGGGGTGCTACTCTTCGGGAAAGCGAGGATCGAAGAGCGAGGGTGCTGTGGTTGCAGGAAAGTCAAAAGCCTTCTCTTCAATCCTCGTTTTCCCAAAGGGTAGCACCCAAAGCTGCCTAGATGCCCTTTGAGCACATCCGATCTCGCCTGATTTCAGAAGCTAAGCAGGGTCGGCCCTGGTTAGTACTTGGATGGGAGACCACCAGGGAATACCAGGTACTGTAGGCACCTGGAGTAAGAACTGGCAAGCCACTCCAGTATTCCTGCCAAGAAAACTCCATGGACATGGAGTCACGAAGAGTCTTGTCACGACTGTAACGACACAACACACACAGCACCCAAAGCATTTGTCACCCAGGGAGCCACTGTGTTCAGGTTAAATGGCCTTGTTGGCACTTTGCGAAAAATAAGTGGGTTTTGAATTGCAGTTTGGGCACTCAGTCTCTAAAAGGTTCGCCATCACTGTCCTAGTGTGTGTACCTGTAATGGAATTTCCCAAAACTCTGCTTCCCGAGACTTGTTGCAAAGAGACAGAAAGGCGACATGCTCAGCATGCGCTCTGCCACCGAGATCTGGGCTGCAGCTGTTCCTATAAAGAACCCTCCCCTCCTCTCTGAGAAAACACTGGCTTTCTTTCTGTAAGAGAGGTGGTCATCCGACGGGGTCCTGAATGGCTTTCTGAAACACTCACTGATGTGCAGGCCTTCCAAGTTTTCTTTCCATGCAATTGTTGCTCTAAGTCACAAGAGGGCAGCATTGGCTACTCTTTCAGCATCATCTTCCAGCTGTGACATGCTCTGGAGAAGGAAAATCCGGGAAGTAGGAGCAGGTTTTTTTTAAACACATCCCTGTTCAGCTTCATTTGGGTAAGAAAGAGGAGCAATGAGTCCAAGTTCTCCATTCAGCTAACACATATTGTTCCCATAGACATCCAAGGAGACTGGCAGAGATACTGAGGTATCTCCTGTAGCCCACCGGGCTTTGCTAGCATTAGAAGAATAAAGTTAAAGTAGGGTGAGTTTCCCAACAGCATAACAATACACTGCAAGCCCAAGCAGTTTGATCAGTGTTACTTGGGGATGCTCTTGCTTCAGTCTCTGCAGAAGGAAAAAAACCAAGATATATTGAGGACATTTTGCCTCCTTTGATCAAAGGACTAACTGAGAAAAGGGTGCAAACCTTTGGGAAATGAGTAAATGTCGTCTTCTGCTCTTAAGACTTTGGATTTGATCTCCAGGCTGTATGTTTGTACTTAGCCATAAGCCCCACTGAGCACAATGGAAGTTATTTCTAAGGAGTCATACACAGGATTGTGTTGCTTTGGGGTTTTTTTCTGTTTGATTTCAGTTTAATGAAGTAGCTGCAATGAGGAGCCCTTCCTCAAAAATTAGAATACAAAAAGAATGAACAAAGAAATAAAACAGGCAAACTCTGTTTTCTCCCCCCCCCCCCGGTCACATGTGACAAGTTAACATGACCAAGAGCAGAGGCAAGGGGCATGTGATTACGTGTTAATCTGGTGGAAGCTGGCATTGCCAACAAACAGGGTGGGGCAAACACCTCAGGCGGCAGAGTGCTAGATCTCCTTAGCCATGGCTCTGGCCAGTCACCTCTCTTGAAGGACCATGATGTGTATGCCACATTGCCCACCTTGGACTTCCTAAACTAGCCTATTGCCCTTGGGTGGGGTGGAGGACACTGTCTCCCTACAAACATTAGAGCTGAGATTTAATCGAGATTCTCCACAGCTTCTGAAGATGCAGCAGAAGGCTCGGTGTCACCGTGCCTGGTGTCTTAGAAAATTAATGTCTTGGGCCCACCTGGAGACAGAGGAAGGGGGAAGACTGAAGCACATTTGCTGCAGCAAGAGAAATGACACATACTGTATATTCGGCCTTGGCCTCCAGAACCCAGGGTGCATCGATCCATTTCCCAAGGAAGGTTCCCAGGACAGACTCCTTTTTGGACTCTCCCCTGTCCAGTTCTCCAAGCATAGCTATACAACAGCCTTCTCCATGGCTGCGCTCTATCCAGCCATGCTGGCAAGGAGCAATGGGAATTGTAATCATCTGGATTGGAAGGTACAAACCTGGGAAAGGGTAGTGCATGGGCAGGCTAGCAGTGCACACAGCATGGTTCAGTTCTTTGAATATTGCCTTTTCTTTAAAAATTAATTAGGTTTATTTTTACATAGCACAATTATAATGACATAACAATAGACAGGGAGATGATACAGAATGATATGAATGACTGAATGTACCTCCTCAGCCCTATATCAATACCATAGACATACTTCATTTAATGTGAAAGGCTTCTATAAAACCCTCGTATAACAAATGGTTTGTATAACATAAAATCTGTACATAAAAAAATTCCGGAGATAGGGGAAATTTGCTTAACAGAATTGTCTATGGGCCGAATCCGTACAACATAAAAATGGTCGCAATTAGGGATTACTCTGTTTTCAATGTTTTCTATGGGAAATTTGTATAAAGGAAAAATTGCTTAACAGAATTTCATTTGGAATGAATTAATTCCTTTATACAACGTACCACACTGCATATGTTTGTGTGTTGTGTCATTACATTCGTGACCGACTCAGCCATAGAAAACATTTTTACTGTGTAAGAAATGGTCCATTCTTGACAAACTAAGTAAATGGGTGATGCCCCCCCCAAGTATGATATTGTATTTATTATTTGTAATTAGTAATAATGGCCTGTACTGCTGTAGAAAACCCCCAAGGCACTGGAGTGTGCAGTAGCGAAAACACAAGGCCAACCAGCTGCTGCAGCACCTTGGAGAGCTCCCAGCGGTCTACCTGCTCCAACAATGAACCAAACTCACCTGATAATCATTTCTTAGTTTGTTTATCGACTACTTAGAAGTGGTTTACTATTCCCTTCTTTGGGGGGGGGGGGCGCCCTGGAACTGTGCAGCTTGCAGAAGGATATCCAGGAGGCCTCTTCTCTTTTATAGGCACTGCATGGAACCACACTCCCACCTCTGGCTCTGCAGGCTGGGCATTTGCGATTCAATGAGTTCCCTCCCCAGTAGCTGAAGCTGGGCACACAGCTTCCAGGATTGGGGGACTCTTGGACAAGAGTTGGCTATAGCACTCTGTTTAGGAGCCACTCATATTGGTCTGGACTTGGAGTGATGATGAGCAAGAGGCTCAGGCTTTGAAACTCAGAGGTCTCCATTCATCTCTGCTTCCTTTTTCCCCAGCGGTGCTTTGACCTGGTGCCTCCTCTGTTGACACCACTGGTTTCTCAGCCTTTGAGTCCATATCTAGGTTATCTGTGGAAATCTTGAGTCCTGAACAGAGCATGGAAAAGTTATTTTGGGGGCTACAACTCTCAGCACATACCAACCATTGTGCTCACTAGACAGTGAGGGGGAGGAACCTGGGAGTTTTGGCCCCCAAAAAGTAATTTTTTTTCAGGCTCTGGTCCTGGTGCACATGCTTTCCTCACACATATACACAATATGATAAATTGTGAATTTTGGTATTGGACAGTGCCCTAAAGTAAGCCCACTCACTCAATGGGATTAATGTAAGTAGCAAGTTAATACTGTTCAGCAACCAATTCAATGGGTCTGCTCTTACTTGGGACTATTATAACTGGTCATTATCGACTTCTAAATCTTCATTCAGATTAATGATGATATTTTGTTTCCTCATCTGTATTTTACCATGGAAAGGATGTACAGTATTGCCCATGATCACAGAGAAGAATAGCAGCAACTGTTGTCCTCCTGATGTCTTTGTCCTATAGTTCCCAGCGGCCCTCACTAGCACATTCAACAGTGAGGAATTATGGGTACCTACGTCCAAAGTTTTCTGAAGGCTTTTGGAAAATAATGTGTGCATTTTGAGTCATGTGACTAGGAAGAAATAAAAGAAAGATGTCTCTAACCAAAAGGTAGCAAAATGGTTCACCAGTTCCTACAGCCAAATCTGAGCATCTGAACTTGGCCAGCTAATTTTTGTGGTCTAAAATAGAATGGGTATCCAAGCCAGTTCGCGCAGCTGTCTTCAGCTGGCTCCTTTTCTAGAATCAGGAAGAGTCAACACAGACAGGCTTGGGGTTAATAGTTGAGGTGCCCTTCCTTGAGCCTACAAGGAATACCTTTTGTTCAGTGAGCCTCTGATGTCCCTCATGGTCATAGCACACCCTTAGCCCTGGATGAACCATCTGGCTTTTGTCAAGCAGCTGGCAGGGCAGACATTGGCAGAGCCATCTGGGGCTGGCCAGGGATTGACAGTTCAGCCATAGTGGGGGCAACATGAACTCCAGATTCTGGGTCCAACCATGGAAAGTGGAATTACTAAGGTAGGACCAGGAGTGACAGAGCCAAGTGGGGGTGGGTGGGTGGAGAGACAACTCACTCCGAAATTAGCTCATAAGCCAACTATGGCTAGGACCTACATGATGCTGCACAGACAGGTCTCGGGAGAATTCTTCTTTTGGGCCACATCTCCCAGGAAGCCTCCAGCTTGAAGGCTGAGTAAGTCTGAGAAGCCAGTACTGAAAATAGGAATGGTTTATTTGCAACCAGAATATATGGGATGAGCTTCAATATTTCTGCAATTATAGTAAAAAAAAAAGATGGAAGAGTGTAGCCCTTTAACTAAGAGCGGGAGTGCAACCTGAAAGAGCCTAGTTGATCTGAGCCACAATTTAGCTAAGCTATTGCTTCTCTGTTCTCCCTGCTATAGTCTCCATTCTCCCAGCTAGGCAACATCCCCATGCAGGGACTGTTGAGATATGATTAGAAATCTGTTGTTGTTGAAATTACCCGGCCACTAGAAGCTCAGTCCAGAGCAGGTTTTTCTCCCCCTACATTTGCATGTCCGCAGCTTTCAACAGAGAACAGTAAAGCCAGATATTGGGACCATGGCCAGCTTTAATATCCCCCTAAAACCTAAGAAGCCCAGAGGCATTTGGTCCTGTGCAAAGTAGAAGCAGAATCCTCTCTGTTACATCTGCTTGCACAGTGGTCTGAGCATTTGGAACATTCCAATGCTTGTGCAAAGACTAGTATTCCCACCATGTTTAATTGGAGGTGATCACAAACTTGTTCAATGGCCAATGGGACCCCTCAAGAGGTGCTGTGCCCACAGGGGGTTGTGCTCTGTGATTTCAAAAAGACCCTAACACATTTATTCTGGCACAAACTTCATTGCACCAACACCCATGTTTGTTTGTTTGTTTGTTCGTTCATTTGTTTGCTCATTCATTCGTTTGGTCAGACAGTTGGTTAATTGGTTGGTCAGTTGTTTTTCTTCCGCAGAGTGACAGTTCTCTAGCTCCTGGAACCTTTTTGGTACCCTGTTTCATTTCTCATAGAAACTGGAGGGCCCAGGCAAGAGGAGCAGACATCTCTTTGCGTGTCAGGTAGCTTCTGGGTCTTCCTACTGCTCCACGTGTCTTTCTCTTCCTCTGATGCACAGCTGCAGCTGATCCTCAGCAGGCCTGCCAGGACCAGTCTGTGTGATAAGCTGCCTTGCTGCTTGCCAGAGCTGCAATTTGCAAGAGCAGCTGGCATTTGATTAACACTCAGCCCAGTCACAGAGGCTGGGCCAGCAATGCCAGCAGGAGTATCACTCCCCTCTTGGGCCAGATGTCTTCTACCCCTCCACATGCAACTCTCCTTCCCTCTTTTGACTGGTGGTCTTCACTCTTGGGGCCATTCTGCTTCTCACCCAAGCCTCTCCCCAGCATAGCTTGGGAATGCGACTTTTGGATTACAAGCCCCTAAACTCCCCCAGCCAGCAGGACTTGTAGCCATGCTGACCTGAGGAGGAGGAGGAGGAGGAGGAGAAGAAATAGCTTTCACAATCTCTGCTCCTTGGCAGTGACCCAAAGAGACTCCCTTTCCGCAAATAGGAAGACTGCTCCACATCTCCCTCCTGTCTAAGCATCTATTTTACCATACCATGGGTTAAGCATTTTCCTTCCCAGTACAGTACTCTTTAATTAAAACTGCATAGCTATAACACCTAGAATACCTCTTAGGAGTGTTTAAGTCTAGAGACTTTGATGCTTTTATGGTATAGAAGATCATTCACTCCCATTTTGCTTAACAGTCAGCCCAAGATATCCTGAGAAGCTCAAACATTTGCTCGCCCTTTTGTGACATTTGCATTGGCTGTAATAGTAGAAGTATTACATTATAGAAAATTTTGGAGTTGGCTTCTTATGTTATTATTATCCTGGATACTCCGAAGCTAATATTGTAGATATAACCACTCGCAATATGTGCCATGCATTGTCAAAGAGGATGAGAAGAGGAGATAAAATGATACACAAAATATGTATCTTTTTAATTAATATGCTGCTCTTCTGCTAGGGTGTCTTCTAATAAATGACAGAGCCATAAAAACCACAATGCCATTTGAGAACGTCCACATGCCTTGTAAAGATTGCAGTACAGTATTTAAAAAGTGATGCACAGCAATAGTACAGAGAGGGGAAATTTTTAAGTTCAACGCTGTGATCCTAGTTTTAGAAGAGGTAGCCATGTTTGACTTTACTAGTTCCCTTTTCTTTTATGTCATTTCCAGCTCCCAGTAATTTGTGAATCTTTTGGGCAATGGAATTTGAAACTACATTATCTGGCTCCATCTCAGACTTAAGGCAACCATGGGAGAAAATCACAGACTTGTAAAATCAAAACAAACAGGAAAATATGGCAAGGATGAGACATTAAGTCCAGATCCATCCACTACGATACCCAACAAGAAGACATCTTCAAGCAGTGCATCAAGATACATCCTTCTGTTGCTAAGAGCTTATGGCTTTTCTATAGCAACTGCAAAGTAGTTGCAAAACGAACAACGTGGGAGTGGAGCTGGACCTTTAATTAATATACTGCCAAGGGTGATCTGTTGCTGACGACGACGACAGAGTATTAAAGAAAGCAAACTCCATCCTTCAGCTTTGAAGTTGTCTAGGCAAGCAAAATCTCTGCTACACAGTTCTGCTGAAAGCATTATCTGGTTCAGGGAGCACACAAGACTAGATATCTGTCTCCAGATACCACTCTCCTGCATCTGCCCCTTGAAGTACCCTGGTTTTAAGCCTGGAGATTACACATCTCCATCATGGTTTGTAACCTGTGATGGACATCTCCTCCAGGAATTTGTCCAATCCCCTTTTGAAGGCATCCAGGCCAGGTACCATCATCACATCCTGTAGCAGGGAGTTCCACAGACTAACAACATGCTGGGTTAAAACATATTTTCTTTTGTCTGTTCTCAGTCTCCCAACCCTCAGTTTGAATGGATGTCCCCTAGTTCTGTTATTTTGGGAGAGGAAGAAGAGCATCCCACTATCCACTTTACTCATGCCCTGCATTATTTTGTTATGTCTCAGTTATATCCCCACCCCCAGGCACCTTTTTTCCAGAGTAAAGAGCCCCAAATGTTTTAACCTTTCCTCATAAGGGAGGTCACCCAGCCCAGTAATAATTTCAGTTGCTCTCTTTTGCACCTTTTCCAATTCCACTATGTTTTTTTTGAGATGCAGTGACCAGAATTATACACAATACTCCAGTTGCAGCCTTACTGTCATTTTGTACAATGGCATTATAATGTTGGCTGTTTCATCTTCAATCCCTTTTTTGATATTCCCTAGCATGGAATTGGCCTTCTTCACTGCTGCCACACATTGGGTAGACACCTTCATTGAGCTGTCCACCAGCACACCAAGATCTCTTTCCTGATCCATCATGGATAGCTCAGAGCCCATGAGTTGATAGATAAAGTTTGGAATTTTTTTTTTGCCTCATTATGCATTACTTTACCTTTTCCTACATTGAAACACATTTGCCATTTTGCAGCCCATTACATCAGCCAGCACAGCTGTTTTCCCAAGCTCGGCAAAAGAGACTGTGCACTAGGGAATGAGGCAGATGCTTCCGACATCCCCAAGCAATTCTTCTGAAAAGCCAGTTTTATGCACAAATCAATCGGCAGCTATAATGGAGCTCCTAACATCAGCTGGCAACATGGAGACTTCTCTTTCCGGAAATTAGCCAACACTTTGCCTAATGCTAAGTGCCCGATCTATATTCCTTTGGAATCATATAACCACCAGAGACCAGTGGATGCATCACAATCAATGACTTGGATGTTGGCCAGTTTACTGTTGTCAAGAGCGGCGTCTCTTACCCAAACTTGGGATTCTGGTTTCAATAGAAAGCCGCTGAAGGGTCTTTTTGGCTATGTCACTCTCTGAGACGGTCTTCCTCAGCTGTGGCTCTTCCAGTGCAAAGCCATGGCCTGGCAAGTCAATTGACAAGGAAAGGCTGTTAACCTACATCACCTGATCGTGAATAACAAGAGCCTTGGACTGAGAGATACCAGGGTAGCATCCGCTTTTCTCCAGTAGTTGTGTGGCGTGTGTAGCATTAGAAACATTGAGGACGACTCCTTTGACTGCACAAAGGTATACCTGGAAAACAAAACAGAGATCAGCAAAAAGAATCACACTAGAATTGCCCCTGAGATACAGGGCAAGTTACCATTGCTATAAAACAGTTTGCAAGGTTCCATATTTGCTTCTCCACCCTTAATTCTAAATTCAGTTAACAGGTTAATGACAGCATATATAAGTGTTACAACCATGAAACCTTTGGGTGCTAGATCTCAAATGACGGCAAAATGACAGCAAAATGCAACTTGCAGATATTTGCACTGAATAAATAATTAATCGTTCTTTCCCCTAGAATATGATTTCCTTCTCCTACCAAGGCAAACCTACAAAACTCCTGCAGCTTTTCATTTTGGGACAGGAAAGGAGTATCAGGGTCTAGCAAGCTACTTCCAAATGTAATTTTGACATTGTTGCTGCATTAAACTTAAGTTTTCTACATACTGCATAGACATGAAAAGACAAATAGCTGCCAGCTATAAGTTTGCATGCCAGTGGATTTAAAAGAGAGAAATGGACCATGAAGAGGAAAACAAATCAAACTGGGTCACTTATGTTGTACAACATTTCCTATATATTATAGCTGACCAGCTGCAAATGACAACTAGAAAACTGTATTTGAGAGAAAGAAAGTAACAGTGGATCCCAGCTATCTCAGTGGAGTGAATCTTGCTGCCTGCCCTCTTGGATATTAGAATAATGATGCTTAGAGAACAGAGGTGGACAATCTGCAGCCTGAGAGATATGGACCTGCCTAGGGCCATATCTGTCCTCCAAAGCTATTTCTGCAGACCTTCAAAGGCACCCATCCCCCAAATGTGCATGAAATTACACAAACACAGTATGCGTCAGCCTACATGTTGCACAACATTGCTTTAATTTGAACCATCATGGTTTAAAGTATTTTGGAAACTAGTTCAGAATCATATGCAGAGTATAAACTAAAACCACCTCAAAATCATCTTCCATATGTATTTTACTCACTCAAGAATGACTGTGGGGTGGACTCATTGGGGTGCAAGCAAAACAGATTGAAAAGACGCTGATGCACCCTTCTCCTCACCCACTCCCAAGTTCTCCCTGCTCCAGAAGGCAGGCCATCCTTGCCTCAGTGAACGAACCTTCAAAGGGCTGACATTTTTCAGGCTCATTCAAGGCAAGACCAAACTACCTTCAGATGAGCACACCAATTCTCATAGTGCCCGGGCGCACACTCACGGGTACCTAGTCCCTTCTAATTGTTTTCAATTCAGCTTAATGCCCTGCCACTTTCGTTACTTCTGGAGCAACTCAACTACAAGGCAGTTTTCCCATATTTTCAAGGACTCCTTGCCCATTAGGCAGTGTGGTGGCTCAGCAGGCTAAAGCAATGAAAACTGTCAGTTGCAAGGTCGGCAGCTCAGTGGTTTGAATCCCAGGTGCCATGCAGCAGAGGGATATTAACCCCAGCTCCTGCTAACCTAGCGGTACAAAAGCATGTAAATGCAAGTAGATAAATAGGTACCACCATAAAGAGTGGGAAGGTAAAACAGTGCTTCCTTGTAGCCATGCTGGCCACATCGCCACAGACTTGCACAACACCGGCTCTTCAGCTTGAATATGGAGATGAGCACCACCCCTAGATTTGGACATGAGTAGCACACATGTCCAGGGGGAACCTTTACCTTTTTACCCTTTTACCTTGCCCATTTTTCCTGATTCTTTGAGGAAGGGCTTGACTCCTTCCAGCAGCCCTGTTCCAGGCCGGCACCATTTATTCAGAGGACATAAAGGGAAATGTAACTGAGCAACTGCCTTGCAAAGAAGGACAATGGAGGTGGGGGAGGAAGATGATAGCATGCAGCTTTCAACCACAATGAGCAGGCAGGATATTGAATGAGAGACTTGTACTATTTTGGAAGGCATAGATACATTTGCATGACCTTGGAAATCAATCAGAATGATAGTACACATTTATATCCAAGGAGAGATGCTTCAGGACAACAGTCTTGAGGTAATTCTAGAATATGCCTCTTTCCTTTCCAAAATTAGTATATAAATAGGACCCAGCTTGCAAAGTTACCTTTAAGAAATAGCAAAAATAATGAAATGCTGAAGACATCCCTGACTGAGCAGCTGTAGGGCAATGCATTGCTCAGCTACAGATTGGTTGAGCACATCATTATCTTCATTCAATCTAAAGTAACTTTCTGAGTTTGGAGGGAGTAGGGTCTGAAATCTCAGTGGCTACTCCTGCATTCAGGGGGACCGAGTGGACTCCAGCCTAATGCCATTTGGGGGAATAGAAGCAACCATTGCCTTTGCCTGGTAGACAAATGGCTGCCAGAAGTAGAGGCTGTTTCTTTGGTCATGTATAAGATACCTGGGAGCTGCCTAGATGCCCTAAGCACATCCGATCTCGCCGGATTTCGGAAGCTATGAAGGGTCGGCCCTGGTTAGTAATTGGATGGGAGACCACCAGGGAATACCAGGTGCTGTAGGCACCTGGAATAGGAACTGGCAAGCCACTCCAGTATTCCTGCCAAGAAAACTCCATGGACATGGGGTCACAAAGAGTCAGTCACAACTGTAACGACACAACACACACACACACACACAAGATACCTGGGATAGAAGTGCGTCACCAGTGCATTTTGTCTCAAAGTGAGAAAAGACATCACCCTAAGATGAAACACTCCCATTTCATGGCCAGCAATGCCTTCTCACTTGTTATCTGTGGAACCTAGTGGGGGTCAGGAGTCAACCCTCTTTTGGAGACAGGATTCAGCACCTCGGACAGCTCCTGTAAACCCCGAAGTGGATTTACCATCCCACGGGCACCCGAACTCCCTGCTCCCACTGCTAATCATTTGGCCTGAAAGTGGCAGCCTAGTCTTCTCTCTCTCTTTCTCTCTCTCTCTCTCTCTCTCTCTCTCTCTTTCTCTCTCTCTTTCTCTCTCTCTCTCTCTCTGACAAGGACACCCCCTGCTGCTCCCCTCTCTGTGAGAGGTAAGCCACGGAACCATGTGGAAGAGAAGGGAACAATCTTCTCCTCTCCCCCTGAACCATTCTGCCTTGCAATCACAGCTGCTGGGAAATCCATGCTGAAAGAGATTATACGCCGTCTTTCCCACAGCAGGGAGGCACCCGCAGAGCTGAGAGAAAAGCTGTCAGGAAGAGCGCAGAAAAGAA
>JAHTLZ010000129.1:53749363-53762786 GCA_023846285.1 Phrynocephalus versicolor
CCCCCCCCCCACTGCTCCTCCTGCCAGGCTTCCCAGAAAAGGCACCACCAACTACTTTTGCCAGAACTTGCAACTGATGGCTGGCTGAGGACCTTTTGGAACAGGACCGAGGGTCTGCATGGAATTTGGTTGAGAGCCATATTTTGCTCTTGGAAGGAGGATGCCCACCTCCAAGGCAGGATAAGGAACAGATTCTGGGATAAGGGAGCTGGGGAACAAGAAATCTCTGAGCAGGATTTTGGTAACTTTTTGCAGCAGCTGCAACTGCTAGTGGAGCTGGAAGAGCATGAGGGGAGAGAGTCCTTTTTTTAATTAACCATTCACCTTCCCTTCACAGTGGAAAATGGCAAAACGTAGGGGAAGCCATACCAGAATTTTTTAAATTCCCCCTTCTGTTATTTGTTAACTGTTTTATAAGGTAAATTATTATCTGTGTGATGATATGATTTGCTCTGTGGCACAAATAGCAGTTTTGATGTGCATGCAGGGGGAAGTCTCAATCTGTATTGACCTCCCCCCGGCATTTCTCCCAATGACACTTTCAAAAACCCATCTAATTTGGCCCACTGCCAGAGCCTTTATTGGAAAAGGGCTTGAAAGAATCTTTTGCATTTTTAGTCAGTGCTTCCAGGAGCCTCCTATACTGAGAGCAAATGCTGCTGGCTGTGATAGCAATGATTTTTATTGGATAATGGAACTATGTATTTGCTTCTGTTGGAATCTCCTTTCTGCTAACAAGCTCTTTGCAACTCACAGCCCTCCTTGGGGAGTTGGGGGGTGAACACATGCATAGGATGAGATGGAAGACAATCATAACCAAGTAGTAAAGCATATATTTTTCAAAAGGACTTCAGGTCCAGAACTTGGGATCTCCAGAAAAAAAGAGCAGGAGATTGAAAAAAAACTCTGCCTGAAGCAATGGAGAGCCGCTCTCCTATTCCTGGTCAACCCAGAAGTACAATCAGTTCAGGGTGAGTTGAGAAAAGGATCAGGCAAAGACCTCTGTTCTTAGTCCAGAAAAGGGCCATCCAAAGATACAACCAGGAATATAGCAGGGATCCAAACCCACCATACTTCAGTTCCTGGAAGGCATTCCACAACCAAGATTGTGTGTGTGTGTGTGTTGTGTCGTTACACTCGTGACCGACTCTCCGTGACCCCATGTCCATGGAGTTTTCTTGGCAGGAATACTGGAGTGGCTTGCCAGTTCCTACTCCAGGCACCTACAGCACCTGGTATTCCCTGGTGGTCTCCCATCCAAGTACTAACCAGGCCCAACCCTGCTTAGCTTCCGAAATCGGGCGAGATCGGATGTGCTTAGGGCATCTAGGCAGCTACAACCAAGATTACAATGGTCCAAAAGTGAAGATCCAGTGAAAAAGAATGATAGCAAGGTAAGAGGAATCCTACGAGAAGAAAATAAACAATCCAAGGTTATACGCAGCAGAATAATCACAACAAGAGTCGGGATACAGTGGTTTGGCTGGCAAAGCTGACATGAATTTTTGCAAGCTGTCTTTCCCCAGAATAACAGACCTTGGCTGCAGAATGTATCTCACTTGAGAATATCTGACCTGACCTCAAAAGTTCTAGAAAGAAGATGCCACTAACACAGTGAATTCTGTCCTTCCCCTTTAACTATGATCTGTGCAAAGGAAACTACAGAGTTACTCCCTATTCAACTCTTGCTTTTGCTTGTTTGTAAATGTCAGTAACTGGCTCTCACACCGGAAAATCAAACCTGACCTTCTAGGTTGAAAAATAATACTCTTTGCCCTGCAAAGGAGTGACTGACAGCAGCTGTCAAGAAGACAGCCAAGGTAAGCAGGGCTGGGAGCCTTCTTTACATAACAGGAATTATCCTCACCCAAACTAGATACTCCATTTAATTAGAATCCTGTAATCAGCAGTGATCATCCCTCTAAGCTCATTATACCACACAGCTGGGTGATATCTGGCTGGATCTCATCCTCATAAGCTTTTTTGTCTACATCTAATATGCTAGCTGACCTTTCACTTAACTCTCCTAGGCACCAGGAGGTGTACATGTGTGTAGTTCAGTCTTGTTGATCAAATACTTTGCACATCTGTGTATCTGGCATGTATGTGAACCAAAGCATGCATTGTAATATCTCTTAACGGATATATTAAAAAGGCAAGCACACAAAGCGGGAAACCAAACAAAAAGCTTAAGGTTGAATGGCTGCATTTTTGTCTGTTACACTGCAGGTAAAGAAGGGAATGTTCTGGCTAAAAAAAGAAAAAAGAAACATTTCAGTGTGGCTTGCATGGTTTGATTTAAGTACAAAATCCAATATGTACTTCCTGACCTGGCTCTTACATTAAACTGGGTTACATGCCATTTAAGTTCATAAGAAACAGATAGACGCAACCTGTGTGCGTATCTGTGTATCAGAGAGACTGCAACATCTTTCACCCTCTCCTCCTCCTCTTTCTTTGCTTTTGCTTTTGTGTTGCGTTTCTTGTTGACAAATTCAACTAGAGGCAGGCTAGGCACCTTGTATGTACCTCATTGTGATCTGTTTATTGTGGGGACATGGCTGCCTTCTAGAAGGAAACTTTGCTTTCTAGTGGCTGTGGTTTTTCACAGCTAAAATGGCCACCCAGTCAATAACACAGAGATGGGATTATTTCTCAAAAGTAGACGAAATTGCCCATTTCCCTATATCCTTGGCTCATTCGCACTCCTTACTGATGTAGCCATGTCTAAAATGACCCTGGTTCCTGCCCTTCCAGGGTTGGGCAAATAATTCAGGGACTAGGCGGCTGCATTTGAAAAACAAGGCATCCTCTCTTCACCTCATCATAATTATAGGGACTTGAAAGCAGTGTTTACAGCATGGGCCCTCAGCCAGTAGGATATGCAGGCCACTAAAGGGAAAATAAAAAGAGCAGAGAGAGCAAATGGGTAGTGGAAGGATGTGGAAAAGCAGGAGTAAGGAAGCCTTAGCAAGGCCTTGGGAGAATCTGTGTGAAGCAGGTGCCAAGGAGAGGAAGCTGCAGTGGTTGGGAGGTAGAGCTGAGATGAATTCTCCTCTACCCCACCCCAAAATGTGCCCTAGAAACGGTTAAGGCTTAATATCCCTCAAAGTGTCACACTTAAGAGATAACCAGTGTGCACCTGCCTGGAGAATTCTGGAAATGATCCTTTAAAAGAAAACAGTCTTTCTGAGCTCTGTTTTTAATCAATGCATAAAACATGAGCTGAAGCCACATAGTAGTAATCTCAGAGACGGATAAGCATGGGACACTAGTGCTGCCTCCTACCAGGCCACACTCTCTGCCCATCTAGGCCAGTGTTGCCACTCCCGTGGCTTCTAGACAGATGTTTTGCTTGCCACCTCCTGGACCTACATGATCTCTTTCAACAAGACTCAACAGGCACTCAGCCCAAGTTCAGTCTTCCACATGTAACATGTGTACTCTACCCCTGAATTAAAATCCCCCCTCATTAAACTCCCCAAACTAAGATTGTGCCCTACAACTACTTAAAGAACTGAAGTCAATGCATAGCCTCCAGCTTTTACCTATTTTCCCCACATCTCCCTCTAGTCTATACAGTACCAAGTATAGTGGACCCTTGTATAACAAACGGCTTGTATAGCATAAAATTTGTACAACATAAAAAATCCGGAGAGAGGGGAAATTTGCTTAACATAATCGCCTATGGGGTGAATCTGTACAACACAAAAATGGGATCACTCTGTTTTCAATGCATTCCTATGGGAAATTTGTTTAAAGGAAAATTTGCTTAACATAATTTCATTTGGAACGAATTAATTCCTTTATACAAGGTACCACTGTATAAGGTGCTTATTCTCTTCCAGATGCTATCAGACTACAGCACTCTCCTGTGACAAGAATGGGGAAACCCAAGTTTAGGAACTCAAAGGGAAAGTGAAAGCAACACTATGTGTGCTAAAAGATTAAAATAATATAGAGAACTATATGGAAGAAACACAGGGGTAGGAGAGTAATCAAAGAAGAATCTTTTGCTGAAGATCCTGTAGTTTTAGAAAGTGTTAGAGTAACCCCCCCCACCTATCGCGGGGGTTAGGCACCCACCCGAACCATGATGACTGAAAATCCGCAATATGTGGATGCAGGTCAGGTGGGGCCTGGGGGCGGGGCGATCAGATCCTTTATGGCGCTCACTCGGGCTGCTCCAAAACTTCTTGGAGCAGCGGGGGCCAGCAGCGTTGGTGGATCTGATCCCCCGCCGCCGCCAGCCTGCGCTGCCCCAAGACTTCTGGGAGCAACCCAGGTGAGCTGCGTTGGGGGAATCTGATATAACACCAAGCTGGAGCCCGGGGCTTGGGGAAGGGAGAAAGCGGTTTTAAAAGCCTGGACTTTTAAACCTCCCCCCTTCCCCACACCCCGGGCTCCAACTGATTGGCGCTGGGGTGGGAAAATAAAGGTTTTTCTCTCCCACCCAAGCGCTAATCAGCTGGAGCCCGGGCAGGTACAGCGATCCCGCGATATAGTGGGACTGCAGTACCTGAACCGCAAAATGGCAGGGGTTACTGTACAAAAGCATATCTCAATGCAATTAAAAGAAATAAATCATCCAGAATAAATGGGAAACTAGTAAAGATATTTCAACTACAGGAACTAAATAATAAAATTCCAAGAAAATATACAAATGAATGCAGTAAACAAAACAACAGCCCCCAAACTAGTAATGTTCACATGCATTCCCTTCCCAAGGAAGGAAATATGAAAGAGATTAAGATTAAAGCAATCTAATATTAGATGGATTGACTCAATAAGGGAGGTCATAGCTTTTAGTTCCAAGACCTGAATGAGGTTGTTTAGCGTAGGACCTTTTGAAGGTCGCTTATTCATAAGGTCACCATTAAAAAAGCAAAGTGTTCTGTTTATATACCATCCCATAATGCTTTAAACACCCTCTAAGCAGTTTATAATTTATTTATGCAGACTACACAGTGCACCCTTCTCCCAGCAAGCTGCATACACATTTCACCAACCTTGGAAGGATATAAGGCTATGTCAACCATGAGCCGTCTACCTGAGGTTGAACCCCAGGTCATGAGCACAGTTATAGCTGCATGTCTTTGAAGATTCTCAGTCATCTAGGTGAAGTTATCTGGAAGATGAGTCATGGCAACTGGACTTCTTTTCTTGAGAGATCGAAACATTACGCAACTCATCCAATCAGCTTCGTCAGCCTGAGCAAAGTTAGTGGCAAGTCCTCCAATTTGCAGTTCACCTTGATTTCACATAATCCTGGTCTGAAGTGGCTCATCAGGCAGACAATGGCCTGAATAGGCTCATTAGGTGGACAATGGCCTAGGGTCCTTGAAAGTCCCACATATGCAACCCTTCCCAACATCCACTAAGTATGGGTTGTTAGCTATGGCCTTGCTGGTAGAGGTGTCTGGGGATTGATGAAAGGGCCCTTTATAAGTAGCAGACAGATTATGCCTGAGTTCCCCCACCTCTGTTGAGAGAAGGGTTTTCAATACACACATGAATTGCTTCCCTGACTCCTCTCTCAAACCACCTATCTTCTCTGTCTAATATGTGTACACTTTCACCTTAAAATGAGTGCCCTTTGTCCTTCAAATGGAGGTACACTGCTGATTCTAGCCCTGAGCTGTTGCCTCCTATGCTGGGCCATCCTCCTGTTTAATGGCTGTTTAGTTTCTTCATTGTAGAGGTCTGCACACTCCTCACTGCATTGGACTGCATATATACTATATTGCTGGTCTTGTGTTTTGGTGTCAGGTCCTTTGGGTTGACAAGTATATAACAGCAGTACAGCAATTTAACCACTGTACTATGAGGCTCAGAAATGATTTAATGATATAAAGCAACAATATTAAATTTAATATGCTATAGAATTCATTAGTTGCATTATTATAACATGGTATAATTTTGTTCAAACAGTCAAAACAATAATTAAAATTACAAAAATAGCCCCAAGTGGCAAGAGATTCCCCAAAGTAACAAAATGGAGACAAAACACCAAACATTACTCAAAATGCAATGTTGTTGGCATTTAATAATTAAAATAACACATTTCAAAAGAACTGCTTTCAATTTTAGGGGTATGGAGTAATGATGCAATCATTGATAAATTGTCTCCAAGAAGGCAGGAAGCATGTGCTCCTCCAGGTATTGTTGCACTACAACTCCCATCAGTCTTAGTCTACTTTTCCAATGTGAGAGATCTTCAGAATTGACTGAGTGACATTTGGATGGCCATCTTGTACATTCTAGCCCTTTATGCCTAAGCCACAAGCTAGAATTACTGGAGAGGAAAGAAGTGTCCATTGTAATGATATAGCGATACATTGGATGGCCTTGGAGAAATGACAGTACGGACTGAAGTCAGATTGAGAGATTTGCTTTGTTACGTGGTTTTTACCCTTTCTTTTCACATCAAAGCTGAAGCCCTCGAGGGAGCTAAGATCATGAACAATTCAATCTGTCAATATTTCAAACAGCATAGCCGTGTAAAATTGCAAACACAAACAGAAATGATACCAGCAGGTAAAAGGGAATTGTGCTTGCAGAGAGAGTGTGGCTCATGCAACCCCCACCCCCGGCATTTTCATGAAAAGATTATTAGGAAGGGACAGTCAGAATAACTGCACAGGAGCAATCTAATTAAAAACACCAAGACTAAAGATCAAAGGGAGGTGAGGCCTTGTGAAACTAAAATGACATCTCCTTATCATGGCTAACAAGATGATCAAAGAATAGGCTCAGTGGATCTGCCGCGGCACAGACCTTCCCATCTCGGTGCCACAACAGAGGAGGCCTTGTGCTTCAAACAGGTTAAAACACACACAAGAGTTTCTCTGGAATAGTTCAGTGGACACCCACAGGATCGTTAGGGTGGCAGTGTCCTTTAGATGCCCTGTTACTCAGCTGTCTCTGATTGCTTGCGTAGAGTAGGTAAGAAGTTGAAGGGGGTAGTAGGGGCTGCTAGCTGACAAAAGTGAAATAACAGGGACTGTGGCTTAAAACTGCATGATGATTTTTTTTAAAAAGTAATTCCACTGCTGACCCTACTATGAGGAAGCAGATCTCCTGGTCCACAGAACAACAACAAAGTAAAGGGGACAGAATTATATGTGCAATGTACGGCTTGTCCTATTTCTTCTCAGACACATAACTGCCCTTTGACATCTTTTGATTCAACTAAATGTTAGGGCCTCGGAGGCCTCATGCACTTGAGGAGTGATCTTATCTAGAGGATGAACGGATGGACACCATACCCTCATATGGGGCATCCTAAAAGAAGGCATGATTGGCTAACTAGAAGCATAGCACACTGAAACATTTTTGTTGTTGCCATTTTGTTTGACTGTTGCATGTGAAATGTGAGGAGGGACACCATTTGATATTTTCTTTCAGATAGCAAACATTTCAGGCCATCGTTGAGTAATTCTTAGAACTGGGAACGTTGCCGAGCTGCAGTACAGATCTATATCAGGTGAGGAAAAAGGAAAATATTCCAAGAAGGATATTTGGTGGCTTTCTGTTCAAGTCATTACTTGAACCTGCTCTGCAGTAGTAGTAATCGCTGCAGCCATGAATGACACAGCCTAATTAACATCAGTTTTAAAATGTCTCTACAGAATCCTTGCAACTACTATAGGAATCATAGAATCATAGAATAATAGAGTTGGAAGAGACCTCAAGGGCCATCCAGTCCAACCCCCTGCCATGCAGGAACCCCATCACAATATTTCCGACAGATGTCCATCCAGCCTCTGCTTAAAAACCTCCACAGAAGGAGACTCCACCACCCTTTGTGGCAGCATATTCCACTTCCGAACAGCTCTAACTGTCATGAAGTTCTTCCTAATGAGCATTTTAAAACCAAAAGACAGCAATTATTGTATAAAATCTCATAGCAAGTCCTGCACAAAAGAATTCACAATTGTATGGAACATGGAAGAACTTGAGGCTGTGGCATTTTTGCATTCTGGAACTCGGTCAGCACCCATTAACACACTGCGTCTTCCAAGAGGAATAGTGAGAACAGGTTCTAACTTGTTTGCTGACATACTGTCACCTTCTGTTTCTCCTTGCTTACCTTTCGCCCCTTCCATATCTCTGCACCTTTACCAAAAGAGAGAATCTATGCCAGTTATACCTTCTTTATTTTCTTTTTTTCTTTTTCCTTTTAAAGTAAGTCAGTACTTTTTTATCAACACTATTTTACACAGCAGGATTCTGGAGCAAATGACAGCAACCTAGTAATGATGCGGCACTACCATGGCAACTGACTCCATTCAGGAGGGGCATAATAGAAACCTTGCTTAAGATGGGACTGAAAGCTTTTTTGTTTAAGGGTTCCAGGCAGTGACTGTTTAGAAATGAAAATTGGCCATTTTGAATTTTCAGTGATTAAATAAATGCTCTGTGAAGTGTATAGTTGCTGTATGACAGGAATCAGTACTTTCCAAATAACCCAGAGGCAATCCCATTACCAGTACAGGTATGTGATAATGAACTAGGCCCAACCTTGACACAAATTATTGGATCTGTTTACCTTTTAGTAAGTAAATAAATACACCTTGTGGGAGTTGATAAGAGAACAAAGCAATCAGCTTGAGGAATAATTTGACAGGAAAAAAGTTGGAATAGATATTTTCCCCCTGTACAAAGCCTTTGAAGCTGAACATAACATTCATCTATACTCTATAAAACAACTCTACAATAATATGTTGCGGCACACAATCATTCTGCGCAGTATTCCAGGCAGCTAACTACACTTTTCCAGTAGTTATTCTATATCAGGGAGTACTTTTATGTCCCACCATGATCTTGGTAAGGCCACTCCTCAAATGGAGGAGTCCTCAGAGGCCCCCAGAAACCCAACTGCTATTCCTAATATTTGGAAAACTCAAGGAAACTCAAAGCACTTTGGGGTCATGTCCCATCTGTGAAAGCTGTGCTGTCGCAAGAAAGCCAAAGTGGCCTTTCTAGTGTCAGCTTCCTGCTGAAGACCTACCAGAAGCCTCCCTAGCCATGAAGGCAGCAGCATGTCTGGATGGAGGCCCAGGAGTAGAGCTGTGTTGTTGTTGTTGTTGTTGTTCAGTCATTCAGTCGTGTCCAACTCTTCGTGACCCCATGGACCAGAGCTCACCAGGCCTTCCTATCTTCCACTGCCTCCCGAAGTTTGGTCAAATCCATCTTGGTTGCATCGATGACACCATCTAACCATCTCATTCTCTGCCGTCCTCTTTTCCTTTTGCCTTCAATCTTTCCCAACATCAGGGACTTTTCCAAGGACTCCTCTCTCCTCATGAGGTGGCCAAAGTGCTGGAGCCTCAGCTTCACAATCTCTCCTTTCAGTGAACATTCGGGGTTGAGCTGTAGTGCACATCAAATACATCCAAGAGGCAAACCTGTTCTGGACCTTGATCCTTGTTCCAAAGGACAAGCCAGGAAGCAGGAGGGCAACAAATTGCCTGTGAAACTACTCAATTGGAGCCAAGATATTGCTGAAACAGTGTGTGTGTTGTGTCGTTATAGTCGTGACCGACTCTTCGTGACTCCATGTCCATGGAGTTTTCTTGGCAAGAATACTGGAGTGGCTTGCCAGTTCCTACTCCAGGTGCCTACAGCACCTGGTATTCCCTGGTGGTCTCCCATCCAAGTACTAGCCAGGGCAGACCCTGCTTAGCTTCCGAAATCAGGCGAGATCGGATGTGCTTAGGGCATCTAGGCAGCTGCTGAAACAGTATCTTTCTCTTTGTAATTGTTGCTGGACAGCTCCCCTGATAACCTCAAGAGTCTTACAAGAATCTACCTGGGAAAGCAGCATTTCATCCACATGACATAAGATACTAAGTGCTTCCTGGGGGTATCCCCCAAACAAAGCACCCTCATTCTCATTGGTCAGGCATTCTATTTTTCCCATGCCACTCCCCATCCCCCGCTGTCCGCCTTTAAATACATCTATTTCCCCATGCTGCGGGTTTCAGTTCAATGTTTATTAATTCTTGGCCCAGGTTGGATGACACAGTATCATAACAGCATCTGAGTTTCCTACCTGTATATTGTTTAAAACAACAGATGGTGATAACGATGCTAATGACAGGTGTGCAGACATAACAAAGGCCCATAGGCTGACTGCAGCAACCTGTACACAGAGTCATTGTTTGCAGCCTTCTAAGGAATAAATGCTTGAATAAATATGTAAATAATCATAGAAGTTACTGAATGAATGCTATTCATGCCGTTGTTTTTAATGAATTAGTCTAAAGGAATAAATTTGATTATCGCAGAATATATAATTTTGGGGGGGGGGGAATTTACATTGTAAAAATATTTCAGTTAATAATAATTTATTGTCATTGTGTGTATATAAACAGTATACACATACAACGAAATTCAGAAAATCAGTTACCAAGTTTTAAAATACTATAGTCTATTAAAAAATAGAACATGGAAAAAATGAAAAGGGAAATTAGCTAATTCACCCATTCAACTAGGTCCTTCCCACTTTGGCCTTACTTGTATGAGTGTGCAGTCCCTAATCTTCTGAACAATTTGAAAAATGGCCCTTGGCGCGGCTGAATTTGCTCACCCAAAAGGAGTAAAAATTAGAAGTTAGATCTAAGAGAGAGCTGGGGTAAGGGAAAGGTGACAGCAAGGAGTGGGCATACTTCAGCATACTTTTCTATGGTGTTAAAATTCAGACCCTTACAGACACATTATGCAGGTATCTGGAAGCATTCAAAATGTGGATGTACAGATGAATTCTGAAGATACCTTGGACAGCCAGAGTCACTAATGGGGCTGTATTACAGCGCATGAATAAAAGGCTAGAAATCCTCAGTACCATAAAGAGAAGAAAATTGCAATATTTTGGACACACAATGCTCAATAAGAAATACCATCTGGTGCAAGTTATCCTTCAAGGAAAAATAGATGGGAAGTGTGGCCTTGGGCTTAGAAGAACATTCTGGCTTAAGAACTTAAAGCCAATAGTCCGCAGTGAGCACAGCTGCTCTATTCAGAATAGCCTTAGATAGGAACCAGTTCAAGCTACTGATCGTCAACATTTTACACAGACATGGCACTTGGAAAAGAAGAAGGAAGTGGGAGAGGAACTTAAGGAAGACACTTAAAAATCAGACCGGGCGATAGAGGAACAGAAAAACAGGAATGAGTTACAGCTGAGAGGTGCACTGGGATCTTGTGAATGAGACTTTTAAAAATTAAAGGTAGCAAAGATGGTAGTACTATGAAAAGAAAAGAAAACCACAGCCCAGTTGTGTTGCAGAAACGAAATCAATAGAATGGTAACAACTGATTCAAGAATGAACTGCAACCTACCTCAGCTAGCTAATACGCACATGTGTGTCCCACAGCTCTTTGGAGCATTATAAGCAGCTTTGCAAAAGTGTACTAAGCACATCTGATCTCGCCTGATTTCGGAAGCTAAGCAGGGTCGGCCCTGGCTAGTACTTGGATGGGAGACCACCAGGGAATACCAGGTGCTGTAGGTGCCTGGAGTAGGAACTGGAAAACCACTCCAGTATTCCTGCCAAGAAAACTCCACGGACATGGGGTCATGAAGAGTTGGTAAGGACACAACACACACACACACACACACACACACACACACAGAAGCAAACACACTTGATAGTTAAAGAAGGGAGAGATGCTGTAACAGTTGGTATCCATTCCAAAACATCCTTCTGTCAGTTCTTCTGCTTGCAAGATTTAAAAATAATGAATTACACACATATGAAGCCTCTCCTGGCAGAGTCGCAGCTTAAGCAGGTCTTAGAGGAAATGGCACACAAGAAAAACAGTGAATCGCCCTCTCCTTGCTAGTTTTCACCTGTGAATTGTGACCTCCTACAGTAACTGTTGAAATAATCAAGAGTCCATATTGCATTACACCGGCCAACATTGGTCTTGAGAAAAAAAACCAAAGGTTGATTTTAGATGAGACTGCTGGGGTGAACAACAGGACCTTCCAGCTTTATATACATTTCTGTGAAAGCGTGCTGTAGGGGAGCTCTCCATAATCTTAAGAATGTGGAAGATCTCCCTTCTTAGATGCATTCACAGGTTGTCCGCTGTGCTTAAGAATATATGAAGAGTGTTTCGTGTAGGATTTCACATTAGTCCTTTCCTCCTCTGCAAGTTCACATCAGTTGACTTCTAATACTCTGTCTGCATGCATTCCTTGAAATAAAATGTAATCCCAGCCAACTTTCACATCTCAGCCAAGGGCAGCAGATTTTCTGTTTTTGGTGACCAGACGGATGGAGATTACAGCAGTGCACTTACTCTCTCCACCCCAGAAATTTCTGGTCTTTATTAACTTTGCCTAATCCACCCTCTAATCCCTTCTGTTGAGCTGTACCTTCTCCTTATCTGTCACCAGCCCTTCACCTTCCTGCACATACTCAGGACATCTGTTTCCTTACTACAAATTCCACACATAGGGCCACGGATTTATCCCCCTTAGCATCGAGAGATAAACAAGCACACCTGGACAAAAACAACACTGCAAGCACTCTAGCCTTGGACAGCTGGTTTGGGGTTTACCTGTCTTTCAGACATCTTCCTCCCCATCCAGATAAAGCATGAGCTCAGATAATTATTTCTTTTAACCTGAAAATAAAAAGGAATATTATGCTGTCAAGTGGAATCTAGTAAATTAAGTGCATCCTTTCCAGGGTTTCCTACGAATATAGTACCCAGAAGTGGTTTACCATTCCTTTCATCTGCCGGAGACGACCACACTCCTCCTGCAAAGCACAGCAGCTAACCAACTCCCAACCCCATAACCAGGTGCTCCATCACATTGAGTGATCCAGCCAGTTGATACACTTTTGAAATCCGCTTATGGAAAACACCTGTAGAGTCAAATGACTGAACCCTGTAGGTTGGCTGAAGCAGAATTCAGGATGAAATGGGAATTCCATTAACAAAAAAATTGACAAAGACCTACTGCATACCTTCTTATTTAGTCATCATTTCTCCTACACGAATGTCCCCTTAGGTAAGACTTTTATTTATTTATTTATTTATTTATTTGTACAGTTTATATGCCGCCCACTACCCAAGGATTGAGATGCAGATGAGACTGATTTTTCAGAGGATAAAAAGGCACACGCTTTCTTTCTCTCTCTCTGAAAAATTTACCATATCAAGGGTGGCACTTTATCATTCCCTTGAGTTGCACCCCTGATCACTTAACTATCCCAGTTCTATAGCCAATCCTTTTGCTCCAGTTGAGTGGTGATCAGGGAGATAATTATCTCACTGTTATTTATTCTGTGCACTAATCAGGAACCTGCTGATAACATAACAGGCTGAACAGCAGGCAGAGCCAGAATCCCAAGGGCTTTGTCGGTACCCAAACAGATTAGAAAGCAGAAAAAAAGATCTGAGG
>JAHTLZ010000129.1:53772558-53792103 GCA_023846285.1 Phrynocephalus versicolor
ATAATAATAATAATAATAATAATAATAATAATAATAATAATAATAATTTTAGTGATGCTCTCTACTGTTGTAAAGCCATGGTTCCCTGCTTTTAGAATTGCAGGAGAGAGCGGCAGAAAGGTTTGGAGGCAAAAGCACAGCGCATGGTGTAAACACTGTAGGATTCCTGCCTAGGAAACTATGTAATATAGGTCTATCTGTTTGAGGAAAGATTAACCCATTCCCCTTTTGTGGGTTTCGGAGCAAAAGGTCAGATAAATTTTGCTCCACATCTGAAGGTCAGGCAGGAAGTCAGATATTGGGGGTGGGGTGGGGGGATTCCAATCGCTGTATTTGAACCTCGCCCTTCTCCCGCGCCCTTCTCATCTTGCACGGGATTTACCGAGTCTAGGGCCACGAAAAGAATGGGTGGCTTAGGCTTTGTTGCCCATCCCGCGACTAGGACTGCAGTTTCGTGCTGGCGGCGCGCGGGGCGCACAGCGGGGGGGGGGGCGTCAAGTGACAGGCGAAGCACCTGCCACACTCCATTCATTATTGGCCCGGGCCCTCCTCGCGCGTCCTCGGCGACCGCGGCTGCTGCAGACGGCCCCATCCCACGCCTCCATAAGACTGGCGCGAGCCAAACAACAATAACAACAGCCCGCGGTGCACACGACGCATCTGTCAGCTGGCGGGGAAGGGTGCGTGGTGGGACCCATCCCCGAGCCCAATCGCCGCCCGTTCGGGAGACCCCTCCCCACATCCCAGGGCTCCTCCATCCCCCCCTAGCCCTCTTCCACAGGGAGTTTGCACAGGCAATCTTTCGAAAAGGGTGTCGGGGCTCCTGCGCCTGCTCAACCGAAGGGGGCGCGGGCTGTCGGGCTGCGGCAGGGCCGGCCCTCCCGAAAAGCCTCCCGGAGCCACGAGCTCCATGGCTTCGGTTCGCAGAGAGAACTTAGAACCGGCGTGTCCGAGGTCGTGCGTGGTGGGGAGGCCGACTAGGAGGGGGGAAGGCGGCCCGAGCGAAGCCCCGCAGCCCCCTCCCCTGGCTGGCTGGCTGCCTGCCTGCCTGCCTGCCCAGCCTCCTCCTCCTCCTCCTCCTCCTCCTTGGCAGCGGACGGGCTGTGGGTGGGTGCGCGTGTGCGTGTGCCAGGCGCTGGTGTGCAGGAACATCGCCGCCTCCCATTGGACGGGCGCGCGCGCACGGGGAGGAGGGGGGCCACTCGCTGGCTGGCTGGCTGGCTCGCTCGCTCGCTCACGCCCGCCGCCAGCCCCTCGGCCAGCCTGGCTCCAGTCCCCAGCTGGGCTGCTGCGTGCGCTTCCGCGCCTCTCGCCTCGGCCGGCCCGATCCTCCCGAGGCAGCCCGCCGGGGCATCCCACGCCGCTGGGGGAAGCCCCACCACGGCTCCGCAGCCGGATCGCCGCTGGGGGAGCGAGGAGCCGGGGGTTGGGGACGCTGCCACGCTCAAGGGACAGCCCTGGCTAGGCACTCCGATTGCCTGCCTGCCTGCCTCTCTCTCTTTCTCTGCAGCCGCCGCCGCGCCAGGATCTCGTCCCAGAGCGCCGCGCTTGCCCAGGCTGGCGGTGCAGCTCGCCGGGGCCGGCGGACTCCGGCGGCCGAGGCCTCCCGAGAAGCCCGCGTTGCGTGAGTCGCCCGCCCGGCCGGGATGGGCTGAGCGGACTCCTGCGCCCGGCCGAGGGTGAGTGAGGGGTGGCGGCGGCGGCGGCGGCGGCGGTGGTTGGCGCGGCCCCTCCGGGAAAAGCTGCTGGCTGGTGGCGCAATGCAACACCGCGTGGCCGCCCGCCGGGTCTGGTCGACATGCTGAGGAGGAGCCCGTGGTGGTCGGGGCTGCGACGCGGGAGCGCGAGGCGGCCCTCCTCGTCCCACGGCAGGCGCCCTCGTCCCAGCTGGGCTGGCGGCAAGGACGGCCTCGGGCGATGATCCCTGCCCTGCCCGGCGCGGCCCCGCTCCTCAGAAGGCACTGGCCGCCGCCGGTGCTGCCCTCTACGGTAGGGCCGTGACCTCCCCCTCGCCGCCGCCGCCGTCGCCGCTTCTTACAATGTGGTGTCAGGATGCCCCGGCGGCGTCCCGTCGACTTCCGCGGGCCGTTTGGCTCCCGCAGCAGGCGCTGCTGCTGCTGCTGCTGCCGCCGCTGGGGCTGCTGAGCCTGGGCATCGCCCCGCAAGGAGGCCTGGCCCTGAATTGCCCCAAGGTCTGTGTCTGCGCCAGCAACATCATCAGCTGCTCCAAGGCGTCGCTGAAATCCTTTCCCGTCCGCATCCCTCCCTATGCCGCCGTGCTGGACTTCAGTCATAATGAGCTGAGCCGCCTGAAAGCCGAATGGGCCCCATCGCGCCTCCCCCATCTGCACTCGCTGGTCTTGAGCCACAACGGCCTTTCCTTCATCTCCACCGAGGCCTTCAGCAACGTCCCGCACCTCAAGTACTTGGACCTCTCCTCCAACGCCATCGCCTCCCTAGAGGAGAACATCTTCAGCAGGCTGGTGGAGCTGGAGGTGCTGCTCCTCTACAGCAACAAGATCGCCAAGATCGACCGGTCCGCTTTCGAGGAGATGAGCCACCTTCAGAAACTATACCTGAGCCATAATAAGATCTCCCGCTTCCCAATGGAGCTGGTGAAAACAGACGGGCCAAAGCTCCCTCGGCTCTCCTTGCTGGACCTTTCCTCCAACGAGATCAAGAGCCTGCTGGTGAAGGAGGTGAACAACCTCCCAGCCTGGGTGAAGAATGGCCTGTACATTCACAGCAACCCCCTCACCTGCCACTGTGAGCTCTACAACCTCTTCAGCCACTGGCAAAAAAGGCAGCTCAGCTCAGCAGTCGATTTTGAGGAGGAGCTCAGGTGCTCCGATCAGGGAAAGGAGGTCAAAATTTCCAGCCTCAGCGACCCAGAGGGCATGAACTGCAGTGAGTTTAAGGAGCAGACATTGGAAGTCCACCGTGGGGAGCGGGTGGTCATCAATTGTGACACCAGGCAGCAAGAAGTGACCGACCGAGAGTGGATGACACCCAGGAACGAGCGTGTTCCACAGGAGGGAGACAACAGCTCCATGACTGTGTTGACCAATGGAAGCCTTCTGATAAGTAACATCAGTGTGGAGGACATGGGGCCCTACACCTGTTACGCAGTGAGCCAGGTGTTCAACGACACCTTTTACGTGCACGTCACGGTCCACAACTACTCCTTGCACGGGATCCCCGATACCCTCAACACAGCCTACACAACGCTCGTGGGCTGTATCCTGAGTGTCATCCTCGTGCTCATCTACCTTTACCTGACTCCGTGCCGTTGTTGGTGCTGCCACGGCGAGAAGCAGCCTGACCCACAGGAGGACAGCATTAACTCCTCGGTGCTCAGCACCACTCCCAACCACAATGCCGACGGTGCAGGAGGCAAGGAGAGCTTCCCGCCGCACACGGGACCAAGCAATGCACGGGGCCAGAACGGCAAGTGCAAACCTAACAGCTCTCCAAAACAAGCGGCAAAAGGAGCCCGGAGAGCAGAGAGGAAAATGTCTGATCCTGACTCTGTCAGTTCTGTTTTCTCCGATACTCCCATCGTGGGAAGCTCCCAGAATGAAAATGGGAGAGGAGGTAGTAGAGACAAGGTAGGGCCTGAATTAGTTGGGCTGCTGTGATGCTGGTAGCGTTGGAGACGACCACAAACCACTTCCTTTCCAGAAGGCGTTTGAGTCAGGCATAGTACTGTGCTTCCCTCTGCCGCAATATGTAATAGTGTTCCTATGTCATGCTCCTCCTCCTCCTGTCAAAAGCCCCCAATACTGAAAACTCGCCGTCCTGACATGCTCTTGAAGCACAGTTCTGGAATTGTCCTGATGTTTCTGCTCCCAGACCTCCCATTGAGAAAAGCAGAGCACAAGGTCAGAGAAAATCACCTGACTTACTAGTTTTCTCTGGAGTCCAGTTTTTTGTTTGTTTCTGGGGTGTTTTTTTAATTTATTGTCTTTTTTGGCATTGCATGCTTGACAGGACTTCCCTCCCAAGCACCTGTGTGAGGAAGGGCTGCAGAAGGGCAGTCCTGCGCACCTGTCGCAGCGGAAAGGGCTGCATCCTATGCCCTCATCAAGACTAACAATCTAATTGTGGCATACCAGCACTATAGGTTGCGGCCAGCTTTATCAGGTGCATGGCCCCCTAGAAGCTACCTTCAAGGTACAGTACCTTTCATGCAAGGCAGCCACATCCATCACCATAGTAGCTCCAGCTAGAATAGTTCCAATTAACCACAGCACTGTGGAGGAGGGAGGGAGCCTCCCTTTATGAAAGCTGCTTAATGTATGGTGTGTGTTTTTTAAATGACACATTAAATAAAGGCTTTTCTCTCCCCCCCCCCCATTGAAGATTCCTCAGGACATAATTTAAAGTGCTTTCTAGCAAGCAGCCAACCCTCTTTTGAAAGCCACCGAATGTTTTTAACTAATCGATTTTATTTTATTTTATTTTATTTTTTGTAAAGATTATTAATACCTAAAAGTTTAAAAACATGGTTGACGAAGGGGGCAGTTAACTTATGCAATCTCTCTTCAGTACAGAGCTCTCTAAAAAGGAGTTTAAAAACCCAGTGCATTTAACCTCTCTGGCGTCACTGAGCAAGAAAGAACCAGCAGCCTTACAAAACCGGCAAACCAGGGCTGCTTGCTGTAAGATGGAGCCAAGACAGGAGTCCAGCCTGGCACCGCCCAAATCAAATCAGTTACTTTCCCCTCTTGACTCTTTGTCTGGCAGCTGAACAATCACATTCCCATAATTTTATTGCACAGTCTTAATATGCCATGGTTAAACTCTGGGTTCCAGCACAGCTCTTTCTCCTCCCAGAACACCACTGAGTCCAGAGACTGGAGGAAGCTTTAATAGATCTAGGCAATCTCAAAATATTCAGCAAATTTGGAAGGTTTCCTCATTGGGAGATCTGCTATGCTATAAACACCAGGTGCTTGGTGGGAGAAAGGCAAACATATGTCCCCTTCTAATTAAAAATGGCAGCAGAGCCGTCACCTGAACAATGATCCCTAGCCATGGTTCAGGCCAAGAGGAGACCTTCCTGGAATATGTGTGTGCTGCCTTTAAGCCCCCCCCCCAACATATACCACTGTATCCAGCTCTTTTCTATTACTGGATTTCCTTTATAATTCCTTCCTTCCTTCCTTCCTTCCTTCCTTCCTTCCAACTCTCTGGGTCTTTCCCTCAACCTTTCTCAGGGAGCAGAATGTAGAAATGAAGGGGTGCAGACTAGTTTTCAGGACCACCATGGCATGCTGCTTTTTCGTCTGATTCAACAAGAGTTCAAGAGACATCATGTCCCGAGGGCACCTGCAAACCTGTTTGTGGGATGCTTATAGCATAAGCTCACGTGAGGCCGGTCATTGCAACAAAACAGCCCCACACAAGCCATGGAACTTGTACCTGTCCCCATTTTTCAGGACCCAGCAGAGAAGGCTGATCCCTGTCTGCTCTGCCCAACTTGGAATGCTCCACTCAGTAGGTACAGTTATGGAGAAGCCCAGCAAGAGTGCTGTGAAGGGAGAGTCCCCACTCCCACCGTGATATCTATTGCACTGCAAAGGTTTCCATTTGTTCTGGTTTCATACCGCCTTGCTAGCTCCCGTTGAATTTCTCTGTCGCCGGCAGAGAAGAGCTGGAAAGAAAAGGGAGAGACCAGAGGAATTGGGATGGACAGGGGAGATAACTGTCACACAATAAGCCATAGAATGTACTGCTCAAAGATGTGAATGCGTCCAAATCATTTTTGTTCGTAAAGAACAGAGCCCTGTGCAGCAGCCATAGAAGAAGTCTGCGCATGGCTCAGAGGCGCGTTGTCATCCCTCCATTCGGGAGATACCCAAGAACTGAAAAGGGCCACTAAACCACCTACCAGAGGCAAGCCATTTCCAATCCAGTTGGCCACCTCTGGGACTACAGTCTTTGTCCCTGACATGTTCGTTGCAAAGAAATCCTCTCAAAGAAGCAAGCAGCCAATGGGATAAGAACTGCAAGCCACATGAAGGAGACAAAAGAGATGGCGTAGAAGCTTTCCTTTGTAAAAAAAAAAAAAGATGATGATGTAGGGGTGAATGAAAAGAATGTATTTGCTACATCTGTACTTACTGATTAAATTATTGCATTGGAAATGGTGAAAGCAGGGAATTTTTAGCAACAGTGAACCAGAAAAACTGAATGACTTTTGTATCCCTAGGGTTCCATTAGTTCAAGTGAAATCATGGCAGTTGCTGTATGTCTCAAAACCTCTTTTCATTCAAGATCTTGCAGTAAATCTGGTTTCTGAAGTTCTTAGAGGCCAGGAGCAAAATCAGAATGCTTTAAGAGGAAGAAAGACAGAGATTTTCTACACATGATGTTAAGGAATGAAAAAAATAATAATACATCAGCCTGGGTGTTGATGTAATCCTCTCAAAAGTCCAGTGACCTTGTACTGTAATAGTAGAGGCTGTGCATTCATTCATCATGCTAGAAGACTTTAATGAGTTCAGTTTACTGTGAAGCACTTCCAGGGTGGGTGTGGGGAGGTATCAATGGACTAGGAAGTTGGAGGAAGGCCCTTTGCCACTTAAAAACTTTAGTCCTTTTTTGTCAAGAAAGAGCCATACTTCAACTCATAAAGCTGCATTTGTAGCATCAAGCCAAGAAGGGGAATCAGTCTATTCCAATCCAAGGCTTTCATATTTGAAAGGAAATGACAGACGTATGCTGTCTCGATATCCCGATTGCAGACAGCAGAGATCCTGATGCATAACAATGTACAGCACAGCTACATCTCTGTGCAGTTATCTTGGCACAGATATTTGTGTCGGATGCATCAGCACAAGTTTGCTGATGCTCATAGCACGATGCTGTTGCACTTAATAATAAAGATGCCTTATGCTGGGTCAGACCATTTGCCCATTGAACCAACTCATAGCTTGGCAGTGAATAACCATCTTCACAGACAAAGCTCTTTCCCCTTGCTTCCTGAGTTGGCAGGGACCAAGATTGGGCCTTTGTGCATGGAAGCAGAGCCTTAGAGCCAAATGGCACACTGTTCTAGGTTGTAGCATGAGTTGAAATAAGAGTGCACAGAGTCTGTATGCAGGTGGCTTAAATATTCACATATGTGCAAGTATGGATTTGTATGTGCATTATCCAAACGTTTGAACCCATGTACAGCATAGGAAGTCTCTGATATCATGCAACAAAAGTTTAGAGCATGCTTGTGGAAGGATGGTCCTATCAAACTCTTTGGGGGTTGTGGTGTGTGCACAAGCTAGTTGAGCTGTCTTTGCTGAACCACTTGATTTACCAAATCTTAAGCGTGCTTTTACTCAAGTTTCTCACTGAGAAACACCATATCCCAGGTTGAGGAACTGTTGGCTTCCAGATGTTTTGACCTACAAGCCCCAACAGTCCCATCAAGCATAGCCAATGATAAGTGGTTGTGGAGTTGTAGCTTGCAACAATTGGAGTGTCAAAGGTTTGTTATCTTTGGCATGACCTTGAAAGTCCTATTTATTATCAGAGCGAACCTTTTAAAATGTTTTTCCAGAGTTTGTCAGTCCACTAAAGAGATTGTGAAAACTGTTTTAGGAAGCAGGATTTTGGGATGTTGCCATATGGCTTATTTAAGGGTAGTATCTCTTGTGATGAAGTTACTCCTCCATATTGGGATCCCTAACTCAATGTGAGACAGTAAGCCTTTGTTTTGCCCTCTGCATCAGCATGTGCAATAGATGAGCAGCTCGTGCAAGTTAATTCCCTAATAAGTCATCATTGGAATCTTTTGTTTAGTTTCCTGAGTCTCCTGCTCCGTCTCTTAGCTGTCTCCTCTTCTTGTGCCCTCTCCGAGCACCTGGTTGGTGGCAACGGTGAAGATGCCCGTTTCCTTTGTGCTCTCCTCCAAGGTTTCTCTATGGGTTGGGTCTAGAAGAAGAGGGCAAGTGAACGGCAGTACTGTACTTAGTCTGATATGGACATGGTGGGCCCATTGGTAGCATCCTACCCTAACAGTGGAGTTGGCACTATGGCTGGCTAGAGTTTCATGAGCAGCACACTAGAATGCTCCACTAGGAACAAATAAACAAACATCAACTGATCTGGCAGCAGCTTAGCATTAAGAAGGCAGCTGAAATACTTACTTAAATGCACATCATGTGTCTGGGGCATGCATAGTGCTTCCATCCTCTAACTTCTTGATCAAGTTTATTAGTACTTCAGTTAACTAGCTGCACTCTTTTCGTGGTAACTATAGATCTGTAGTCAAACAATTCTATTACCCGATTTCTTATATCTCTCCTAGAATGATTGTCAAATTCATGAATTCAGCTGAAAAAGTAGCTCTTCTTGATTTTGCTGCACAGCTGTTGTGCCTCATCAATATTTACCGAGGCAATCTTTGTATTCCATCTAAACTCACAGTCAGAAAGGAAACCACCTACCTAGCTTCCCTGTTGTATACTGGTGGCCTCAGCTTGATGCATAATATGTGCTGTCAAGGCCCATCTCATTTCTAGTGTCTGTAATAAGGTTGTCAAGAAATATTTAAAGAGTGGTTCACCAGAGCCACTGCCAGCCTGTGAGTTTTCACAACTGAGCAAGGATTCAAACCCAGAATTCTCCTGAATCTGAATCTCTTATTCTATCCCCTACCCTACATTGACTCCCTAAACCAGTGGAGAGAGGGGAAATTTGGAGACGGAACAAACTAGCAGGTGGGAGGGCACCTTTGGCCCAGAGACCATGAGTTTTGCATCTTTGGCTTAAAAGAGGAATCTACACATTCTTAATCAGGCTTCAGAGAAGGTTATGTACTTATTGGGTTATAACTCCCAAATGTCCACAGCCTAGGGAATTCTGGGAGAGATGATGCCCCAAAGTACCTTTTTCTTCTTTTGTTATCCACATGACATCGGAGACACTTGTTTCTCGGAGCATTTATTTATTGATTTATTTGATTTATATACAGCGAGCGATATAGCATCACCTACTTGTGCTTCCTATCTCTCTGCAACAAGTTTTGAGTTGATGTGAAGTGGCCAGGAGGGGCCACTTGTCTTTTTCAAACCGTGGTTTTTACATTCCAAGAGACATTTACTTTCTGGAGGTTAAGAGTAATGAAACAGATCTGCCATGACTGAGGTTACTCAAGTGCTTCTTAAAACCGTGCACTGAACCTTGTTTTTGCTTTTTATTTAGCAGCAGGTAGCTTCTAATTACAAAGAGTCACTTTCACTCCTTAGCTTTATGAAGAAAAAAATACAAGAATGAATTGCTTCCCAGATTCCTCATATGCCATAATCTTATGCAATCAACCAGAAAATAGTTTGTTGATACCTAGTGTGACATTCTGGCCTGATTGTTACTATATTTGAAGCTCTCTAGAAGGCTGATTAATATTAGAGCACTTTAGAAGTTTCATATATTTCAATTAAGATATGCATACCAGCACTGCTGATTTATTAGTTACATCCAAACCACATCAGTTAGCAATAGTGCCCATGAACCTGGCAGAGGAGGAATTCAGTTGAGGCTGCAGCGTCAAGTGCTGCCTTTCTGTGTTGAAAGGTGCACCGGACCTGGATTGAGATGGGGCTGCCCTGAATCCTGTCTATGTGGCTGATGAGGTCAAATGTTGGAATCTCAACAGAGTGGAAAATGAGTTGACTGCACAACCAATCCACTGTTTGCATTTCTGAAGGAGTCAGTAGCCGTGACTCCCATTCCCAATGTGGGAATGACAAACAGGCAATGCAGCCACAAGCATGCCTTCTCAAAGGAAACGAAAGGAAATCCAGGGGATCCGGTTAGAGTTTGGCAGCAGGGGATTTCCTAGGAGAATACTGGAGAACCTGCCCAAATCCCAGTGGAGAACAGAAAGTAGGTCTGTATGTCTGCATATGCAAGAGGAAGGCAAGCATCGTGCTCCCACTTTCCCCTTCTGCGTCTGTGGATTCATGCAACAAAGCCAAGGCAGCATCTCTTGCTCCACAAAGAAGGGTACCACATGCTTTGTAGTCCAGCATGACCCCCCTCTCCCAGTCACCATTCTGTGGCTTGCAGGCCTAGCAAGATGTTACTCTAACCTGCAGAAGAAAAACACCCATGCTTCTTTATTTCAGGCAGAGTCAATCCCAAAGAGCACCCGGGCTGCATTTCTCTGTCGGGCAATCTGTACTCTCCAGCATAGACCTAGGTGAAAATAAAACATGTCTTATGAATAAGCATGCTGAGGACCTGTCTGCTTTTTTTTTTTTTTTGTTACCACCATGGTTAACAACGGCTTCGGTATTGGAAAGTGGGGCCCAGTGCCCACCTGGTATGGACACAAGGCTGGGATGCCTATAGACACTGACCATTACACGTGATTAAATGTAGCCATTTAGGGACAAGCTCTGGTTCCCTGTACAACTTGACCCTGCGAAAAGGATGATAAAACAGCCATGCCAGTTCCTCCACTCCACCCCACCCCCAAATCAACGCTGACTCAGTAAAGTGCAGCTTAGACCCACAGCCCATGGAGGCCGAAAAGAGTAGAGTGCTCGGCATGGGAAAGCGGCAACATTTTGAACTGCACCTCATAGCAGACCTAAGCCAGTGGCAAGGGGTGGTGGAAACCCAAGTCTCCTGCACAATCTGGAGCTCAGCCCTGATATACACATTCTGCAGCCCCAGATGCTGTCTCTCTTATTCCATTGTTTTGCTTGCCCACCACAGGTGGGTTATGATCTGGGGTGGGGGTGGGGGGTGGGGAGTTCACCTTACTGCCTGTTGTTCTTGACGGAGGTGATCTGTCATCCCTTCCCTCATACCAGCAGTGAACCAGAGTGGTCTGCATCTGGTCTCCAAAGTCAACTGTGGGGGTCTCAAAATAAATTCTCTTCCTGTTGGCTGCAAGTGCTAGACATCCTCTTCTTCTGAAAATACCCAGCACCAAGTAAGTGGCATGAATATGTGGAGTTATCCCAAGGCGTAGAATGTGGGCTTCCCCTGTATTTGACAGTTCAATCCTTCACCTAGAGCATCCTGAGAAAGATTTCTTCTTGTAACTCAACAAGTTCCCAGCTGTGGATCCACAGATGTTCTCGGACTTCAGCTTTCGCAAACCTCGTCCAGCGTACCTGGTTGTCAGGTATTCTGAGAATTTGGGTACCCGCTGATTTGGGGTCCATAAAGCTGGGGAAGGAAAGGCAACTGAGAAGACATCTCCTGCATCTTGCATAAGGAGGATATTGTGCCAATCTTCAAAAATATCATGTTGTATGTAACCGTGCTGGCTGCATCAGAAATCTGGTGTGTTGCCACCCACTCATTTGTCAAGGACTCTGTGTCTTTAAAAGCTATTGCAAGCAAAACTGAAACAGTTGTCATTTTTCAGACTGATGTATACCTCTTAGCAGCAGGTGCCCAGTTTTCTGCCTAACAGGTAACTATTAGTTGACATGGAACTTGTAATCCATCTAGATAATTTTTGTTATTAGGCAACATATATATTATATATTTTAATTAATCAATCAATTATCAATAAAAATAAAGACACAGTTGCTCATAAACGAATATGGTAACTTACATGCAAACATACAGATCTAACACTGGACACAAGAGAATGCAAACTAGATTGGGGGAATCCCTCCAGAATGTAGGATCCTGTGAGAGCAAAAGGCTCCTACAATAAAACAAATATCTAAATTGGGGACAATGGTCACCAAAATAGTAGTTCCATTTATGTATAAATGAAAGCAGATTTTGCATGACTTGTACTTCCCTAGGCTTTGCAGCACTAAGGTCTGAACACCCAGCAGACAGGGGAGGTTGGTCTAACCAGACATTGACCCAGCTGAAGCATTCAGGGTGAGAATTTGCCACAGGCAATGAAGGAACCTCATAATAAAGTACATCTTCCCCAGCAACTTCCAATACTGGCATGAAAGACCTGTTGCAACCTAGAATGTTCATGCAGTGGAAATACAAATAAGCTACAAATTTCCCCTCAAATCTCCTCTTCCTCCACCATTGAGAACTGCTATTTCACTATTCTTATCCTTGTTGAATAATTATGGTACTGTATTGAGGCCGGTGTGGTTCTCGATCACTTCAAATATCAGGCAGTCTAGAGCTGTATTTTTTTTTTTTGTTCTCTGCCTTTTGTGGAGGTATGCAAATGTAAACAGATGTAGATCAGCAGACTTCAGTCTTTTCAAATATAAAATATAACAGCTTTAGCAAAAATACATTTAGAGACGCACTGATTTTGCTTTGTATAGTGGTTGAAATCCAGCTTAGGGCACGATTTGGCCTTCCAACTCTAGTTGAACAACAGCATTTCCTGCATTTATTATCATCGTCATCTTAGAATTGCAGGGGCTGGAAGATCTCTGAGTCCAGCCACTTCCAGGCAGACGAAATGTGGAATCAAACTTCCCAGTTCTGGTTCCACAGCCAGAGACTTAAACTGCTTAGTTACCTTCACAAGTTGCTGGGGGATAAAAGGAGGGAGGGTCCACTAACGTCTGCAGGGTCATAGACTACTACATCACAGCCCAACTACTGAAGAAGTATAATTTAGTCCAGTGGTTTTCAGCCTGTGGGTCCCCAGATATTCCTGAACTGCAACTCCAAGAAATCCCCTTCCAGCATAGCAAGTGGTGGAGGTTTCTGGGAATTGCAGTCCAGGAACATCTGGGGACCCACAGGTTGAGAACCACTGATTTAGGCCAATTTAGATCAAAACAGCTGCCTTCGTGCTCTCCAGACTGCCACTTCCATTACCCCTGCCTGCCTACCCATGCCTAGGAATTTTGGAAGCTGGAATTCAAAGCATCTCCAGAGCACCTGGCTGAGTCATGTTAGTAGATGGGGCCTTTTCACACGACCCCTAAGATCCGCTGGCCACATAAATTCGGACCAGAGATCTTGGGGGTTTGTTGCTCTTCCTGCGTCCTCACCCCTCCGCACTTCCTTGATCCTGTCTGCGTGAGGGGAGGGAGAAAAAAGGGGACAAAAGAATGCAGGCTCACCTCCGTTTGCCGGTCCAAGCCTCCCCGATCCTGATTCCTTCTCTTAAAGGGGCGGGAGGCAAAAAACAACAACAAACAGAAGTGAGGAGAGCTGGGCACTCACTCCTTTATATCCGGATCTCGGATTTTTCACCCTCAAGAGCAGGTACCTGAAAAGTGCGCTGGGACGCGCTTAGGTGGGCGTGGCCGCACTTAATTTTCTGTAAACTCTGGAGCTGGTGGGGAAACAATTTTAACCTTTGGAGCTGGGAGCCATTTGCGGCGGAGTTTAGGGGTTGTGTACAAATACTTTTCAATAGAATCACATAAGTCTCTCCAGTCTATTACGCGTCGGCTGCCATTTCTAGGCATGTTACTGCACTTGAAAGTTAGCCTTTAAACATGACAAGGTGTGTATGCCACGTGCAAACAGGTATGTACAAACCCTTCCAGATAATGGTTGTACATTATCCTGCTGTCCCTAAAGGAGAAGGATAATTTATAAATTGCATTGCATGAATAAGAAGAAAGGAAAAATCTTATACAAATCCTAAGCAGTACAGACTGAAATAAACTGTGAGCTTGTAAAATGTAAACAGAAGTATAACTTGAGTTTATAGAGAAGATATGTAGACAGAGAACAGAGACTGAGAAAGAGAGATAATATATCTTCAGTTAATCCACTGCTTAGCAGGTGATTTGCAGGAATATGTATGAACCAAAAAAAAAAAAAACATTTGTTCATACATAGTTCTGCAAACTCCATCTTTGTGCAAGGGGATTTAAAGATTTAATAGCCAGGCTTTCCCCTCGGAAAACCTTTCTACAGCCAAGCATAATTGCTCCTATCAAAATGGTTTTCACTGTGTCCAGATAAGATTCTCCTGTCATTTGCTACAATTCCTGCTTGAGCCATAATGGTTTAGAGGGGTTGCATGATTAATCTGTAATTTTGCTATCTCAAAATTAGTAAGAAGGCTTGCTTCTGGCACCTTAAAGGCTACTGCATTTTATTTAATAGAAGCTCTCAGGGATTGTACCATGGTGTAAACTTTCAGTAGAGAAACAGCTATATATACATAGGGAGGGTAGATATGAAATATAATCAAAGTCTGCACAGTGATGGTCAACACTGATCCCTTTCTTTATTATTAGTCCTTTTTCAATAGATACACCAGATTTTCCCAATCACAACCCCAGTAACTGCTTGATCAAAGCATGGATTTCACATTTGATACATTTGTTATTTTGTTTATTTGTTTGTTTGTTTGCTTGCTTGTTTAGAGTATTTTTACCCAGCCTTTCTCCTTGGAAACGGACCCAAGGCGGCTTACAGTAATGAGGGGCAATATACAGTCCAGTACAATTAAGACATATTCAAGTTTGAGAACAGGGATTTGAGAATAAAAATTTAAAAAAATCTACATGGGGTTAGAAACATGGCGAACAGTCTCAACAGCTTCCAAGATGCTGCCTGATTTGGCCTTTCCGCCCCAATCTTCCTCGCAATTCTGAACACAAAAGGTTAAATGCAGATCCACTCAATTCTGCATTTTATTTTAATGATGAAACAGGGGTGTCTTTAGATCTTGCTTTTCAAGAGGTAGGTGTGCTAGGTGTGTCTGAAGCAAACCACACTGAAATAAATCTGTTAACCTTAAACTAACATGTCCTCCTTCTACATCCATTTTAGATAGTATGCTCTCTTTTTAAAAATGGTAAACTTTACAGTCTACTTAAGTCTTAAAGACCATATTTCTAGGTTCCCACCCATCTCCACCAAGAAGGGATGCTAGAGATTTCAGGAATCCTGTCTTCTTATCAGACTGGCACTCAATTCTTCTGTTTCCTTTGGAACTTGCTTGATGAGGGTTAGTAGCACCATCCAGAATAGGATGCGTTACTCACTAGCTCTTCAGGCGTTTCCCAGTTTTCCAAGCCTTGTAATTTTTGAACTGACATTTTCTTCAGTGCATTGTGGCATGACTACACTCTATTACTGTTATAAAATACATAAGAGCCAGTTATTGGTCCCTTTGCCACTGCTTTGCCTTTGTGTGACCTCTTTTACAGCATCATGTTTGGAGTCTATTCCCTCGCCTTTAGCAATCATTCTAGAAATCTAGGAATAGGTGTCATTCATTTGAAAAGTTGGTATAGGTCCCTGCTGTTTTGATACGGACACCTGCGTCAGCACACAAGTGTAATGTGTGCATACAATGACTTAGCAAGTGGATCTCAGAATCTAATGTAAAAGCATCCTAGTAGCTGGAGGGCTGAATGAAGAGATTCATCGCACCATGTATTCGAATTTGAGCTGGAAAACGTAGGAAGAGTCCCAGCTCACCAGAGAGAAAATTGAGAGATAAAGGCCTAAATAAAAACATGACACTTTAAGACAGTGCTTATTGCTGGATAACTCCATGGCTGTTGGAAGTTCAGTTCCCCAGTGTGGCCCTTGACAGAGCCTGGACTTGATTATCCATAGGGTCTCTTCCAGGGCAGGATGATGATGATGATGATGATGATGACGACGACGACGACGACGACGACGACGAGGATGATTCTGTCATTTATAGATGACTGCCAACACTTGGTAAGTGTTGTGTGCCCATACTATTAGTCAAACATTTGGAGGAAAATAAGAACATTATTTATTTATTTATTTATTTATTTATTTATTTATTTATTTATTATAGAGCTTATATACCGCCCATCTTCCCGAAGGAACTCCGGCCAGTTTACAACAATAGGTCAACAACGACCAGTTCAGAACAATAAAATCAACAAAGTGACAACATATTAAAATAGCAATTGAACCCTGGCAAATTAAGATAATAAGACTAGCTAATTGATACGATGGGGGGGATTAAAAAAAATTAAAAAAATTAAGCAGGGTCAGAAAACGCCTCACGGAAGAGCAGCGTTTTCAGAGACTTCCGAAAGGCTGGCAAGGACTGTGCAAGGCACACTTCGTTGGGTAGATGGCTCCACATAGTGGGGCCAGCCACAGAGAAGGCCCGGTTTCGAGTTGACATTTTCCGGGCCTCCCTAGGCGTGGCAACCCAAACCGAGTGCGCCCGCAACATCCGCATTGGGCGGGCTGAAGTTGACCGCTGGGCGATCCGCTCTGCCAGGTAGTCAGGTCCTAGGCCATGGAGGGTTTTATAAACTAAAACCAGGACCTTGAATCTGATTCGGGACGCAATGGGCAAACAGTGCAGGCGGGCCAGAACTGGGGTGATGTGCTCGTAATGATGCGCACCCACCACCAGTCTGGCCGCCGCATTCTGAACCCGCTGCAATCGCCGAAGGAGAATCAAGGGCAACCCCATGTAGGGAGCGTTGCAGTAATCTATCCTCGAGATCACCAACGTTTGGAGAATAATGCTTGGAGAACCTGGAAAAGTTACTTGTTTAGATGATGACTTTCAGGATCCCCATTGCAACATGGCTACTGCACCTGCTGGCTGTGAGATTCAAGGAGCTGTAGTCCAAGGATTTACTTCCCCAGCCCAGCTTCTTCGTTGTAGAACTGTAGACTGGAGCAGCAAAAGGGGAGGCTTATAGAGAGGGGTGGTGTTGCTTAGGAAAAAGACTAGCATCACTGTTCTTTCCACCTAGCAAGGGCATTCTAAGGGCCTGGCCAGCGGTGTTTTGCCAAAATGTCCTTTCTAAAAAATCCCCTGAGCTCAAAGGCAAGTATTAGAAAGGCTTTAGAGCCAACTCCATATGAATAGGATAATAGCTTTCAGTCAAAGGTATTAAGACCTAATTTATCCCCTCTGATTGAGAGCTTTATGCCTGGATGTTTAAAAAAACCAGGCAGACCTAACAGAAATCCTTTGTGAATTAAAAGCATTGACTTCTTAACCCCTTTCCTGCAGGAAAAAAACAGGGACCCGTCCTTCTACAACAGTTGCACCACAGGACCTTTCTGGAGATTCATCTAGGAAAGCAAAACTCGACCCAGATAACTTCACAGATGTTGTTGCTGCCAGATAGCAAAAACTGTTTGTGGGGTTTTCTACCTTGGAGCACAATCCTACGTTGCCATGATATCTGGTGGCCGGCAGAAGCTGAGCAGGATCTCAATACAGAGACAATCTCCTGCGTCCTGACCTATGGATGTTAGAAATTACTTAGGACTGCCCTCACTTTGGCCCAGCTTTGTGCCAGAACAGTGACTGTGCGTTCCTGAGCTTGAGGAGATTTATACCTGGCATAGGTCAGTTCCTGGCTTTCTTCCTTCTCTATCCCATTTCTTGCTCTTGGCAGCAAATATGTAATTGCACCGACAGCACCTTCTATGGGCAGATCTCTGAGAGCGGCAAGCTGAAGCAGCTTCTCTTGGTAAGTGGGCAGTTTGGCCAGCATAAGGGTACTTCGACAAGCCGAACAGGGTCTCTCTATATTCCCTTCTCCTTACAAGAATAGGATACCATTCAAATGATTCCTGGATCTGAAATGAATAAGCTCAGTTCACCAAACCAGGCTTCCCAACCTGCCATCCTTCAGGTGTTTCTGGACTACGACTCCAATGTGAACTGTTGTCTTTACCACCAGTGAAGAACGACACGTCACAGTTCAAAACATCAGGCTGTGGAAAGCTGTACTACAAATTATCAGGTGGGAGATGGAAGAAATGTAAGTCATAGTCAAGTCTTCTTTATAATATCTCAATAGTCTCTAACATTCAAGTCCTAAACAGTGTCTACACCAGGCCCTAAGCAGGAGTCTACATCAAAATATATCAACCCAACTACTAAGATGATGCATAAAATCTGCTAGAGGTTTTAAATCAGGCCTGGTATGCAAAGGAAAACAAAACCCTGTGGTGAGACTTTCTCCAATCCTGTGGCCATTTCACTGGTTTTCTACCTCTCTCATTCCTCCTTCCCCTACCCTTGCGTTGTCATTGCTGCATCACTGCCTCAGCCAGTAAGCCATGCTCCCAGCACTACTCAGGTATGCCATGATCTCATTTTGCCATGTTTGACATCTTCCTCCTCTCTTTAATTTCAGGCTGCTCAGAGGATTTGAGATGAAAAAGAGGCTGTCAACAAAAAGAAGCATGGCAGTCAATGCAGGGGAATTATGGAAAAATTAGGCTGCTCAGAAATCCTGTCAGAAGAAAGCTGTCACTCAGAGGCAAACAATGTGTGTGCCTGCCCTAAAACTCTCAAAATGGGACCAACTTCTGCTTTCATAACAAATCTCACTCTAAACTGCCACCAAGACTGTAGCCATCACCCTCTTCAGTAATATTAGCTTTCATACTGACTGAAATCCATTGGCTTGAATATGTACCCTGAAGTTTACAAAGGAGTTGACTCAGCAAATCCCCACAGCTTTATTGGGCCTGCTTGGTTTGCAATTTAGTATGCTAAGCCACAAGATTTCAGCCACTAAGTTTATACAGGCAGTTCAGAGGACACCCCACGTTTGTGATGGAGTCATTCACACAATCTTCATTATTCACTACAAGGTGGGAAATTTTTATCTTCCATATACTGTACTTTAGACTACATCTTACCTTAATTCCTTGCCACTGGTCATCCAGGCAGGGGTTTCTGTAAGTTTCAAACACTTGGGGAGCCAAACCTCCCACACACTGCTTTACCAAAACTGAATACACTGAACTCTACTAAATGCTTCTTCTTCCCTTGTTTATCTTGGTGTCTGCTGTTCACTTTTTCCTGTATTGGAATGGTCTCCAACCTTGGATCTCCAGATGTTTTTGGACCACAACTTTCAGAAATCCTGGCTATCACAGCTAGTGGTAAAGGCTTCTGGAAGCTTAAGTCCATGAACACTTGGGCTACCCAAGGTAGGGAACCACAGCTCTACTGCATGGGTGGACAAAGAGAAGCCCTTCAGATGTTGTTGGAATTCCATGCGTCTTAGCCAGGAGAGCCAGAGATGAACAGCACTGGGCACGGCAACCCAACCATACTCTAAGGGTCATGATTTGCCCACCCTGTTTCTATGGCTCCCCAGTGACACCATTTTGACCTTTCCTTCCTTAAACCAGGGAGCCATCTTTCTGTTGAATTCTGTGATGCCATTGTTGCCAATGCAACCTCTGTCCAGAAAACATCTTACATGGGGATGTTCAGTGACCTAGCAATGTTAATGAGACTATATAAAAGGTAAGAGTGTGCAGGGTAAAAAATTCTCAGGGCAGTATGTGCGGGAATGAAATTGCAAATGTACCGTAATTACTTCAAAACAGGATTAACAATGGGAGTATCCACTCCAATATCCCCCTTACCCCAAAGGCAGAACGCTGATTTTACACAAATAGGAAAGAGACGGAGAATGCAGAAATCTGTTCTGAAATGGATTTTAAATATGAATGTCAAATTGGATTTTCTTTAAAGCAAGCAGCTTGAAACTGAATTAAATTAGGCTTCTCTTTCTGAAAAAAAAAATCCAGAATTTACTTGTAGCAAAACCCAGCAATGTTTTCATAGCATCTGAAAGCACATCAGATTTATTGTAGCATATTTTGGGGCTCTAAAGTTCTTTTCCTAGAAGCATG
>JAHTLZ010000129.1:53802816-53830496 GCA_023846285.1 Phrynocephalus versicolor
CCCCCCCCCCCCGGCCAGTCTTGCCAACTGCTACCCATCACTTTGCAGAAATGTGACTCATATCATTCGCACAAACGTTATGTACACAACAAAGGGTATATTACTTGGATCTTCCCAATACCAAAAGATTGCTGCTTCACTGCTGAAAAAATAAGGGCTGTAGATGTGCATCATTAAGTAAAAGCACCTGGAATCTATTCAACAAGTGATAAGTAAATGTATCTTGAAAAACGTATACCAATATGACAACATCTGTCTACATGAGACTTATTATGAATTTTATTCATATCTTCCATTTCTACCAAGCTTACTGTGTACAAATCACTCTTTCTGCTCCATATATGACAAAGAACGCAACAAGGGTATCTTTCTGGGCTATCTGTTTAATTAGTCTGATCTTAATACTTAAAGTAGTGGGTATATGCATTTGTTTAAGCAAGGAAGGGTAAAAAACACTCCCATTTATATTTACCTGTATTATATTTAAACAAATGCAATATAATAAATATTTATTAAATACCTTGAATATGATAAATATACCTGTATGTACGCTGACTAGAGTAGCTATTTGCTAGAAGGGCAGTATAAAAACCCAACAAATAAATAAATAAATAAATAAAATTTCACCTTACTTCAGTCATTTTTTTTAAAAAAAGTCACATTTTCTTTTTGGTTTGTTTTCACTGGGAAGTATTCTGCTTAAAATGAACCAACCCCATTGTATTACTTAGCACTTGGAAAGTAACAAAACTTGCCTCTTTCAAGGACAGACCTTAAAAACACTCAAGTGTACAAACCACTCACATAGGCTTGTCTGAGCAACCAGGGATCCAACTGCTCGCAGATTCCTGCATATGGGCACACAAGGAGAGCAGCCTTCCCAAGCCTGGTGCCCTCCATACATGGCAGTGGATTATAAGCATTGTAGTTCAACACCAATGGAGGGCAGCAAATTAGAAAAGGATAGATAATGCAGTGCACTGTGTATTACCTACCCATCATATATAAATTGAATCTGATAATGGGGTGCAGATACTCATCTTGGATTTTATAAAGGGGAGGAGCATAACTTACCTTTGTCTGAAGATGAAAAAAATCACAAGAATGGAGGAGATGACAGGGAAAGCAGTGGCAAAAATGGAGGTGCTGGTGGCCAACTCAAGCACCCTGTGAAGAATCCAGAAACTGGTCAGGTAGGGGGAAAACAGTGCCAGGGCACAGAGGCCAGATAAATATATTCCATAAGGTTTTAAATCATGCATGGGTATCAGTTTAATTACTGACGGGTAAGTAGTCTGTTTTCTTGCACCACAAGAACATGGGAGCTCTTAAGTATCTGCACTGACTTGACCAACGAGTAACAGATTCTGTGCTATTTCCAGGATGTCACAGTAGCTCTACAGTTTAGCACGCACTAGAAAGAAATGCATGTGAACGAAGGAAAGAGAAGACATTGCTAAATCAAGGCATAGACACAGAGACTGATATGCAGCCTGGAACAAAAAAGCAGGGGGCAAGGGTGTTCAAGAATTATACAGAAGAAAGCTGAAGTCCTAGTTATCCTGATGAGATTGAAGCTTATACATACTGTGTCTTCTTTGGCAAACGGGTTCTAGAAATCTGGTTCATGACCACTAAGGCAGGACAGATGGGTAGTGCCAAATAGAAATACCAAGCCAGTCCTCTAATCTGGGCCTGGAACCAGTCAGAATAGATGGCTAGTATCACTGTGAAAGTGGTAAACTATCAGACCGCATGTCCTGTGGTACAGCTGGAGTGATGCCGTTGAAGAGATTCTCAGCAGATGTGGAAAATGTAGGCAAAGGCCACACAAGACCTGCCCACAAGTGGCCACAAGTGTCAAGAGACCCAGAAGACTGTGCCAGGAAACAAAGTGTGGAAGCTCACTCCGATTCTTGCTGGAGATAATGAAGACCAATCCTAGCGTCGCAGACAAAAGTGCCAACGTTTCCGCAGTCCAATGCATCTGCACTTTTGTTCTGTTGGAGCAGCAGAAGAAAGAACTCTCTGGTGACAAGATCAGGATGGCTTCAGTCAGGCAGAGGCAGAACTGAGAACAAAGGAAGCCATTAGCAAGGTGGCAGCTGTTCCTTATAGACCAGTGATGGCGAACCTTTTAGAGACCAAGTGCCCAAATGGCGATTCAAAACCCACTAATTTTTCGCAAAGTGCCAATATGGCAATTTAACCTGAATACATGTGGCTGTGAAGGGGCAATGTTAGGTGGCCACAGAAAGGGCTCCGAGTGCCATGTTTGGCACCCGTGCCATAGATTTGCCAACACTGTTACAGACCTTGGCTGTCAGATCACCTCAGGGACTACTTTCAAATTAACCAGTAAAGCCAAAGCTTTGGGAACAGTTCATATATTCAGCCAAATGAAGTGGTAAAGGCCTGGCCTGTGTCACCTCTGGCAATAGAAGGTTAGGAAAAACAACAACCCCTAAAACATACAAACTCAAATCAATATTTCTATCCCTTCCACTTCATGTAGAATTTTCATTATACCCAGCAATCCTAGTAGTTACCTCCCTCAGTTCTGTAGAACCCAACACTATAGAAAAATACATTTAGCATTTACTACTCTTCCTTTTCTACAGCTCATCTTGGCTGGATGTGCACCTCCCCCCCCCCAACTACACACAAGTTTAAAACCAGAGATTGGATTTAGGACAGGACAGTTCTATAAAATATGCATTAGCAGTAGTAGGCTTGAGGCCTGGGTGCTTCCAAGATGAGGCTATTATTGTATAGTCAGTTTCCCTCATGAGCTGATGTTATGACAATGGCCCAGACAATGGCATTTTCTATTTGTAACCCTCTGGTGTTTTTCAAATGCTTTGGTCTTTATCTTCCTTACAAGAGAAAATCGACTGAGGGAAAACTTAAATAACTACATAATATCTCTTGACCGGTGAGGCTAAAAGCCCATTGTTTGGAAGCACCCACAGTGTCACTGATTTATAGATGCAATTAGAGACAGAGATGTTTGACACTCGTTTATTTCTCTTGTTGGCTGGCAGTTCCTTGAGAGGATGAATGTAAAACTTCTATTTTTGAAAACAAGGCTTCCAACAGGGTGGATTTCATTTGTCACAATTTAATTTCTTCTAACAGATTTTTGACAATTTAAATAAAATCATTTTTATTTAAATCGTGATTTAAATCTATTGGGTTTTTTAAAAAATAATAATTGATTTTAATCCACACTGCCTTCAAGTCACCTAGAAAACTTTCAATTGTCTCCCACCTCACCTGACACTCCAACCCTACCACCCAAAAGCTCCAGTACTCCTCTGGTGTAGTAGGCTCACTCTTTATAGAAAAAAAAATCACATTAGATGGAGGGGAAAGCACACACCAGCCAGTTTTAGGGATGTTGTGGGTGTTGTCCAATAAATAAGTATTTGGGATACTGGTAGACCAAATCAAATATCTGTTTAGCAATGTTCACTATTTTTCGGCAGTGTGTTTTAGATTTAGCGAAAATCTTCCAAGGCATTGTAAACAAAGGTTTGGCTGTGACAGAACTAAAGTGGTGGAGAGAAGTATGTATTGTTGGCTATAAGAGGAAGACAAAAGCACTAGGGTCAGTAGAAGGCAAATGTCCATATATGGCATTAGTCTGTATCACTCTCTAAAAGCAAAGCCTAGTTTAAAGAAAACACAGACAAAATTTGTGGGATATTGTACAGACAGAAGATAACTTACTGCTATTGGCATGAACACAGGGTGCCAGGAAAACAAACCTGGAAGCAAGAGAGGGAGATAAATGCAACATGATTCAGTTTTGTCTAACAAATCTAAAATTAAACCTGGCTTCAGTAGGCAACTTGAAAAAGATTATCACAAAAGAAGACGGATCTATGACAAAACTTTGGTATCAAATCAATCAAGGGCAAATCCTCTGGCAACATGGGTGGTTACTTCACGTCCTTCTTCGAGCCGAGGTGAACTTGCCTCCGTGTTGAAATCAGTTTTTAACACGGATCGAGAAGTGGATTGAAAAGATTCCTGAGCTCTAGGACGGGAAGAACTTTCCCGTCAGCAGCATGGGGAAAAAGCACCCCATACTCAGCTTCACAACAAGCAGTGGGATTATAAAGCACATGCAGGACTCTGGGTAACTACCCAAAGATGGAGTGAAACAAGAAGAGATGCAATGAAATGCCATGGTTTAAGCATGACTGGCAAACAGCTTAATTTCTATGGCAACACCTTTCTCCATGCACTAGCATATATTTACCATCTAATTACCTCAGGGTTGTTACTCATTTGTTCCAATTATAACATTTAAGATGTGGTAGGAATTAATATTTTGACAAGAGAAGAAGTGGCAGCAGGTTCAGCATGTCATACTTAGCATTCTGGGGGGTTGGGCGGGAACACTGCACAACCATTTTCACCATTCTAAATACAAAACCCTAGTTCCATATCTGCACTGCCTCGACCTTTTGGGGACCTTTCAGCAAACTCGTTTTCCTTATCCCTCCTCTTTCAACCTGGATAAGAGTGAGCCTCTTTCTTTTTTCTCTCAAGGCTGAGAACTGGCATAAAATAAACAGTTGAAAATGCAGCTGAATTTGCAGGCATGTCCAAACTTCGGCCCTCCAGGTGTTTTGGACCACAACTCCCACAGTCCTTTGTCATTGGCAAGCTAAGCTTAGAATTCTGGGAGTTGTAGTCCAAAACATCAGGAGGGCCGAAGCTTGGACATGCCCACTCGGTCTGGATCTGAATTGTCATCATGTGTATGATGGGAGACTGGGTGCTTACCTCTCTGGTTTTTATTTCCTATACAAATGGTTGAGATGCAGCCTCTTGCTTGGAACAAGCACAGAAAACACAGAAGGCACACAGAAGGTGAAAGGTGACAGTCCCAACCAGAACCTGCATCAGCAGAATCCTGGAAGGCTAGTGGACCTTACAATGAAATCTTGCTGTGTTTTTGCTGTGGATGCCGGCTCCCACATATCAAAGCAAATTGCCTCATAGGAAATGATGCAAACAGGGTTCCCCAGAACAAATCATTTGCATTTCCATTATTTCTTATGGGGAAACTTGCTTTGATATATGAGTATTTTGGTTTACAAGCATACTTCCAGAACAGAATATGCTCATAAACCAAGGTACAACTGTACCCAATCCCCTCCAAATCCTGTGACATAGTCAGGACTTCTGTGGCCAGAAGACAAAGCTTCCCAAATCAGCAAGTCTACATGGAGGTCTACTGTTAGCATACGGACTGCCTCCCCTCACCCATTCCTCATACATACACATCAACAATGATAGGGACAAGGGACCTGTGACCTTCTAGAAGTTTTTGGACTTCCAGTTCTCACCATTCCTTGCCACTCTGGCTTCTAGCAAGATAAGGAAGGAGTGGCAATTGGTCAATACCCACAGGACCTGATGCTTTCCATTCTGGTCGATATCAAAGCACACTAACACGAACAGTTGTATCTATAGAACAAGGAAGGAGCTATAATTCAAAACCTTGTGGGGAGGAGAGAAAATCTTTAGAATTAATTTACAGAAGGATTGAAATATGTCTAATTAATCCATTTTGGTCCAGATTCTATGCAGATGAATCTATGCTTGCTCTTTTTGAACTGGTGAACACTGGGAAAACTGGTATTTAAAGAGGCATTACTAGAGACCCTAACCCCGGGCAAATTGATTGTGACTGCCTGTTATTTACAACAGAACACAATGAATACAATACAAGACCGCTGAAGCCACTGTAAGCCTATTTAATCTTTGAGTGGGGTGGAGCAACTATGTGCTTTAACTCACTAAAATTTCCCTCATTTAAAAGTAAATAAATGTGGCCAAAACAGGCCCAGTTATTAGAAGCATAAAGAAGCTTTCATGCTGAAAGCAGTTTCAAGCAGTATAACACAGAGGCTGACACACAGACTGTCAGATGAGGATTTCAAAAATAGGAGACCACAGAGATCTAGAGTCTGCCTTGTGAAGTTCACCGAAGCTGTTGGATTCTGAAATAAGAAACATCCATTATGCACTGCAAAGCTGTCATGTCTTAAAATAAGACTTGCGGCAGTTGTAACAGGAGAAAACCCATTCCAGACTAGGAAAAAAAACCTCACAGCAGACAAACAAAAGACACCTAGGCTGACTGATAATACATTACAGAAGGAAAATCTGGTTTCTAATCTTAGAACTGCAGAGTTGAAAAGGAATCCTCTAGTCTAGATCATCAAGTCTAGCTCCTGTCAAGGACACACAGTGGGGGGGGGGGGAGCAAACTCCCCACCTCTGATACCAAAACCACGAGCTATCCAGCAATCCACTGCAGATACTATGTAAAAAATATATGGGAAGAGACTGGACTAGCAGTGCCGTAGCACACGTGTGTGCCTGACAGCATAAAAAGCAATGCCCTCTCCATGAAACAAATGGAATTTAACTGATCAGCTCAAGTCCCTAAAAATTAGGCCGTGTGCTCTAATGGCACAAAACCATAGCATACACGTCTGGCTACCCCATAATAAAAAGGTAGGCTTTCCACCCTTTCTTTAAAACACATATGTTCGCCAAAAATGTCATAATTACCATCTTGCCAATTATTTTTCCTTATTTATTTTTATTTTATTGTATTTCCCCTCTGCTGTTTGTTGTATTGTATGTTTGATATTTGTTCCAGTTTACAGTACTGCCATTGTTAACCGCCCAGAGTTCCTCTGGGAAGGCAGGCGGAATAAAAATATATAAAGTAGTAGTAGTAGTAGTAGTAGTAGTAGTAGTAGTAGTAGTAGTAGTGTCCAAGTTTTACATCAAAGAAACTGTATAAGACACCAATGTTATGTGCATCCAGGTTACTCCCAATTTACCAGTATGTGGATCTTAACAGTTTTCAAGATATGAGTTCAACAAGTTATTTGACTATTTTTACTCCCTACTAAGCTTCCATAACTGAGCAAGAATTTAAACCCAGGTCTTCTGAGTCCCAGCCCAACACTCTAACTAAATCACACTGGCTTTTACAGACAACCACACATTGATGGAAAACCATACATAGATTGTTATATGGAATAGTATTTTTTATATGTCTAATACATGCGGAAAGCACAATTGCCTTCAGCTTCTCAGCACAAGTGCACAACATGCAATGAAAGACATACATGCCTGCCATGTGTATAATTCAACATGTGATTCATACCTTGTTTAAACAGATTTTTTTTCACATAGGAAGTTAATCGCATTTGAAGCGACTCCAATAGCAGCTAAGAAGTCTTTGGCAGGTATATATGTTCTCCATATTCACTCCAGTACTTGCTAAAAAGAGGTAAGAAATGTTTTTTAATCTGACAACTTCAAAGTTGTATCATTCTAAATTCTAGGTTTACTCTGACGTTACTAATTTAAACTGAAGTTTGGTTCAAAGTATTGTTTCCAGGAAATGACAATTACCTGGTCACTATTTCAAAGTAGATTAAATAACCCCATCTTTGAAAAGAATTTGTGACTGGAGCTCTGTGCCCATGCACATCAGTGGAAAACAAACAAGCAAAAAAAAAGGCATTTTGTTATGCCATGTTGTGCACATTTGTGTACTGCTATCTTGGGTTTCACTTTCTCCTTTTGATTTTGCACTTCCATTCTATCACCTGTTTTTGGCAGTACAGTACAAGGTTGCATCATCATGCCACACATTTCTTCCCCTAAGTGAACCTCTGGTATGGTGGCCCCTGTATCTTCCAGCTCTCCATGTTAGTCATACACAACTCTGGAGGAGGCAAAAAACATTCGATTAGAGATGGCTGTACCATCAGTGGTGGCAAACCTTCAACGCTCCAGATATTTTGGACCACAACTCCCACAGTCCTTTGTCATTGGTAACCTAGGCTCGGAATTCTGGGCAAGCCTCTTATCAAGATCATTTAGCATGGAGTAGTTATGTGTTCATATTACTTGTGTTCATATTACTTGCATTCTATTAATAATAATATTAACTACCCATAAAACCTACACAGTTTAGAACTCCTACCACTCTCATGAGCACCCACATTCCAAAAAATCATGTATTGATCTCCTGAAGATTCTTAGCACTGCTCATTATATATATATATAATATTATGTTCTGTTGATTACAGTACATCTTCTTTGCCTCCAGAAGGATTTAGGTCCTGAAAGGTAGTTCAGAAATCCACTTCAAAGTAAACATTGCATCCTTTCAACACTTTCTCCACAGAGAGAACCAAGTGCTAAAAAGCATTCAAGCTAATTACTAACTACTACAAGCACTTGAATGTGCCATACTTACAACTAGACAAGTCAAAGTGCTGACAGATGGGAGTACTTACTACTTTTCTCTCCCAGAGGAAGCATACTGCACATACCTACACAGCTGAGCTCCATTTTTCTAGGTCTCCCTAGGCATATCATCTTCCATTCTTCAAGTAGTCTTTTTATTTCCTCATATCACTTTTTCATTGCATCATAAAGAGTATCCTATGAAGAATGTCAACTTTAAAGAAGCCCCAGTGGAAGAACGGTCACATTTAATGTCCATGCTCCTCCCACACCCCACCCACCTTCAGTTAGCCCGCTACCACCTGCCACCTTCCCTGTTATGCTGTGTGTATTTGTGAATACTTGCTTGTCTGCCTGCATCTATACACAGCTGTGTGTGAGTGTAATCACATCTGCCAAAAGAACCCAAGCTACATCGATGCTTTCCATACCTCTGTTGTAGCAATACATTTATTTTCTTGGTCTTGTGGTATACAAGCAGGAACTTCTCGTGGTTTTTGCCATATCAATTCATTTCCCCTCCTATTTGAAATGTTATTGCCGGCTAGACTGTGGAAGTAATTTATTGCCTCTCTTGTTTCCTAGGTAAGTGATGCCCCTTACTTTTTTAAAAGATCCTAATTGATACATTGATATGGCAGAAAGGGATTCCTATTTGGTAACAGGGGATCAGCAGTGCAATAGAGAGGTCTGACACGTCTCTTCTTTTCAAGCCCATGGGGTTAAAAAAAAAGGAGGCGATGCTGCTCTCTTTTCTTTACAATTCTAAGCAGGGTTTAAAAGGGGGGGGAGGCGGTCCCCTTCCTGAGCTGCTGGGTAAAACATTGCTCAGAGCCAGAAACGTGCTGCTGACTTGTCGATATGCCTGTCAAAAAGAAAAATTTTAAAAGAAAGGACATGAGAGAACGCAGGAGCCATTAACATGCAACAGCACCTGGAAACTCCAGCCCTTTGCAAAAGCAGGGTTTAGAAAAAGGAGAGGTGGGGGAGGAAACACATCGATAGGAGGGGTTGCCTGGTGTGGTTGCAGCCTGTGTGTGTCCCAGCGTCATCCGTCATCCCGGGCTATTGGCTGCAGTGCTTTCCCAGCCTACAAATCACAGGAGGCAGCAGCGGACACCAAAACAGCCGTTGATTTCCTTATGCTCCAAAAACTGACACATGTGTGGAGGAGGTCATTTGCAGGCTTCTCTGAAATGCCTTCTGTTCTTGCCAGCCACTTGGCTCCTCCCAGCTCTTGTTGTAAAAGTGTGTAAGAAGGGAAGAGAATCTGAGCCAGGATGAAGAGAAATGAACTACAGGGAAGCAGAAAGGGGTTTGCACTAGGGACTCTGGCTTCTCTCCCGCACCAAGGCCAAGTGACAGCAGGCTATTAAAATCACCCCAGGCTTGGCCCTGATGGAAAGAAGGCTCAGGAGGAAGCTCCCCACCCCCACCTCGCCCTAATTTTCTGGTTTCTAGTGGGCTTTTTGTCTGATTGTACCTGATTCCTTAAGCTGATGCAAGAAAACATCTACAAAGTATGTTCCCCTAAGGAAATCGTTACCTGCCTCCCAAACCAGGTTCAGGGGCAAGGTTGTCGGTCAGTCAATCGGTTTATCAGCTCTGTTTCCTGTGCCAGCCAGGCATATGCAGGGAGGCTTCCCGCCCCCTCCTTTGTCCCATAGGATCCTTTCCTTGGCTGCATTCTGGTTCCCATTAACGATTACCAAGGGCGACAGAAGGTGGCGGCGGCTGTTCCAGCCTCATTAATATGCACGAATACAAAGATGACCTTGAGAAACCGAGGGGTTGCCCTGAGCTCACAGGGGCGGGGGCGCGGGGGGGGGGGACACACACCACTAGGCGTCCTTCCAACACGGCCTGGTGGCAATCGGCCGCCCTGCCACACAAAGGGGCACTCCCTGGCCAAGAGTCGGGGTCCCCCCCCCACCATCCCCGGGGCGCCCCTCTTGGCGAGACCGGACGTGTCACTCACTGGTGCCAGGCCTGGCAAGCTGGAAGAGGAGAGCCGTCATGCCCAGAGCCGCGAGGTGCGCCAGCACGACGTAGCCGCGCCGCCCCCGCCCCCGCACCCCAAGGCCGCCTCGGGCATGGCAGAAGCGTCCGCCCCTCCACCCTCCACACCCCCACGCCCGGCTCTTTCCTCGGGCTCTCTGTCGTTACCGGAGGGGAAAGGCCTGGGTGGGGCTTGCCGGCAGGTAGACGCACAGGTAGGCACACCTGTCGGGGAGGGGCCGACGCCCGGGCAAAGGGGGGCCGGGCCTGGCTTCCCGGTGCTAAGCCAACGGAAGGGGGTGGGCGCACGAGGTGCTCGAGAGACCTCATCGCTCCCCCCCCCCTCGAGGGCATCAAAAAGCATTCTGGTTTCCATCTGAATCCAGATCGGCCCTGAAGGACGTGTAGAGAACTGACTAAACGGGGTGACTTTGAACATGTGCAGAGTGCCTTCTCCCGGATAACCTCGCACCTCTAAGAATATGGCTTTTGAGGAAGAGGCCGTGGTGGGGTCGAGATCTGGCACCGTGCTGTGATGGAGAGAAAAAGATGATCTCAATATGCTGCCTGCGGCTGCTCGCTAACTTTCCCACGCCCCTTGTATACTTTATGTTGGTTACCGTCCGAAAGACGCATACTCCTTTGCAAATCCCCTTTTACTCAGTGCAAAGGATGCTTACATCCAAGTCAACGAGTCGAACATCAGGCTGTTAACGCGTTTAAAACCGAAGAAGTTCCAACACGTGCAAACAACTGCGTAAGTAGGCACGTGGAATGCAACTACTGGACATGGAACCGCCTTCAAACGGTGGCGTTTGTTGTGGAGCTTTTTGCACGTGTTGTGACAGCCCGAGAGGCAAGTCTATGCTCCGTTAGAAGCAGATGGGGCTCCACAGGGGAGCTTAATACAGTATTGGGTTGTAGTTGCAATACGGAGCAATCTTCCTGCAGGCAACTATTATTTCCAGGCAGGTCATTGTTATTCTTGATTCAAATATATGGAAGGAAATTAATTGCTTAAGGCTTTATAGGAAGGGCTGGTTCACACCGTTTTTCATTAACTCAGCATCAGGGGCACCACAACCAGGAGCAGCATCATTCTTTCTGAACAGGGCAAGCAGCTTTAAATGGCTGGATTTCACTAAATAAACATGCAGATACTTCAATAGGCACACTTCCACGTGTGGCATTTTTTGTCACCAATCCCAAAGGCTGCAGAATTTACCTTTTTTATACCCCATCCCCAGCTTTTCCGTGTTCTGATCCAACCATTCTGCTCCTGTGCCAGAAACCTCTGGGCTGTGGCTTAAAGCGACAGCTATGCCATGGCTGCTTCAGAGTACTGTGGGATGTTTCATCGCTCATGGCTTCTCTCTCACCCCTGGCAAGCTCTCCTGATATATTCAGATCACTTTGAGCTGAGCACCCCATTAGGTGTCATCCAGTGCTTGAGCAGGCTGATCAACTTCTCTGGTTGATACACTCAAATGTGGACTGTCTCCAGCTCTATATTGCCTTAGGGCAGCCTGACCAAACCAGGGAGCCTCCAGGCGGAAGGCCAGTCCTCTCCTTCCAAGCAGACATGGCCAATGGCCGTGTTAGCTGAAAATAAGAGATGCAATCCAGCACATCCAGGCACACCCCGCCCCCCACCTATGGTCGGGAAAGGCAGACTTTGGATAGTTCCTTCAATGGTTTCTCTGAGCCTTCCAGCTTCTATGCTAAGGGAGTATAGACCACAGACCACGTCACTGTTGTTTCCTCAGTCAGCATGGCATCTGCAACCCTTCTGCTGAAGAAATCACTTTGTTTTAAGAGGCCAGAAGATACAAAGTCCTCAGTATGTGTATAGAAATATGGGAAATCATACACTGCTATTTTAGAGCAATTCCCACCAGACTGCAAGTGCTCTGCTGTAAGACCATAATATGCCCGACTGGGCAGCTCAATGAGTTAGCCAGCGGTTGGGAGTTTGATTCAGCATCCTGGGAATAAAGGCAGCCTGTGTAGCCTTAGGCAAATTGCACAGTCCTAACTAAGGCACCCTCAGAAGAAGGGAATAGTAAACACTTCTATACCTAGAAAATCCTGCGTAGGGTCACCTTAAGTCAGAATTGAAAGCCCCCAGTATCATGTACTTTGTTAGGAGGATAGCAAGATTTTTACATAAGATCTCTACAATGCTTTGGGTATATGCCATCTGTTTCCCCCTCCCTCCCAACTGAAAAGGCAGTAACATTTTAATGCTCACAAAAAAGAGAAAAAGAGAGAGAGAGGCCAACCCATGGAGCTCAGGAGGCACAGGGGAACCAAACCCCACCCTCTGGCTTTGGAACCAGGTATCAGCCTCACAGTGCTGCCCTAACCACAATCTGCCTGTGCTGGCACGCAAGTGACTGTGAGTCTGGACCAAGAGGGGGTTTGAAGCTGGCATGGCATCTCTCTTCCCTTTCTCTATCTAATTTTGGCTCTTACACTGGCTGATCTCAGTCAGTGCAGCAGTCATGCCAGCAGATCTGAGATCAGCCAGTACAAGGGGGTTGTGCCAACTCAAGGGCAGTTGTGCTGGCACAAGCCTTCTGCTCAGCCCAAACCCACTACAGCTGGTGTGTCATTGAGTTTGAACTGCACTGTGTCCTACTCAGGAGAGTGATCAGAATCAGTCCTATCAAGGACGTGCTCATGCCACCTCGCAAAGCATTCCTGGGGTCGACTCCCTTCTTCTAAGCCCTGCAGAATATTTTCACCCTTAGTTAACAACACAATTCTAGTAATTGTTATCCTAATCTCAGTTTCCTTATGGGGCTCTTGCATCCAAATACTCCATCTGCAACTCAATTCACCAGCTGACAACTAGCTGCCTTTGTACCAGTGTTCCTTGTGTTCAGTTTCTCCTTCCCGCACCATTCCCTGTCTTAGTAAAACGTTAGTATAAAAAGAACAGCAGGAGTCATGAGTTATTTTAGAGGATTTTTTTTTCTTTTAAAAAAATACTATAAAGTTATAAAAAGAAAATGGGCTTTGAATCGGGCCAGGGAGTAGAGTTCTCAGACTGTTGGCTCCTTCTGCAGAACGCAGGCACTTGCTGTTAATGCGCTTTTGACTGTAAAAAGAAGAGAGAACAGGGTGTTAATGCAGAAGATGACACTTCATGCAGCACCATTCACAGAAAAAGGGGACAATTACAGCCTGTACTGTAACCAGCTCTCATCTGAAAGTACAAAAGAATATACACAATCATGTCTGTTACTTAACACAGAATATGTTAAATTGAAGCTTTTGCTTCACTTTTGTGTATCAAGGAAACAACATAGTGGGACTACAGCTTCCATCATCCCTCACCACTGGCTATGGGTAGTGGAAGATGCACACCAACAACATGGGCATGGCCAATATTCCCAATATGTTGAACAAGTCTGCACAGCACCAAGGATGTTGGACGTGCAGGTTGGTAGTTAGACTCCTTAATATCACCCCTCCCTGAAAAAAATAAACTGACCTGATAATGAGCATTGCCCTTTGGAAGCACATTGCAATACATACATGAACCGTAAAAGGTATTAGTACCCAGTCAACTGAAGATCTCCAAAGACAAAACACAACAAACCAATCCCAAAGAGTTGGGAAGCAAAGCCCACCTCAGTGTACATACACCCCAGCATTGCTATTCTATATTGGTAGCAGGTGGTTCTTTCAAGATAACCACCCCGAAACAATCTTTACTGTAGTAAATCCTTCATGATTTGGAAATCACAGACCCATCCCCGCTTCTTTAACCAAGGCCATATTGAACATAAGGGACAACAGAAAAGCAATACAGAGAAATATCCTTCTTAGCTGAGGATTCCTGCATCTGTGGGGGTTGGATTAGACAACCTTCTAGCTCTACAGTGCAATGATTCTGTGGAATTAATTCAATTCTAAAAAGACAGAAGATCTAAAACTAAAAATGCATTAGTCTGTTGAACCTAAATCAGAGTTGAGAAACCAAGAACAACTGGGATGGCTTTGGGGAACAGGACAGCTCTTTCTCTGTCAGTACCTTCTCCTAGTCCTCAGCTGTCCTTCTGTGACGTGATGCGGTTTACGGTGATTACTGCAGTGGCTATCCTTATGGGCAGGGACCTCCAGATTTTAAAGGTCAACAAAAAAGTTTAATACAAATCAATGTTTTATTACCTAATTACAACTGTATTACAAAATGCAAACCAGTGTTTTATTACATAATCCATGAGGGCATGGAATATAGTTTGTTTTTTAAAATGACATCATCCAGATGGCGGCCCTCATTGGTGATACACTTTTGTAGGACAGGGGGAGAGGGAAAGATAGGTGACATTATCCTGACATTCTCGTGACAATATGCAATATGACACCCTGCCAGCTGAAAGGCATGGGCAAGGTTTTCATGAGACGCATGTAAAATGTTCACGGAAGCAACCCACAGTGATTATGGAAGGTTTCAATGATGCTGACAATCTGCTGCAAGTCGAACACACCTAAGAATGGAGTATCCCATGAATTATTGATTTGCCTGGCTGACAAATTCATCGCTCAGGAAAAGAGGAAGACACAAGGGGGAATCTACTCTCATAGACTTCATTCTGACCAACAGGAAAGAGCTGGCTGATAAAGGAAATGGCTGTGCCATATCTCCACCTGCTTTAAAAAAAACAGTGAAGGATTTGAAAATTGAGCATGGTGAGAAAGATAACTGTACCGCTTTAAGAGAGGTAATTTTAAAGAGCTCAGAGAAAAGTTGGATGGGACCCCACGTGAGAAATTCCAAAGAAAAAGTGAATTCAAGAAAGATAAGAAAGTGACATAGAGAAGCGAAATAATGTCAATCCCCCCCACACACACCCCAAATAAGGAGAGAGAGAAAAAATAAGGGTGGGTGGGAGGAATGAAATTTATAAAGAAAACCAGTGTGGCTGCAAAGGGAGTTCTCAAGTAAGGTGAGACCTAAAAATCCAATACAAGGATAGACTAGGTTAGGCATGTCCAAACTTCGGCCCTCCAGATGTTTTGGACCACAACTCCCACAGTCCTTTGTTATTGGAAATACAGGCTTGGAATTCTGAGAGTTGAGGTCCAAAACATCAGGAGGGCTGAAGTTCGGACATGCCTAACCTAGGTGATACCTTGTATTATTATTATTATTTTTTTTGGGGGGTCACATGGCTCAAACCCCTTTTCACTAAAAATCCAAGGACATGTATAGGATGTGGAAGGAGAGAAACATAACAAAGTAGCAGTCCTATTGAGGACCTCCAAATGGAGTACAGTGATCTGCCCCTTGAGAGGAACGGTAAAAGCAACTGTAGTTAAAAGAAGGCCGCTTGGCTATATAAAGCAAGATTCTGAAAGTAAGGAGGTTTAAGTTAGTTAATTGCCTGGGAAAAGTAATAGAGTGCTAGCAAGCTGTAGAGCGCAGTGGAACAACTCGGGTTTATTTTGCCTCAGTTATCTTCTAGAAGTGTAATTCTGTCTGACCTGGGAAAAGCAGAACAAATGAAGGATCTGTAACTGGGGATGGGTAAGGAAACTATTTAAGAAAACCTACCTGAGTACCAAGGTCAGAGTTTTAGCTTTGGTCTGATGCCATTCAACATGCTTCATAAATGACTTCTACAAGAACACAGAGAGGATGTGAAATCTGCAGATGGCACAAAGTTGAAGAGCTACCAGCACAGAAGGAATGATACTGGGAGCTAGACTGGAGACATGGGACTTACACCTGTTACAGTAAGTCAAAACCAACAAAATGAAGTCCAACAATGGTAAAGCCCTGCATCTTATTATGGCCGAGTAATACAGAGAAAGACACCAATGTGGGATGGGATGGACCTTACCATGAAGAGGATCTAGAAGATACTTTAATGGACTAGAAGCCAAACAGGAGCTAGAAGTACAGTGCCACTGCTAGGGAAATGAAGACAATTTTCTCCAACATTAAAAGTGTTTTTTTCCTCCAGATCACACAAAAGTTGGTGGTTCTATTCTATTCTCTGTTAGCCAGGCAACATATGCTGCTACATCTTAAGGAGGAGGCAGGTAATCTAAAGTACTGAAAGTTTTGGAAAACAAGTACTATAAGGAAGAATTTAAACAGCTGATGAAAAGCTTCCGAGAACATGTGACAGTAGTCTTCAAAGATGAAGTGCAGCTACGTGCAGGATTGGGCAGATGTCCCTCTTGGGCAGGATTAACACCAATCGGTGGAAACTTCAGGAACAAGATTTCATAGGAACGTACAGTAAGCAGACACTCTCTTGTGGTGTATTTGACAAGGGAAGAAGCTGCCTTGGTGGGATAGAGGGCTTTTCATTTCTGGAGGAAGGGGGAGTTTAGACATTTACAGTTATATGACAAGGATACAAATGACACTGCAGAGTCTACACTGAGCAATGGGTTAGACCAGATGACGCACAAATTATCTTTTGCCTCTATGATTTGACTGATAAGGATCCTACAGAGCCCTCACACTGGTGAGTCAAGAATGACAACTCCAAATCAGGCCTTCAAAAGGTCCTCCTTCCTTCCTTCCTTCCTTCCTTCCTTCCTTCCTTCCTTCCTTTTTTGTGGGGGGGGGGAAGAGGAAGGCTTCTGGGAGCTGCAGTTAGAAAAGGAAGGTTAGGTTTCCAAGCCCTGCCCCAAACCAATGTCGCTAAGGTTAACCTAAGAAATAGCTGCCACCCTTAATTTCCTGCCGCACACATTCTGTCTGGCTTGCGGCAACACAGCTCTAGAAGAGGCAGCTCCTTTTTGCTACGTGTGGCATTGGGTCGTGCCCAGCTGTAAAAACTGGGGAGTGTTTTCTTCACTGTGCCTTGGTACTAAACCTTCACGGCATCCAGTATTAATGAAAGGATCTTTTTTCTAAAATGATTTGTTTTATTTATTATAACATAACAACCCGTAGCCCTCTTAACGGTGTTTTATCGAGCCAAATTCCCACCCATATGAAACAGTAGCAATGGCTGTCAGCTATGCATGCTGTTATAACCACAGCTGGGCATGGCTGCCTTTTCTGTGCAGCGGTTCACTGGGAATAGTTGCCTTTTTTTTTTTTTACTGCTAGGCAACAAAGGGATATTTTAAATAGTCATCACACATTGCTGTTCACATGCTCTCCCCTTCGATATATGTGCCAGGAAAGTGAACAGGAAGCATCGTCCGAAACTGACGACAATAAAAGGAGCTCCACGAGGTTAGTAATGTGGTCAAACCTCACCTCAACCAGTTCTTCACTTGGGCTGGGGTCAACAACTAGTCAAGATTATGCTGTACCCCTCCCCCCCCCGATTCAAAAAGGGACTTGTGAGACATCACTGCCGATGGAAACAAAAATGGTCTAGAATAATTATCAGATTTGCTTTGAATATACTTCGTCGGGGGGGGGGGGGAGTTATTCCGACCCTTCCTCTTGTGGGGGTTTGTGCACACCGGTTTCTTCAAGCAGAAAAATATGTCCAAAATAATGAACGCAGCTCTTCCTTCCCCCCCGCTACCCTTCCGCCTTCAAAAAGAGCCATTAACCAGGGTTGTCATCCTTCTTCCTGCTGACAAGATGCGTCTCACAGCAGCTTGATGGGAAGATATTCAGCAGAGAATATTCTTCCATCGCTGCGCCTCTGTGCCAGGAAGAAAGGTGATCTTATAGGCACCGTATCTTTGCTGAGAGAAGGATGGATCCCTAGTACAGCCTAACGGTTCTTTAAAAATAAAGAAGCGGAGTGTGTGTGGGGGGAGGGAAATGTAGAGACAGACTCGTATGTTGTTGCCCCTCTTCATGCCTCCGAATGTGCAGGAACGGAAACGTTCAGCAAAGCTTGAAAGCTTGCTTTTAGCATTTTAAACGTTCGCTAGCCCGCTAGCCCAATCAGTGCACTTAACCTTACAAATCTTTTTAAACGGCACACCGAAAGCTAAGGCTCTCATATGAAGTAGAAGTGTCCTCCAATAAAATGTCTTAATTAGCCATTTTACTTTTCAGTGATTTGTGGATTCATTTAAATTTAATAGGCTTCAAAACTGTGAAAGAGCAAAACTGCTCTCTTAAAAATAAAATGAAAGCAGCATAAGAGTTCAGATAACAGTTAGAAAGGCTGGATCAAATTTAATAAGCCAAAGTAAACATGTATTCTTAAGAAAACCTATCCTGGGCATTTTTTATTTCCCTCTGACAGCAGGAATTGCAAAGCCTTAAATACCCCGCCACAGTTGTCCTTAGCGTCCAAATTCAGAGCTGACAATTGATCTCGTTAGCCAAATAAGTGCTGGTTTGAGTGACCAACTGCATTGTTGACTATTTATTTTTAAAAGACATGCCATTTTACACCTTGTGACTAGTGGGTGATGACATCATGCTTTGGTTGCTGTGCTGCTGCATCACTTTGTAATCATGCCACAAAAGCAAGAATGCCCAAAAACAAATCACTGACTACCCGTTATTACCGAAGATCATGTTCACCGGTGACCTAGTCAATAGCTGTGTTAACCGATTAAAAAGCTAACAAAAAATTTAAAAAAACCAGTTAAGTCTCAAAGGTGCCACAAGACTTTGGGTTTCCCTTGTACAGTTTTAAGTCTTGAATTCTTGCCACAAACTCCCCATAAAAGGAGAGTAGCAGATGGGCCCTGCTATGCACGGGGGGTGACACCCATCCTAGTTTTGAATACATTGGGCTCTTCAATGTATAGGAGACCTCACAGAGGATGCTGACAACCTTGAGTAGGTACAAAGAAGGGCAACCAGGATGGTTGAAGGTCTGGAAGAAATGTCTTATGAGGAACGGTTTAGGGAACTGGGAATGTTTAGCCTTTCAAAAAGAAGGCTGAGGGGGGATATGATAGCTATGTTTAAATATTTGAAAGGATGTCATATTGAACAGGGGACTGGTTTGTTTCCCATGGCTTCAGAGACTAGGACTCGGGGCAATGGTTTCAAACTACAGGAAAAGAGATTCCATTTGGACATTAGGAAGAACTTCATGATGGTTAGAGCTGTCTGGCAGTGGAATATGCTGCCACGGAGGGTGGTGGAGTCTCCTTCTTTGGGAGATTTTAAGCAGAGGCTGGATGGCCATCTGTCGGGAGTCCTGTGATGGGGGTTCCTGCATGGCAGGACGGTGGACTAGATGGCCCTTGAGGTCTCTTCCAACTCTATGATTCTATGATTCTAAGATTAGAATGCAGTCTCGGTAGTATAAGGCTGTTAATACAGGAAAAGAGCAGCCAACACATTTCTCTGGAGGTAAGAGGCAAAGGTTAGACACAGGCATATAGGATACACATAAGACAACCATATTACCTTCATTGTGTTCTGCTTCTCCTCAAAGCCCAAGGAGACAACAGGCTTCTTCCTTCGGACAGAACCCCTCAAATCAGATGAGGAGGAAGAGGAAGGCAAGGGAGATGGGGAGTGCCTGGCCTTCACTGGCCGACAATAGGTGGCCGTGTTCTTGCGCCTCTTTGCCTCCTCGTCAGAGATGCAGCTGGCTGGCAATGCCTTGGGCCCATTGAGGGAGGAGCCCCGGTTCTCCAGCTGTGAGGCTTTCACTGGCACGTGGCTAGAAGCCCTGCAGTCCAGATGGCTGGCCTTCTTGATCCTGGCACCTGCCGAGACCGTGCCATTCAGGGAAAGAGCCGAGGAGGGCATCACAGATGGCTTGGCCTTGGGGGTCGGGTGGGAGATCTGGCAGCCCGCTGCCTTGCTCTTGCCCAGTTTCAGGAAACAGGTCTGTTTGTAGGGTGGGCTCGTGGGAGCGGCGGGAGATTGCTTGCGTTTCCGGGCCACGGCCTCTGGCTCCACGTTGCCAGATGCCTCCTTGGCTTTGGAGGACTTGCTGGCCTTGGTGGAAGGCAACTTGCTGAAGGATGGCGAAGGGGTGTGGGCTGGGAGAGGGGAGGTGATGGACTGGCTCCCCCCAATGCAGTCTGACTGGCTACAGGCAGCGGCAGCATGAGGCGAACCCACTGCATAGTTCGAACTGTGGTGGCTGTGACTGTCCCGGGAGGACAGCGTGGCCGAAGCTGCACCAGACCCCGAGGTCCGCCCTGGAAGGCTGTGGGGGAGGCTGCACACCAGAGAGGAGCTGCAGTTCGGGGAGGCGCTGGAAGTGGAGAAGCCTAGGAGCACGGCAGATGGTGTGGAGACAATCTGATGATCAGCAGCTGGAGGGATCCTTCTGGTTGGGCCAATGAAAAGTATGAAGAATTAAAACTTGGATCCTACTTCTTGTTATGTTTTAAGCTTAGGTTTCTTGCCCCAGGATCCCCGTCACCCCACACACAGCCTCTCAGATTTTTTTTTCAAATTTTAGAAATTACATGGCACCCTTCTATCCCGATACCCTTTAGATCCAAAGCTCTGCTCTTTGCTCCTCTTGGCTGTCAAATTCCAAAGGCCTTTACAAAGACAAAGACTTGCAAGTCATCAGCTTCCTCCCAACCTTTTCTTCCCCTTCTCTCGGTCCCTGGTGTTCATGTTCCCTTTGTTCAGACACACGTTCCTGTCCATAAAAGAGGCACCATCAAACCCTGTAGCCCAGTGCCACCTACTGGATAAAGTGAGGCTGGAAAAGCCCCAGAAAGATACACGGGGTGGTTGGACATCAGGAACAAAACACATTGACTTTAGAATACTGAGCTCCACGTCCAAGAATTTGTTTGAGGAAACACCAGAAATAAACAGAGATCACAGCCTTCCCAACAAAAATTAACTCTAGTTACTCCCTCCCTTGCCAAATGTCTTCATTTCAGCAGTATAATTTGGGAGAGGGAATTCGCTATTGTTAAAAAGAGGAGTAAGAAGTGGAAACTTTCTGCTTTAGATAAAAAACCCTTGCTGGCCTACTTATATGCAACCCAAAGTTCTACCAACAGATTCCTGTCTATCTCCTGTAACCCTTTCTCCTGACCAAATGGCCAACTGAAAAAGCAAAATGTTTCTACTGACAATGGTTTGCAAGTATTAATGGCAAAGCTACAGAATGAGGCCTTGATTCATTAGGCCTGCTCCTTTTATCTGAAAACTTAGTAAGAGCCAAAGTATTATCTATAGAGATGTCACATTTGTTGGTATTAATACTAAGCATTGCTTTTGGCTACAACCCTAGTACTTGCTTTGGAATAAGTCCGACAATGAACTCAGTAGGCCTCACTTCTGAGTAAACATGCATAAGAGCTGGCTGGAAGGGCCACACTAGTCTTTTACACACCCATATGTGCATGCACGGACACACACACGCACACGCCCCTGCCCTGATCTCCATGCTAAATGGGCAGTTGATTATCAAATGTTGCCAAGGATCCAGCTGTCTCTTCTCCAGACGCCACTTCTGCTGAACAGATTGCAATGTAGAAAATGCAGTAAACATGCAACATTCTAGTAAGCCTTGTGTGGAACTCCACCGGGAAAATAACCAACTCACCACAAGCCGCAAGCTTCACACGTCTTCCGCCTCAACCATGACTGAACCTGACTCAACAAGCAAGTATGTATATGCAAATGAATGTATGCAGGCATGTAGATACTGTATGTCTGTATGCATGTCCTCAAGTATGAAGACATAGACACATATGTTTATATATCCTATATCCTAGCCTTCTTTCAGGAATAGATCCCACTGGTTGGAAGACTGGCAGAGAACAACAATAAATAAAACGTTTCCCATTTCTGATCCATTTAACTCCCAAAACCTTAAAGTCACCACGGGGGTTGGGGGTGGGGGGAACCTCTCTAGAAGCTTCCAGCAGATGAGGCAACATGAACAGCTTAAATAATGGCATCTCAAGTGTTGGTGCCCCATCTATGGCATTCCTACCTCAGATGAGCATGCCTGGTGTTTACCATTAGGGCCTTTTCAACACCAGGCCAAACATGTTCTGTTCTCCCAGGCATTTGTCAAATTGCTTATTACTGCTTTTTACTCCTCACTGTGTTATTCATGGCTTTACCATTAGTCCTATGCATGTTGCTCGTGCCTTTATTTTGCTTTAAGCTTTTTGTCATTCTTTCTGAGACTACCAGAGAGCTACAATTACTGAACACTTAAAACGTATTAGTTACCCTTATATTAGTATCTGCCATGTGCTGGCACCTCTGGACATACTGCCTGGACATATATGTAGGGAGTGTGTGCAGGGGCATTAACATATATGTTTCACTATATGTTAGCACTATGTTTGTGTTTACCGTTGTACGTTCTCCGCTACATCCTCCAGATGAGAGCATGCACTTAATAAAGTGGCCGCTCTCCAGCTACAACAACAGCTGCACAACTTGCAATTTTAGCTCGCTTGTTTGCAAACAAGTGCCACTGAATTACATGAAATTTAGTTTTGGCAAGCTTTTTACAAGATGGCAGCCCTACTAACTGTTCAACTACATCTGCTCTGATGAGAAAACTCCCAGAAAAAGCAAAAGAAAACAAAGTGCACTGCTATGCCACCCACAGCACTTAAAGCACTCTATGGGCCGTTTACAAGTTAATCATGCCGGTTACACATTGCCCTCCCCCTCCTGAGCAAAGTACTCCTTTTACCAACCTCTAAACTTTAGGTAAACACTATGAATGTGTGGTAGTTTCCCAAAGACAGTTGGCGTTTCAAATACTGCTATTGGTTGCCCCCATCACCCCCACTGTTCTTCTCCCTGCACTTAGAACAAGGCTGACAGTCATCTGGAGATATGATATTCAGGTAAATTAAAACAATGGGTGGGGATGGACTTAATGTATATGTTCAGCTCCTGCAAAAAGCACCCCCCATCAGTGACTGGAGAAGAGCGGTGCCAAATGCAAAATAAGAGGAAAGGTATTTGCAGTGTGGCAGAGGTCTATGTTGGGCTAGAAATGGGTGTTGTACAATCCTCCATCACATTGCTTGCAAGAAGAAGGAGCTAGAAGCCATTTGTCTCTATGTAAAACTTTGTGACCCCAGAAAGCCTCATTTTAAAATTAAACTGATGGTTTGTAAATATCCCGTCAATTAAAAGCCAGCAATTACTTCTTGTAACAGAAACAAAGAGATAAGACTGCATGCACATCTTCATAATTCTTAAGTTCATTCCTCCTAGACAAATGTGAGGTGCCATGAAGAGTAGGGACTGGCACTGTTAAATCATTGATAGTTTCAACAAGCACTTGAAACAACACCACAATATGATCTGGGAATGACTCCATCCTCCATATATAGATAATGAAGTAATCTGCCCGCACATGCAACCCTATGTGTCTGCAGCTGTCTGCAAGAGTATTAAAACACATCAGTTAATACCACAATCCATCTACCATCTCCCTAGGATGACTTACTTCCACATGTGTGAACTGAGATGTCTCTGCAGCATAGAACTGAGTGCAGAGCAGAATCGATCCAGCCGTCTACTGAACACGTAACACCCTGGGCTCACCAGCCTACTTCCAAAAGTGCAGAACTGTTTGGGAAGGTGGAGAGGGGGAGGTTGGGGGGTGGGGGTGGGGGTGAAGAGAACAAGTGTTAGGAATACAAAATTGTGCAAGGAGCCTCCCCTTCAGCCTTACAGGGCTGGCAATGGCACCCTGATAATACGGACGTGTCATCTCACCCGTTATGGACCAACTAAGTGGAGAAAAAGTGATTTAAAATACACCAAGGCTTGAGCCAGAATAAATTAACTGTACTTGTCTGACCAATTTCAGCAAGGCTAAAAGGCAACTAATTTAAGGTGCACTCCACAAGTAATTCAGTAGTCCAGTATGCACTTTCCATATAGAGGCACCCAGATTTAATTGCTGTTATTCAGTTAAAATGCATGCTTGGGGAAGTCATGGAATGCTGCTTTTGGAAGCAAGAATATGGGGTGAACGGATGGGACAGTGGGCAGACAATCTAGAAGGGCAGCCTTGGGTGTGCAACGGGGGGGGGGGTGTTCCGAACATTTCACTGCCCATGGCCTTCCTCTTGTGAACTTTGGGGTGATCGTCTTCTTTCAAGGGCAGGGAAGGTTCAAGTCCCTCGGGCTGCATGTGCGTCTCTGCGCGTGTCTCAGCCTGCCACTTACCGCCTGGGGCTGCGGCGGCCGCGTTGCATAATGGCAGTCCAGCTTGCGGGGATCCTCCCCTGCGTCATCTTCACTCTCTTCACTGGAAGCTCGCCCAGCACTCTTGGGCCCTGGGAAAGGGTAGAGCCGGTGGTCGGCTTCACCGGAGGTGGCAGGCAGGTCATCAGGATCGCTCTCCGAGGAAACCCTGGAACTGAATGCAGGGGAAGAGGACAATGGGGTTGAGCTCCCCCAAGGACAGGCATGTATGACTTTGAAACCGTGACCAAGAGGCACATCAGTATCACTGCCCGCCCCACCTCTCCCGCCTTCGGAGTCTCTCTTCTTCTCCCTCCCAACAGCCCCTCCCCACAACATCCACAAATTAGGCTCGTTGGCTGATAGACTCTGCGAAGCACAGTCCAGAAAAGTAACTGTTCCCAGCTCTACTTTGCAAAGAGACCACTCGGATGAAGTCACACTAAGGATGCACACACCACTTGGCATTAGCAATGGAGCAAAGCATCTCTCCAGGCACTTGGTATCTTAACGCACCACAGTCAAGCTCTCCTTTGGCTTTTACCTGGAAAGTGCACAGTGGGAGTAGGGCTGCTTCAGACGGCAAGGAGGTGTATTGGGCAGGACCAGTGACATCTGCGACAGCGAAGAAGAAGAAGAAGAGTCCTGCAAGAGTCGTTCGGGGGGCACGTCTTTCCTCCCAGGACTCTTGTCTTTGGGAGGCTCCCCCTTCCGGGCACTCGCCTTCAGTTCAGCCACCAAGACATCAAAGTCTTTGGCCCGCCCCTGCACTTCACGACGCTGATGCACAGAATGGATCTGGGGCACAGGGGAGAAAAATGGGCCAAAGAGATCAGCTGATCCGCACACTTGTCACTGCGACGTGCAATGTCTCCCATGCCCTGCTCGGGTTTACATAGGAAGAGTGTAACAGAGCGACCACCTGGAATAGAAAGTCTGTTTTCAAGCCTTTGATGAGTGAAGGCAAGGGCTCTTGGGACATCTGATTCTCCTGAAATTATCTCCCTACTTGAATGGGACAGTTCTCTGAGAAGACCATGATACTTCCTGTTTGCAAATGTTTGACTATTTGGCTCACAAATGAGTATTTTATGGGCAATCCATGAAGAAAACCAATGGAGCCCAGGACTGGGCATCATACAGCCCTTCAGATGTTACTGGATCCCTGGTTACTGGGTATATCATCCACAGCTGGAGAGAACTGAAGTTCAACAACAGCTGGAAAACCACATGTTGCCTGCCCTTCACTTAAGCCTACGTTAAATAGGTTTCTGTAACAGGCCCATGTGCAATAAAATGGACCAGAAATATTGCACAGCATATAGAACAGTAAACCAGGAAGAGGGAAGGTGTACCCGTCCAGCCTGTTGTCGCCTAAATGGTGACACACTGGCTAAGGCTGATGGGAGCTGCCATCCACATTGCCATCCACCTGCCAATTATGCTTGGTCCCCTTTTAGAAAAAGATCAGGAGCTACAGGCTCCCCTGGGAAATTCCCCTGCACAAGCTGGAAGAGAAGGAGCATCGCAGGGCCATCACTCTACTCTGATTTATTTAATGGAGTAGACTCTTCCAATGGAATATGCCCAAGGGCCGGCTAGAGAGGGACATTCTGATCTAATTCAACCGTTGGGCTTTAGTGATAGTACCCTTTTGTCAGGGGTGTTCCTACATTCCTTGAACTATTCTCCCACTAGGCCGAGTGTTGGGAGCAACTGGAAAATCACAGGCGCAATAGGGCACCAGGAGCCCAATGCCTAGCGGTGCAATTTGCACGACACCCTCTTCACCATGGACTGAGATGGGTGCGTAGGAACATAATACATGCTGGATCTAGAAGCTTGTTAAAACACACACCCATCATGTCCGCCTTGCTGTTCTCTACAGTACTGAGCCACATAAATAAATGGGAAAAAAACACCCAAAACTAATGATTGTGGGTCCTGATGGCAATTTTATTGTTGTGTTTTTAATGTATCATAGTTATTGTATTTACATGTTTTTATTGTTCTAATTTTATTGTAATTTTGATCTTTTAATTGTCTATTTTGATTGTGAGCCGCCCAGAGACCTTTGGATAGTGGGCGGCATACAAGCTATATATATAAATAAATAAATATAAATAAATATCCCTGGGAAGCGGAAGGGTTTGCACAGTTGGAACAGAGCCAAGTCTGTTATTCTTCCTCTCCAGCAAATAGCTTTCAATGACATCCTGCCTTGGTGCATGGAGGCTCTAGAAGCAGGCCACACTGCCGTTGGGACAATGAGTGGGTGGAGGTAAGATGCGAGTTCAACTCTGGTACCCTGTGACATGGAACTGAGCTGCCATCCCAAGAACCTCTCCTGCTCTTCTAATATCTAGTTTCCAGTTCAAAAGGCTGCTGCCCTCGGCTTCCTCCAGTCCCCACTTTCCAGTTTAACAGCTGTTGAGCACATAGCCACGGAGCAGGTAGACAGATATAACGGCACATATCCGCTCTTTCGCTCAACAGAGCAAAGCTTTGTCCTCTGATGACCCACAGTACGACACGACCTCTAACTGGGTCAGTGTTGCAGGAGGGCACATTTCGGCTGAACATTAGCAGAAACTTCTTAACAGCATGCGCTGGCCAAACATGGCACCAATGGTTGAGGGGTTGGGGTGGGGGGAACAAGGCTTTCTTTCACTGGGCGGGGGTGTTTTCAAGTAGATCTGACCCCCATCTTCTGAAAATACTGCTGTTCTGTGTTTCCTACAGGAAGGAAATGGGACAGAACAGACTGTGCATGAGAGCATGAAAACTCTGGTTCTATGGACAGTGGCAAGCACACTCTCTTCTGGCTGCCAAGGGAGGGTAAGGCTTTCTTCGGAGGCCTGTTCCCAATAATTCGAACCCCCTTCAGAATAGAACAGGGTGCATATTCCAACTCTACAAAGTGTCCCTGTCTCCTGGAACCGATCCCAAGTTCAGAACAGGCAAGTAACTGTGCAGGAAGCCCTGCCAGACACACTGTGGAAAATGTGGACAGAGCAAGAGGTGTTCAATCCTTACATAACCCCTGGACTACACAGCACACCTGGGGATTGGCTCCCATGCCCCTGAAGAAGGGGAAATATCTCCCAGCAGGGAGAGGAAACTGGTAATTGCCTGGTAATTTTCCATGTGGTGGCCTAACATTAAAGCTGAAGGAGCAGGACTTGTTGAACAGACAGAGAAAATATACCAGCAGAGATCTGCAAGAAGGAGAGGGAAAATGCCCCTTCCTCCTCATACTGTTCTGTTGCCAACACACACACACACACACACACACACACACACACACACACACACACAC
>JAHTLZ010000129.1:53830506-53863400 GCA_023846285.1 Phrynocephalus versicolor
ACACACACACACACACACACACACACACACACACACACACACACACAGAGCAAGCAGGTTCATATGCAACATTGTACCTTGCAGGTCAGTAACCGAGTGCAAACCTTCTTGGTTTCTGGGTTCACCACCCCACACTGCCTGTTTAAATCACATTCTTTCCCTGCAGGGATAAACACAGAATTAGATGCAAAAGGCAAAAGCTAACTTCAACACACACCCTTCCATCACACATTCTGGTGCCAGATTACGTGTCTCCCCTCCCTGTGTCTCGGCGTCTCTTTTCTTCTTCAAGACAGGTCTTTCTTTAAAACTTCTCAATTTGGAAACAAGTCCTGACCCTTGCCGGCAAGTCAGCAGAGGTATGTTTAGATCAGTTTTGCGCAACATATCAAATTTTACACAACGTTTATTTTCTTGCTGCATCTGGTTTCATATTAGGAGGCAGCCTACATTGATGCAGCCCTCTCTCTGGGCAACAATGTAGAGTTGAAGGACACTCTTCTGATTCAGGTCTGGAACTGTGGCCAAAACAGTGAGATCCAGTGTGACACAGTCGCTAGAACATTGGACTGGAAGTTCACGTATCTACCCTCAAGTTCCCAAGAACCCACAAAAGTCACTGTGGCTCTCAGTCTGTCCTAATTGACAGGTTTGTTGTTAACAGGATCATGTTGGGAAGTGAAGAACCAGGTACACCAACCTGAGCTCAACGCAGAAAAGGCACAACACAGATTAAACAAATGGCTAAGTACATGAATAATAAATATATTGTGTTGACGAGTCAAATATTTGGTGACTGGAAAGGAAAAGGAAAGAAAAGTAGAACATGCAGGAAACGCCTTTCTAATGCCCACCCACCCCCAAAACTAAGCAAACCTAGAGGTCTGAACAACCCTTGAGAACCTGTTTCCCCCTTGAGCATCGCACACCATGCGTGAGTGTACTAAGGCGCCACGCCGTCTTTTAGCCCACTGGAGGGAGCAGGGAATCAGCTGGTGTGTGCAGTGCCTGCTTGCTCATTTTCAGCACACCACGCTGATGAATGCCTAGCCACACAGAAGGGTGATCGGGTGCAAATCTTCAATTCCTAATATGGCCCCTTTGCTTTTACAAAAGGATAGCCGTGTGCCAGCAGAGAAATATGCTTGGGATGATGCTACAAAGCTGCAAGCTGGAATCTTCCCCTACACAATTGTCTTCTATCTTTTCAACAAGTCCGGAGTCACACAGGGCCTCCACAGAATCTTATTTAACCCAAACAGGAGATCGGCCCAAAAGAATATCCCATTACAGATGCAAGGAAAATTAAATTTCCCATGGTCATTGGAAAAGACAACAGTGCTAGGAAAAGATAAATGAACCAGGAAGAGGAAGGCTAAACATGAGATGGATTGACCCCATAACGAAAGCCTGAGTTTGCAAGAGCTCAGCAGAGCTGTTGCGAACAGGACATGTTGGAGGTCCCTCATTCATAAGGTCAGAGGCCACTTATCAGCACAGAACCACAACAGACCTGGACACCCAAATTCCAAACTACAAATACTGTAAAAACAGGCATGTCCAAACTTCGGCCCTCCTGATGTTTTGGACCACAACTCCCAGAATTCTAAGCTTAGACTGCTAATGGCAAAGGACTGTGGGAGTTGCAGTCCAATACATCTGGAGGGCTCAAGTTTGGACATGCCTGTTGTAAAACAATGCTGTGCGAAGAAACATTACCAGGCTTTACCCTTAATAGTACCAATGCTTGAAAGACCCTTTATGAAATGGAACTGAGCCGCAGGGCCCTAGGGCCTTGCCTACTTGCCCTGCCACCTTCACATACAAGCTCATGCAATAAGGAAAATGGGACTCACGTGGCATCTTCTTCAGAGCTTTCGCCGCACCCGGCTCCTTCTCGTCCACACTAGGAGCACTCTCCAGTTTCCTGCTAAAGCCATCCGCAGGCATGGCAGAGCTGCCCCCTCCTTTGGTTGACGTTGAGGGTTCTTTTGGTGACACCACAGAGGAGGACTTCCCCAGGGGCTCTTTTGAGCTGGCGGAAGACTGCCTGGGGAGAGCAGGATCAGAAGGTTTGGGGGGCACCTTGACTCCCTCTCCATCTGACTTTGGGAGGCTGGGAATCTTCTCCAGGTTCACAACGGGCACAAACAAGCTGCAGGGGAATAACACAATACATCAGAAACGGTGCAAGGATTCCTGATCTCCCACTCCCCTCAACCAAAGTTATCTTCCTGCCTCTCCTTCGGATCTGAATCTCTTTCATAGAAATTCTTATGGGTGGTGGTGGTGGTGGTGGGGACACCTGGAGGCCTTGTAAAAGCCAAGGGCACAGCTGGAGTTTCAGCTCAAACACTCCTGGGCAGCTGGGTGTGTCAAGTTGCTTTGTTGTGACAGTGTCCTAACAAACACAAGAGGAGATTGGGTCGCAGCTCCAAATGTGTTCGTGCTACACCCCAAAGCCACCCAACCATAAAGGAATCAAAGGGGATATAAAGGAGAAAGAAAGAAAGAAAAAGACATAAATATCAGTCCCCACAGGTGATGCAACAGGAATCTGGAAAACATGGACGGGATGAATGGCCAAATCTCACATTCATTTTCAGCGTCGGGCTACAACAATCCCTAGTTCAGCTTCATCCCTCAGCAGAAAGACAGAGATGGAAGGAAAAAACTTCTGAAGCGCCACGAGTCCATTTCCATGAGCACACCAGTAAGTGCCATCCATTAGCCGCTGAAGCACAGCTGCTCTGATCACACAGTAGTAGCTATATGTCTTTGTGAAACTCTAGAAATTCCTGCAGTTACCTTAGTAAAAAATTCTAAGATTAAATAACCATGTATATTGATTCTTGCATCCTTCTCTCTTTTACAGTGTGGAATTCTGAAGAGGCTCACAGGAAGAGGCAAAAGCCTCTATCCATAAAAACCACACCCCAATGGGACTCAACTGACTCCAAGCCAACGCTTCTCCTCCACCTCCAAAACTGTTGTACTTCAAAATAGTTTCATAACAATGAGATCTATTCAGATCCATCCATGGGAATTAGGAAGATGAAATAAAATACACACACACACACACACCACTTGTTAATCACTACCTCAAGCTGGCAGATAACTCTGTGGTCATCTACGGGGAAAATCTGAACTTATTTTGTTACTCTGAAGGGTGGGGGGAAGGATATCCAAATGATACATGCAGTCCACTAAGCAGTGTAAAATTTCCCAGGTTTTCCTGCAGGAGGTGGTGGTGGGTTGTTGACCTGCCACCGGTTGCACCCATGCCTCAAAAAGGATTGCTTTCTTTTCCCACAACGGGTGGAGCCGAGTTGAGGTACTCCTTTCTCCTAGTCTAAGACAAGCTGCTTGAGCGGTTCTCTCCATTCCAGTTCAGAAAGATTCCTTACCAACAAACCAACCTCTCTTACCAGAGGTTGTCCTTTGGCATCTTATCTGTCCTCTCTGTGGTGTGCGGGGCTTGACTGAAGGAACTCTGGGATTTTTCCCGCCAAGACTTGGTGGATCCATGACCCCCACTGCCAAGAGAGCGTCCGTTGACAGCATGGCACTTCTGTAAGTTTGAAGAGGGTTGCCCCCGGCCATAGAGCTTGTTGAGAGGTCCATGCCGTCTCTCTAAGTAGGAATTAAAGACACAGTTAGCCAAAGAGTTTGCAAATGGCTAGCAACTGTGAGAAATTTGTAAGACTGTTTTTGTACTGCATTTTGCAGGAAATAGGCTTTGAGTCCAGTACCAGGTGTATTTTTCTCTAAGTATATTTGCTGCTATACCACCAGCACTTGGCATTCTGCATCTGAATACTTGCTGTTCCCAAGTGTTTTACAAAACCTCATCCTCCTTTACCAGCCATGAACACAAGATTTATTTATTTATTTATTTAGAGTATTTTTACCCCACCTTTCTCCTTGGAAAAGGACCCAAGATGGCTTACAGTAGTGAGGGATAATATACAGTCCAGTACAATTAAGACATATTCAAGTCTGAGAACAGGGATTTGAGAACAAAATCTTTATAAAATCTGCAGGGGTTTAGGAACATGGCAAGCAGCCTCAGCAGCTTCCAAAATGCGGCCTGCTTTTGGCCTGTCCACCCCAATCTTCCTTGCAATTCTGAACACAACGTGCCTATCAAGTCAAAAGGTTAAATGCAGATCCACTCTGTTTCTGCATCTAACGGTTTACAGTCTGCTTAGGTCTTAAAGACCATATTTCTAGGTCCCCACCCATCCCCACCAAGAAGGGATGTTAGAGATTTCAGGAACCCTGTCTTCTTATCAGACCGGCACTCCATTCTTCTGTTTCCATTGGAACGTGCTTGATGAGAGTTAGTAGCACCATCCAGAATAGGATGCGTTACTCACTAGCTCTTCAGGCGTTTCCCAGTTTACCAAGCCATGTAATTTTTGAACTGACACTTTCTTCAGCGCATTGGGGCACCGGGTGGCATTGTGGGGGCACCCTCTCTGAGACCTGCCATAAATAGTTGTGTCCAAAACCAAGAGCTACTCTTTCACACCCACAACTGTTCTCTCCTACAAGTAAAGCAGGCCTTAACCTATCCAGAGCCAGTCACCCGATACATAGACCTTGAGTCCATGGGGATCCTCAGAACTACTTGAAATTGCTTTACACTCAGCAGTTGCCACCAGCAACATATATGTGTCACTACTATTCTCCTCCACACCTGATTCACAAGACCTCAGAGGAAATGCTGAAAGTGAACAACAAAACGGAAATATTTCTGACCCTTCTTTCTTCTGCAATTGCATGCAGGAGTCCCATCCAGGGAAGAACCGGTACCCGATGTGCTTGGCCTCAGCCAGGCTGCAGTGTCATGCATCTTCAGAGTGTAGTCATGAAGAAATGACATCAGCCTATATACCTGCTCATGCCACATTGCCAACCCTCACACGCACACAAACTGCACCTCTGTCCCATCTTGATTTCTGGTCTCTTTCTCTTTTTGCTAAGCTACCTCTTTTGTTGACAGCAGTGGATGGATAATACCACCAAAATGCTGACTTCCTCCAAGGGCGCAAAGCCATAGGAAAAGGGCTGGAAGTAGATAAACGATTCAGAGACGATTGGAAAAGGAGATTTCCGACATTAGATTTCCCTAGTTGCATGTCTGTAAATGCATGAGGAAAAGACTAAGTCTATCATCTCAGAATACCCACATGGCATGAAGGGTAGCGGAGATGGTGAGATTGTACAGCATGTGTGTTCATTAATATTAGCAATGTTTACCCAATATGGTTCTGGTTCTTAGTCAGAGATCTTTGATCTTTTAACAAGAGCAACGGCCTCCAGCCTGGCACCCTCCAGATTGGTCACACTACAAACTCCATCCTCCCCAGCCAGCCATGGGCACTGCACTGGCTGCAAATCCATGCATGCATGCATCCATCCTTCCAATTTCTATCCCATCTTTATTAAAAGCCAGTTTATACTTATATGGAAGAAATGCAATTAAAACATAAAAATCATGCACAATTGAAAACACAGTTTAAAAGCACACGAACCAGACACCAAACCAAATCATAACCAGCCTAGCCTCTCTCAATAGGGCATTTCAGGGAGGATATCATTTTTGGACCATAACACATATTTAAGGCTCCAGATTGGAGATGGCAGAGCTACAGAAACGTCAACTCATTCTTAACATTCAAATTATGCGGCTTAGCACTGAATCAGTTTGCCACAGTTCACATATCTCACCGTTCAGATGTGCACGACTCTGCCCACTTATCAACTACCTCCCTGCATTCATTCTCAAAACATCAGTAACAAAACATACCTATAGGACAGTGTTGGCAAACCTATGGCATAGCTGCCAGAGGTGGCACTCGGAGCCCTTTCTATGGACACCCGACATCGCCCCTTCACAGCCACCTGTATTCAGGTTAAATTGCTGTATTGGTACTTTGCAAAAAATTAGTGGGTTTTGAATCTCAGTTTGGGCACTCGGTCTCTAAAAGGTTCGCCACCACTGCTATAGGAAATGATAGTAACATGACCAACAATAGTCTTCTGCCTCACAGGACACTGCCTCCCATGGGTTTAATCAGAGTTTGGTTCCCCTTTTGGACCATAACTCCCAGAACTTGGGACTCTGGAAGCCGAACTGTCCCATGCTGTGAGTTTTCTCATTAGTAGAGAAGTGGGTTCAACGCAGGAAGACCTTCTGCTGATTTTTCAGGACATGAGCAGGACCAGGGCCCTTTATACAGAGGCTGCCTGAGGTGGCCGCAAGCAGCCCTAACCCACAGCTCTCCCTGAGAGGCCACAGAAATTCAATTGACACGTTGGCTGCCTAGCTTACCGCAGTGCTTCTGAAAGGCTTGAGGTTTGACCACTTGGCCACAATGGTTACACACCACCAGGTAGAACTCATCATGAGCGGGGCAGTGACCAAAGATAGACATGTCTGAAAGGACAAGAGATGCGAGTGATGAGAGTGTGTCCCTGGAGGAACCCTGTGTATAACTCTGTCAGTTCTTTACGTCAATCAAACCCATTTATTTGCTGACCGACACAAAAAGAAAGGCACAGCCTCTGTTGGCAGTTAAGTGTGTAGAAGGAGAGAATGGGCTAGGGAGCTGAGATCTCCATGTTGCACTCCTGCCATGTCTACTGGTTGGCATGGAACATTTATTACACTTTCAGACTCAGTATTCTCCCTGTAAAATGGCAGCACAGTGCTGTACTTCCAAGCTGCATGTCTTGAAGGTATGCAAGATCAAGGAGGCCACGCCTGCAAAAGTGTATTCTTCATCTGTTTATATAAGGAATTTCAAGGAGGGGCCTTTCCTGGCAATGTTACCTCACCTATTAAAGGGCGGGATTATTGGACTACAACTCCCAGAAACCTCCAGCCCTTTGCCATATTGGCTGAAGGGTTCTGCGAGCTGCAAAGCGAAAAAGCAGCTTATCTGAGTTATGCAGAGAGTCAATCTAGCCAAATGCTCTCTGTTCTACTGGCCATCCAAGATCCTTGAACCCAAGATGCTCAGCTTGGAAATGTGATTCTTAGGACTACAACACCCAGCGTCATTCTGCCAGCATAGCCAGCCACAATATGGAGCATTCTGTTCTGCCCCACAAAGTTATGTCCAAGCTCTAGAAGTGCCAGAGACAGAATCCAGACAGTTATATAGTAGGACCCCCGTATCCACTGATTCGTTATCCACTGATTCAGTTATCCACAGCTGGCAGGGGGGGAAATTAAATAAATAATTCAGCAGCCACAAAGCGAGCTACCACGCTACCGTCACAAGCAGCAGCTGTAAAGCAATCTACTATCATAAAACAGCATCCATAAAGCAAGCTACTGTCATAAACAGCAGCCATAAAGCAAGCTACTGTCACAAAACAGAAGTTTTGAGGCTTTTTGGTGTTCTCTATTATCCACAGTTTTCATTATCCCCGGGAAGGCCTGGAACCAATCCCCAGCGGATACTGGGGTCCTACTGTACATGTAAAATATATGATCTATTACCTAGTTCAAGGGAGCACTTTGATCTAAGCAGGGAAACCAGTTGGTTGGCAATGCAGCAACAGATCTTTTGGACGCTGGTGTGTGCATGATTATTTTGACACATATGGAGCATTCTGTTCTGCCCCACAAAGTTATGCCCAAGCTCTAGAAGTGCCAGAGACAGAATCCAGACAGCAGCAAGACATGCCTTCCAAAATGGTTGTCTTGTTTAATGAAGTTAGTCACTGAGGAACATAGCTTCCCACAACCCAATAACTGGTTCCAAAACACCCTCTTTCTTTCAGGCCCAAGGTGTAACAAACAAAAAGATTCCTGAGCCACTGGCTATCCTCCGTTGTGGGTGGTGGGCTGCTAAGACACTGCTGTAAACTCTATAATCTTTGGCAACAGGCAACTCCACCTCTCAGTACAGCCTGGGGTGGTGGTGGCAGAAAACAAAAACAAAGGGCCACAGACAGACTGGGAAGCAATGAAAAGACCTAGGCCAAAAGGGCAGCCAGGGTGGAGGAAAGCAGCCAAAGAGCAGGGAGCAATGAGGCTCAACTGACTGCAGATAGCCTGAGGGCTTGACTCCTTTTCGAGCGGGGGAGGGGAAGGAGGGCAGAAGGAAGAGCAGAAGCTTCTCTGACAATTCTGGTCTAAAAGTTGAGCAAGAAGGACCGGCAGCAGCTCACATTTCCCAGAGCTCTGCTACAGAGAAGGAGGGGTCTTTATGGCGTATTTAGAAAGGGAATGGCTAGATTTAAGGAAATGCCAAGCTAACATACAAAAATCCAGAAGAGATTTCTATTGCAGTCAACACTTCTTTCCCCCCCCCCCACCAACTCCAAATTCCATCCAAGTTCTCCATCACCATCACTGATTCTCCATCTAAGAATGGCCCAAGTTCTACATCTAAGAATGGCCCAAACCTAAGGAAGGCAACACACAAAAGATGAGCCTTCCAGTCTCTCAATGCATATTTTTCTTAACCATTAACACTAAGAAATTAGTATGGAGAAGAAGTACAGAAAACATTGCCAATGTGGGTCCCTCCGGATATATTAGACTACAATGCCCATGGACCTCAGTTGACCAGTCACTGGCCTACTAACTCAGGCTGTTGGATGTTGTAGTCTTACATGTCTGGTGAGCCTTAGGTTGGCAAGGGTGGGAGGGAGGCTTATCCCTTCTGGCGACATTCCTTAGGGGAATTGCACTCAGTGGCATTCACTTGGAATGATTTGATGAAGACATTTTTTGTGTGGTTTTGCATGATTGGAACCGAAGGTCAGGAACGAAATCCTACAAAATAGAAGAGGCAGTGACATTTTAGGCTCCTCTTTGCAGCCTGACTCATTTTGCTCAAGAAATCTGAAGTCCTCTCTCTGCAAGCCTGTCTCACACCAAGCCTTGGTTTCCTTCTGAAGAGGCATATTATAATTTAGATCATATAGAATGACACTCCTTGCGCAGGATGTGGTGGGAAATCAATGGCTTTGATGAGAAATTTTCCACCTTCACACGATATGAAACTATGCTGACAGAATCATAACAGTAGGGTTCCCCAAGCAAAAAAAGTGCACACATATAAGGAATACAGCTTTGGTTAATCTGAATTTCTCGCTAAATCCATTGCGATAAAGCATCTGGTTTGTAGAGGGGTTCTAGAATTCCATATCAGAACTTATGGTAAAAAAAAAATCTAAATTCTATTTATGGTCTGAGGAAAATACAATTTATTTAAAGTTAACCTTGCCAGCATATTGCTGCAACCATGACTCCTAATTCTAATTCAAAATCCCTGTCCACTGTTCTTATATGGCTGTAATTTCATTGCATTTTATGCATCTTACAGTTTCTGGCTGTTTAATTGCTGTTAGCAAAACTAAGTGTTATGAAAATACTAGAAGAGTGGGATATACGGTAAGTTTCTTTTGTGCATATATAAATGAATAAAATAAATTACAGGAGTCTTCCTCCATTAGACTCTCAAGGCATGGCCAAGGCTCATGCCTTCTGAACCCACCTTTCAACAGAGGTAAAACAGAAACCATGAGAATGCAACCACAAAATGAGCAATTCTACCCATGCCTGCCATCCACAGTGTAGAAAAACTGGGAACGCCTCTGTTAAACGACAGAGACATCGTTCCTGTGTTGCTTCTGCATAATCCAACTCTTCTTTTCCCCAGCTCACTTTACAGCCAGAGAGACTATAGCTGGCCATACAATGCAGCAGACGGCACTAAGACAGTAGCTCGTATCACTATGGACACCTCACTACTGCACTGTTTTAAAAAACAAACAAACCAGCCGTACTCTCTTGAGCAGAAATGACAAAGTCTGTATGGGCTCAGTGAAGGATCACCTGCTGTGTGAGAATTCTGGGGCTACCACTCCAGATAGGCAGACACAATAGTGTCCCAGCTGCCCCTTTGTCCCCGCCCCCCCTGCCCCCCCTCCTCCGCCAAAGCATTCACAAATGCAGAACAGTCAGTGGAGAGCAAGAGACTCCACCGCGCAAGTCGGACCATATGGCTCAGTTTGTTCTTACCCTCTTTGATGAGGGTCATTGCATCCAGCTTCTTGCTCCCATTCCGACTGTTTTCTTCAAGATCAGACCCTGGCAGATAAAAACAAAATAAAACAAGCGTTGCCACCAGCAATACTTTGGAGATCATCCACCAAAACTAATTAGAACCTATTACATCCAGTTGCCTTTAGATCCACTTCCCCCCTTACTGTGTGGTTTTAAGTGCGCGTCCTTAGAAGTAATACATGCTGGACGCCCAACAAGACTCACAACAGAATGAACATGCTCAAGGTTAGAACTGTAAAAGTCTTACATTGTCCTGTAAAGTTCAATAGCAGAACATTATATCCCAGGGCTGGGAGTCCTCCAGATACTTCCACCATCCTTCACCGGTGCTATGGAAGAGACAAATATTTCCCACTCCTGTTCTACCTCATTCACAACCGCACCTTCTTGATATTGGCCATTTACTGCTATGACTATTACAGTGGTGCCGCGAATTACGAATGCCCCTAGTTGCGAAAAATTTGAAATACGAAGGCAATGCACCCTGGCAATTGAAGTCTTCCACAAAAACCTCGATATGAAAAATTTTCCTATGGGATGACTCCAGATATGACGATTTTGCAGGAGGCTTCCACTCCCAGGGTACATTGTGCCCCATTCGATTTCGAATTAAGAACACTTCAAGATACAAAGCATCACGACGAACAGATTCACTTCGTAATTTGAGGCACCACTGTACACTGTTACACATTTTTCAACTGGTTGATCTGCAAGACGTAGCAGGGCAGAACAAGGGCATCAGAAACTCCATAAACTGGGTTTACTTTTTTTCAAACCCTTTGAACTCTTGTAAAGTGCCTTCTGCCATCATGAATCTGACCTTACCACGATGATAAGCATTACATCCCACTCTTCCTCTGGATGAGCTTCGGAGGAGATTATGTGGAAGTTGCCCTGTTTTTATCTTCTGGAAAGGGTTGGGTCAAGTGTATGACTTGCCCAAGGTCACCCAGCAAGCTTCACAGAAACTGGGTGGGGAATGGGGGAGGGGGAACAATGGTCTTTCTCCTAGGACTACTATGGCAATTCTTTAAGTTGCCAGGAAAGCAGGAATCCCTACAAACCAACCTCCATTAAATAAGGCAGAGGTACCCAAGCTTCTGCAAACACATAGTACTGGCTTTTCTAAATCTCAGACTCCAGTGCTTGCTGTTTCAGCAGAATTGCCCTGCCAATCTGTATTAATCAAGAGGTGGCTGGGAAGACAATGACAGGCATAGAGCACCATCCATGGGCTGCTTTGCAAATTACAGAGTTGTGGCCAGAGGGTAGAAGTGTGGCTCTCTGGCTCTCTCTCAAGTCCTGCCAAGTGTAAGCACTTCAAAACGCTTATTTTTCATTTCAAAGGGAAGCATTCCAATTGCACAGTCCACCAAAATTCTATATGCGCCATGTGTGAACATGGACACTCAAGAGAATATACATTTGCATGGCAAAAGATTAGAGAACACACTCTTCATCTCTCTCTCTTTCTTCTACTACCTTTTGCGAATATATCTCTTTGCTCTACTAGTCAGGAATGCAAACATAGAGACACTGAGATCAACTTGAAAATGAAACACCCACATTTCTAGTTATAGAGAAGCCACTGTATTTCAGCTGATGAAACCAAACACTTACCAATGCCAAATTATCACTCGTGTCATGATCTAAACTAGAATCGCTTGTCCTGGAAACATGTTAATATTTATAAGCTTTTCATTACAGCAGGAGACTTTTCTTATTATGCTGTGTGTACAGGCGAGAATAATGTGGCTTGTAACCTAATCCCAACATGTAAATCAGAAATCAAATACATGGGTTTCAGAAGTAATCCTTTCCTTAACTCTTTCTACCTGGGTGTCACGTTCCAACAAGCAATACCCAATGAGCTTCTGGGACAGCAGGTCAAATGGTACAAATAGAGGGAAACAAGGCAGTAGCAGCCAATCGGACTCAAAATTAGTGTGAGCTGCTTCTCCAAGTCCTGACTGGCCTGCCTTAACCATGTCACCATGCTCCACTTGCATCTAATCATCTGCACACCACATGGTGCCCTCCCAAGTACAGGGTTTACCTGTTACAACTGTTTCAGCATCAAGACACAAAGTAAAAATCCAAAACAGTTTATTTTATATTTGCTCTGACTTCCAAAAAAAAAGAGAGACAAGCACCAGCTTCTCAAAAATTTAACAGAAAGGAAAGATCCACCCACCCACTCAAATAATCCCACACTGAAATCTATCAGAGACAAAGTGGGCCCAAAGGGTGAGATTGAACCAAGATTTCTTCCCTGATGGGATCATTTAGGATATCATATCTATAGGCAAGAAATAAATAAAATGGCCCATTTAAGACCATTAGAAGCTGTTTCCAAAGGAAAATTTACAAGCTGCTTCAAAATCCCTGAAACAACAACAACAACCCAGCATCATTATGCAAACTCTGCTGGAGCTGGAAGTAGATCAGGAAACATACCAAGCGCAAACTATATCAAGTGCAAAAGGAAGATAATGGAGGGGGAAGGGAGAAACTCGACAATATAAAAAGCATCACCAGGGACAGCTCCGCAAAGTCTCGCCTCTCACCGCCCCTTTTGGAGTCTACTATCAGGCAGCACTTGAGAAAGTCAAACATTTGAGGGAGGTGCTCCTGAACAATTTCTGGGATGACAAGGGCAAAGATTGCACAGGGCCACTACTTCCAAGACTCCACCATCCCCTGGGCAAGAGAGGACAAACACAGCAAGAGACAAAACAGAACTGGGAAGAAAAAGCAAGGAGAGAGGCTGGATCTGGATAAAAAGCAGGAAGATTCACAGTTCTGGGAGAGGGGGGAAATGGGAAATTCTGGTCAATGGGAAATTTAGTGGCCAGGTCAGCAGCAGTGCCAAATGAGCTTTGGTTCAGAAGAAAAAAGAGAAGGTGCAAGAAATGCAAAGCAGATGGATGGGCGGGACCCATTTTAGTGGCCTAGGAAAAGATCTGAGTAGAAATGGAACAACTCGAAGAAAAGGAACCCCAGACATACAAGACAGCTCGCTGAACAGCACCCAATGTGGACTGCTAGTAATATTTGAAAGACAAGGGTTGAGAGGGCTATGTTATTTAAGGACCAAGAAAAATTGGGAAGTGAGGTTTGTTAAAAGTTGAAAAGCCAATTGCAGGAATTAGCATGGAGAGAGAAAGAACATAGTTATCCAGAAGATATCAAGATAGCCAGAAGATCAGAGGATATCAAGAAAGCTTGTTGCGGTGTCACCAGGGCCTCTTAACATTTTGTGTGTTAGAAAAAAACCTAATATATATCAATTAAGTGAAAACAGACAATAAGGACTCAAGGATCAGATGAGGTCAAGACCTACAGCTCAGGGATCCTAAGTAGAAGGGTGACAATAGTAACAATAGCAGAACATTGATACAAGGCATTTCAGAAATAATCGTGGCCTGAAAAGATGGAAGACACCAAAAATCTATGGAATATTATGAACAAGGCTTAATAAGCCATAGGTAGGAGTAAAGGGACTAAAATAAGGTCGAGAGTCACAAATCACACAGGAACTGACGCATACTGGGATTCGCAGAGGAAAAGATCCTGAGAGGGTGCATTAAAGTCCCAGTAGGCTACCTGGTAGGACTAGGGACGGAAGAGAACATCCAGTCAGGGACATGGGAGATCCCAGGGAATTCTGGAATTAACAGCAGGAGGAGAGACACATCAGGCTAGAAACTCGGCGGCGCTAGGACCCGGCGGCTCCTTTGTTTGGGGCGGGCGGAGGGAGGGAGGGAGGGAGGGAGGGAGGAAGCGCGGCGGCGGTGGCGGCGGCGGCGGCAGCAGCAGAAACGGCGACGGAGTGTCCCCCCTGCTTTTTCCCAGCCGCCTCCCGCCGCCTCCGGGTTGACGAGTGGGTCAGGCGCTCTCACCTGTCTCGGCAGCAGGCGGCCCGGCTCTCTCCACCCAGGCACTCCAGCTCTGCCCCGCGAAGTCATCGAGACTCGGCACCCGCCGATCCACAGCAGCCATTGCTACTGCTGCTACCGCCGCCGCGCGTCCACGCACCGCCATCACCGCACGAGAGCGCGCACAGCCCTCCCCGCTGGCGGCGGGCCAGCGCGCAGGCGCGGCGCGCGCCTGGCATCACGGGAAATGGAGTCCCCGGGTCTCGTGGCGCCTGCCCGCTGCGCACGTCAATGGAGATCCGAGGGCGCGAGAGCGGCGCGCTGGAACCGTTGCTTGGCTTCCCTCCCCTTCTCTCTCGCCCCCCCCCCCCCAATCTTGCTGTCCTCACACGTACGCGTGAGTTCGCCTCCTCTGCCCACACGGGATCTTAACCCTGAGAAATCGCTGCTCAAAAATTCTGACGGAATAGAAGAAAAGAGCCCCCCGCGGTGCCGAGCATTCCCCCCCCCCCCAGCAGACAGCGAACGTTGCCGTCGCCCTGGCCACCCGAGTTGCCTTCACGCCCCACAGCAACTGGTTATTAAGAGGTCCGTCTGCCTCTTAAGCAGGGATGGTCCACCATTTAGAGACGCTGACCCGTGGTGGTGGCCTGTGGAATCACTTTCACAACCGCCGAAACAGACCCCTCACTTCCTGGGGCAGCCAGAGATACCTTCTCATGGAACCGACAAACGAAACCAAAATCAACAAAGCCTGGCTTCCAGTACTGAAAGCTACAGTCTGAAAAAGATCAAGAGTTCACTGATTCCCACCCAGCCACAAGCACCAGTGATCAGTTCACACAATAGAAACAGCTAAGAACACCCCTCAACTACAGAGGATGGCTGCCATCCCTGATTGCAATGAAACTTCTTCTTTTTGAAGCTGATAAAATGTTTATTTAAATGCAAATATAAACAGAAATCCTTATGCCACTAGAACACAGGCTCCACCAACTTCTTTTATTTTTTTTTTCTTCTGCCTTTCTGCTGAAGAATTTTGCTTTCACAATAACAGGCTGTTTGGGCAGTTTCCCCTATAACACCTAATTCTGCATAGGACAATTTTCCTCTTTCTCACAACCTTAAAACCACACAGCCTCACTCACTTTATAACCCAGAGCAGAGAGAGAACTCCTAGTTCCGTGGGCTCGTTGCCTTCTGAAAATGCTGGCCACAAGAGTGGTGAAACGTCAGGAAGAAAAAAACTTCCAGATAGCCAGAAAAACTCACAACAGCTATCAAAACTAATTTTATTGCGTGAACCACAAGTCTAGCGTTATCAGGTGTTGAACTAGGACAATGGAGAACTGGTTTCAGACTTCCTCTCGGCTATATAGCTGGCTGGGGAACTCAAGGTCTCAACACAGGGAGCCTTACCAACTACAAGCTCCTTTGAAGACAGCAGGACCAGGGATACCACTATGAGTGGCTTGGAAGATTAATTGTAAGCAGGTGTTAAGTTAATTATGACTTCCTGGAGACCCTTTTCAGGGTTTTCCAGGTACTGTATAGAGTACTCTGAAGTGATTTACTATTTCCTCCTCCTGGGGACATTCTGGGACTGTACTGCTTGCCCAAGGCTGCACAGGCAGGCTTTACTCAAGGGTAGTGGCATATTATGGGCAGAATCACAGGGATGGTTGACCTGGGTCCAAAATTATTAGGGGCACAAAAAATTGCTGCCCAATGACATGGACTCACCCCTGAAACTTTGGCTCCTGCTTCCTGTACAGTATTTAACCACCACCACCACCCCGGCAGCTCCCAGACTGACTGGAATCTAGGGGCCTCACAGAGCCCACAAGAGGGCAAGTGAGCCAGAGGGCCTGGAAAGGGAGAGGGGTTAGGGGGCTTAGTACTTGCCTTGTCCTGGCTGCTGGAACCCACGCTGTACCACAGCTCACAGGAGGCATCATGAGGAATCAAGACTCCCAGCCTCAGGCGTCACAGCCAGAGATACCTAACCATGGACCTATGCAGCTAGTTGCTTTGAGAATAGATAGTGTACAGTATACAGTAATGTCATGGATAAAAATAAAGAGGTGGTAGAAAACAAATTCCTCAAATTTGGGGGACTGTACCAGTCAGCCTTTCTCAGCCAGCAATAACCAGTGCTCCCCCCCATACTTTGCTCCTTAATATAACTATCCCAATCTTGTTAAACAAAATATTGCCAACCATTCCATGTTCCACCCCCACTCAACTCATACTGTATTGTGTCATAAGGTTCCTTTTGGCCATGGGTAGCAGCACACAGAAATGTGGTACATCTTGTATCAGAGAAGCTGGGATAAATTTTAGCCTACATGCTAGGTGAGCCACTTGCAGCCAAATTGACATTATTCCAAACTACACCAACAGAAGTAGACTATGAAGCCTACACCTTCAACTTGAGTCTGCAGTCCTATTTTGAATCTTAGGGTGTGACTCCATGGACATTTGTCCTCCTGCTTAGGCCACTCTTAGGATGGGCTGGTTTACTTATTTTTCATTGACCACACAAGATGAGTGTGAGCTACCCAGAGTGTTCCTACCCACAAGTTTCTGGTTGACTGTCAGGGGCTACTCCTTTTTAGGTGCAGATATGATAGCTCCATTTTGGTTCATTTCCAACAGGTGCAATTGCTGGGACTGAACCAAAGCAGAGTTGCTGCTTTTCCATTTTCCATTATCAGCTGACTTAAACAGACAGCTTGCCACTTAATGATACTAGGAAATGTAAAACTTCCTCTGTTTCTACATGGAAGGTAAGAGGGCAGAAGCAAATGTTTTCTTAAAAAATCCTATTAGGGCAGTGTTGGTGCACTGTACATTTTTTAAAAAAATGAAAGCTTCCTCTTGAAAGGAGGAGATAAGAATGAGGATTTTTTGTTTGGTTGTTTTTTCTTTAAAGAGAAGTAGGCCAAATACGGTCACTTGAGGTACATATGCTATGTGAATGCAACAATTGCACTAAATAGCATACCAGACTTTTATACAACTTTAAGTGACCCTTTTTAGCCCCCTCCAATTGAGCTATCTAGCAAGCTCTGACTTTCAACAAAGGAACGTGGCAGCTACATCTGGTCATGATTCTTTGAATGTTTTTTTTCCCTGCATCATCCATAGCTCTGTGATGGCCAGTCTGATGAAGACTTGTATGGGGTAAAAAGTTAGCTTCTGCTTGGAATTTTTTAAATTGCCTAATATCACACACTCTTACCTTTAAACCCTTACATTTTATTGTCTTTTGTAGTTCCTTCACATGTGCTCTTCAGAGATTCATAGTCTTCTTTTAATTCTTTGGCTGCAGTCTCCATTTGGATTGATATGCAGTGATATAAAAGGTATGCAAAATCTCTATTTTAATATATTTGTTGGCAGTTAATATTATGTAATTCTGCTGTAGTCATTTTTTCCTTTTCTTAATATTCAGTTGAAGTCCTAATTTTGCATTTTCTTTTTTCAACTTCAACTAGGAGTCGTTTTCATCAACATTGTTGCTTTCTGCTAGAAATATGGTGTCATTTGTGCATTGCTGGTGTTTCTTTCAGCAGTGTTCCCTCTTCTGTATCTAGTTCAGTTTTTAAGCATTCCATACATAATTGAATAGACAGGGAATTATCTGATACCTTTACCTATGGGCTACCATACCATTCTTCATAGCTTTATGAATAAGGCTAATGAGAAGATATCAGAGGGAAATTTGAACTAAAATAAATAGATGACTATCTTATCTGATAAAAAATAATAAGATAAAAACAATGTGCACAGCAAATATACCAGAGATGAGAGATTAATTGCATAGCTTGCAATTTTAGAGAATGAAACAGAGGTACCAGTAGTGCTATTCCAATCTACAGAAAGTGAATATAGAATGTCAGAATCCTAACAAGAATATGCTTGTTAGGCATATTCACAGACAGGAACCAGTGGCTAAAATCAGATAATGTAAAGTTATGCCACATAGGGCTGATGATCATCAGCCATGGCCATATTTTGGCAATTAAAAATTTCCTATCCCCCACCCCAAAATGTTTCTAGACCACAAAAGAATTACAGAAATGTTAAAAAATTAAATTTGTGAATAATCTATACCTTCGATCCACAAGTGATACTGAAATCAGAAGACTGAGAATTGGCTGGGAAGCTATGAATATTTATTTCTTCTTCATTTCATCTGGTTTTCTTTATATGATTGGTTCTTATGTGTCTGCTTGAGCCATTTCCTTTTATTGACATTGCATTAGTTTTTAATACTTTATTTATTCTATGTTTTATATTTTAAGACCACTCAGAGTAGTGCCTTTGGCATTAATGGGAGCAGTGTAAAAATCCAATAAATACAAAAATACAAAATTAGAAGGAACTAGATAAGATTTTTAAGAGCAAGGAAATCTCACTGGAGACCTTACTATGGTTTTCCATAATATGGATGTGAAAGTTAGGCAGTGAAGAAAGAAAAGAGAGTGGGTTAATCAACTCATTTGAAATGTGCGAAGAAGAGGTTTATGGATATGATTCACTGCCAAAAAGACCAATAATGACTTCTAGATCAAATCAAGGCTGAAGTGTCTCTAGCATATAAGTTGACTTAAAGAGATACTTTCATCCTTTGGACAGATCACATGAAGCCTTTTTCATTGGAAAAGGTCATCATGGAAGAAAAATGGAAGGGTGTATGAAAAGAAGAAAACCTATATAAATTGACTCAATAAAGAAAACCACAGCCTTTAGTTTGCAAGACCTGAGCAGGCTTGTTTAGGATAGGAGCTTCTGGAGGTCATTAATTCATCAGTTTACAAGTAGAATGGGCCCATTTGAATCAATGGAACTTGTAGATGAGTTGACTCACCAAATCCCTGCAGATTCATTGGGCCTACTCTAGTGTGACTTATTAAGCTAAGCAACAGGATTTCAGCCAATATCTATTATCAAATTCCATCCCTTTCCCCAACTGTCTAGATAAAAAGCACGCAGAAGGCACTTCCTGCTGTTGGTGCTACAAGGCACATGTAATTGTGAAAAGTCAGTGCATTATAATCAGCTTATAATAGGACTGGTGGCTACACTATTGCTGGGAAATAGGAGATAAACAGTAATAATCCCAGATCAAGGCCCTTACTATCTCCCCAGCTATATGTACATTTCCTTTCAAGTCTTGTGTTTTTAAATACACTTGATTTCAGCATCAGTTATGTGAGGTTGCAGCCGGAATGTCTGTCAAACAAGGTGCAAGAGAGCTAAAAGGAATCACCGTTCTTCCTAACCCCAGAACTGGATCTTTGTAGGGGAACAACCCAGACATGATGTTCCTGAGAGTGTTAGGTCTACATGACTGGGTCTGGATCTCTCATCAGCTGACAGAAGTCTTTCTTGGGTTTGGCAGGAATTGCAAGCTGGAGAGCCCTGGGCAGCCCTGAAAGATTTTCTCTACTCGACCAGAACCATGCTTCTCCCCATGTAGACCAATATCTTTTTGTGCCAGCCAGCATTCTCCTGTCCAGCCTACACAATGAATTCATCCATCATTTTGCTCTTTTCCTAATGAATATTTTCTCCCTTGTAAGAGCTGTTGCTGAAGTCTCTGAGCAGTAATATTTCTCCTTCAAGATGTCATTCTGCTTAGCAGGCTGTAGTACAGTTTAGTAACAGGGTCTCCTTCTACTACTACTCAGAGCAATCTTCTCCCAAACCTACCCTTTCTGTACTCCACTTCAGTGCCCTTGTCAACACAGGTAACTGATGGCAATACCAACAGTAATGGCACAAACACAATACTGTGGGTTAAGACACTGGATCCAGAGAGTTTCCAACTTAATGCGAAATATGTAAGAGCTGGAATGGTTTATACCCCCTGGCCATTCCTTCGAGCATGCTAAACTGGGAGCCTCATCATTTGGTCTTATAAATTTAAAAGATGACAGGGTGAAATTTCCCCAGATCAGCATAGTTAAACTACAGCCCAGAGAAAATAAAAAGAGCCTTGCTGCTTATCTAGTCCAGCACTCTGTTCCCACAGGGGCCAAACAGAATGAAAAAGCTCAGAATATGCATACTATGATTGCAGTGTCACCCTTCCATTTGTGTATCCCCACCATCTGAAGCACACAGAGGTTTCTAAAACAGCTCTGTCAGGGAAGGTTACCTGAGTTACTTTATTTGCCAAGCACACATCAAGGGGGAAAAACAACAACAAATTGTTGAAAATTTATTCCTAAACAAATCTGCATTATAAGCAGTGAAATCTCATGATCTGTTTACAGTTACCGCCTTGTTGACAAAACTATAAATTCATAAATGTTAAAGAATTTGAGGCTTATCTGCTTTTTAAAAAAGATCAATAAAGTACAAAAAAAGAATATGATCATAATCTTTGTAGTTATCAGTCTACCTATTTCCTGTTTTTGGTACTGTTTTTTAATTCTTCTGTTACAAGATGGTACAAAATTGTGTCATGTTCTTAAACCTCTAAAAACAAAATAGATAAATAAATGGAAACAGAAAAAGGAATGCCAAAGGGGTGGGGTGGGGTGGGGATGTTGTTTCCTTAAGCACTGATCCCCTGCAAGCTTAGGGTGGCAGTAACACTCCAAATATTCTAATAAGGACATGTCATCTTACTCACTTCTACAACCAATGGGACACCTTCAGAGGGTACATTCATGAATAGGAGAGAAAGTACGTTGTCTCTTTCACTCTGGGAATTATTTAAACAAAACCAGATACTGCCTCGCTTCCTATTTGTAAGCCTCTTACAGAACCAAACACGACACTAAAATACTGTACCTGTTCTTAAGGGCTTGTTTTTTCTGGATGTGATCAGTAAACCCCTGCAAACTGTTACCAAAAGCTATTTTACAGGTTTAAAAACTTTTTTATTTATTATACCATAAATAAAACTCCAAAAGTTTAAGCTCTGTGTTAATTATAATTATAGTGAATGCTTAGGCTAAATGTACATTTTAACAGGTTAACTGTTAACATCCAAAGATTAATCTTCACATTCAGTTTAAATATCTCTCTTTAACCTAGGCTCCATATACAAAAATAGAAATGAAGCTTAATAAATCTACTGACCAATTAAAATTTCAGATACAAACAAGATTACTGATTTTCTGCACCAGTTCTATATCTTGAAACCTCATGAGAATAGTAGACATTTATTTTGTGATTGGAGAAACAAATACTGTAATCTTCCAGTAGGCATTTATTGGACTAAACTGACACGTAAGACTTGACTTGGGATTGTTTGATTTGTGAATAATTGTTGTATTTATTGCTTACATTTGACTTTTCCTCAAATGTACTGATATATTTTATCCAATTACTCTGTATATGCCCTATATATGTGTTGTCTCTGTTTTTTGTTTTTAAAACTATTACACAATTTATATTATCAATTTAGACTTCCGTGAAAACAAAAACAAACAAAAGAGTCCTCTCCCTTCAACAGCAGTGGTACTTCAAAGCAGGGAATTAGACCAGATAAACATGAGCACAAGGCCCCACTGGCTTGTGAATGGCACTGAATAGCCTCTAATGTGATCATAAATGAGAATAAAGCTGACCCAATACATTTCATAGACCTCTCTTGTCTGTAACTTCCTGTTTCCTGATGTAGAATTAGCCTGGATAGGGAAGATTTCTGGATTTATCTGGAAAACAGGATGAAAAAAAATGTAGTATGAAACATGTTCCCTGGATGCTGTAGCATGACATCTTTTTATGCTACATGCAGTAGAACCTGGCATCTACAGCACCATGTCTCAAACAGACAATTAATTGAAAAAAACTCAGATTTTAAAACACAACCAGAATTCCGGCCTGCACCATGAGGCTCACAAGAGCCTTGTGGCACAGTGGTTAAACATCTGTACTGCAGCTATAACTGTGCTCACGACCCTAGGGTTCAATCTCAGGAAGCTGGCTCATGATTGACTCAGCCTTCTATCCTTCTGAGGTCGGTAAAATGAGTACCCAGCTCGCTAGGGGCAGCAGCAATGTGTAGCCTACATAAATAAATTGTAAACTTCTCAGAGAGTGCTTAAGCACTATAGGGCAGTATATAAGTAGACTGCTTTGCTTTGCTTTATAGAAAATACCAACGACCTTGCCCTCCTTTGTGGATATACTTATTACTAGGGTGAAAGTTTGGAAATCTAAGGACCTCTAGTTCCATAATTTGGCTAGAACCACCAGGCCAAATTATAGGACTGAAAGCCCTCAACAATGCTGGAAGTAAAGCAGCCCACCTCATCTCCATGCACCTTCTCTGCTCCCTTAGAGAAGTGCCCTGATACGCTGGGAGCCACAAGGATTCTTTGCAGCTCACCAAGGTGCATAGGGAAAGAAGTTCCACATCAGAACTCATCCTGCCCCTACACCTTTGCAGGTTGCAGAGAATCCTTGCAACTCCCACAATGTAGCTGGATGCTTTTCAAACAGATCAAAGAAACAGCAAAATAATAGCATGGATGCAGAGAGGTGTTCTACCTCCTGCTAGTATAATGGTTCCTGGTTCCATCATTTGGCCTCCTCACTAAATTATGGAACTGCATGTTCTTGAATTCCAACAATCCAATCCCTATATACATGTATTGCTCTTCATTATCTTTGAATCTCTATCCCTCCCACCCAACTTTCCCATTCTTTATCCAGCAAGGAGGACTGAAGGAATTTAAAATTATTTTAGTAAAGCCAACATTACTTGTTAAAGTTTCAGGAACTAGTAGACTCATTTAATTTTCTTGAAAATCTGTTTGGTGTACTGGAGAGGGTCAACACCAGGGCTAAATTCTGCATTCAGGCATGAAGATAACTAGGTGACCTTAGCTTAGTCATATAAGTTTGTTGTAATCAGAGAATGGGACAACTGCTCCCCTGTACGACGTCTGTACTGCAGAGAAGTAACAATTCTCTCAAATGCTCATCTCTCAGTTGAGATTTTGTTGATTTTTATAACATCTGGATTTCCTATTTCTCATATAACTATCAGTACAGAAAAAAAGACATTGACTCCTAGATGATGTATTAGGTGTGACAAACTGGTCCTTGGCCACTGCCAAAGTACTAGCGGCTGTCCAGTGTTGGTAACTGTTAGAGGAAAATTGGAAGACACACTGGTCGTGAAATGAGAGAATTAATTTTATTATATTTCTCAAACAAGAAAAGGCAATCACAGGAAACTCCCAACTTCATCCAGATACAGTCAAACTAAAGCCAATGCCATACTGACTAAACTCTATCATATTATCCAATACACATTTCCATAAGTAGGTACATATCTTCTCTCACACAAAAGCAAACCTTCAACCATTTCCCTCGTAAGTTCTGGGTTTGGGAAACAGAGGGAAAGTTTTTTGTTTCATTTTTGAAGCTTGGAGGGAAGAAACATAGTAAGACTCTTCAAGTACCTGAAGGACTGTTGCACAGAAGAAAGCCAAGACTTGTAGTTTGCTGCCCAGAGGAGAACCAGTTTTTTTTTACAGGTGGGTATAGCTGGTTGAACAAAAACAACACCCATTGACAATCAGAGCAATTTAACAACTGAATGAATTTTCTACAGAGGTGGTGGTTTATCTCCTTTCCTCCTTCTACAAGGAGACTGAAAAGCCATCTAGTGGCAGTCCTTTTTCTAAGGATTTTTAAAACTAAGCCCAGAGATTGAGTACTGCCCATTTTTAAAATTAAGATAGAGTGGCATAAAATACCAACTTTATAAATCTGTGTTATTCAACATGGGCAATACTGTATTTATCCTGGGCCCTACCAGTCACATCACAATGCACACACCCCTTTAGTGATGCAGATAAGGTTAAATACTGGGGTTGATTCCCAGGACTCAGTAACCCAGGAGCTCCAGAGAGAACCAAATGATGGAGGCGAAGAGGGGGCAGCAAGCAAGCCCTGCATCAGCACCTTGATTATTGCCACAGAATAACAAACATTTTTATTAGGGAAGGGGCATCAATGGACATTCATAGATAGATAGATAGATAGATAGATAGATAGATAGATAGATAGATAGATAGATAGATAGAGTGGTACCCCAACTTACGAATTTAACCTGTTCCAAATGCATGTTCTTAAGTCGAACTACTCTTAAGTCGGGGTACCTATCTAAAAATTGAAAAACTAAGTTAAAAAATAAAAAAAAGAAAAACATTGTAAGTTGAGCAGACCATATCTAAAATTTGTAAGGCAGCAGTTAAAACGCCATCAGTTTTCTGCTCTTAAGTCGAGCTGCTCTTAAGTCGGGGTACTACTGTGTGTGTGTGTGTGTGTGTGTGTGTGTGTGTGTAAATTTTATTTTAAAACATACAATTCAATTTTGTTTCAAAATGGGGCTTCTATAAATGATTCATTTATTCAATATATTTAGCCTAGTACTGCAGAATAAAGCTTCAATTTTCACCTGTAGACATAATGGTGCTGGTTTCCTCAAGTTGAAAATGTAAATAAAATGAGATGAGCAGAGAATTTGTTTTTATTGGGTTTAGCCAACATGGCTTGTTTGTTTGTTGTACTTTGTCAACAGGTGGGCAGTAGATTTCTACACAAAAATTTCCTAGTGATTTCTAGCATATCTTATTCATCTTTGTTCTGTTTTACCTATCTAACAGCACTTTCACTTTTCAGCTTGAAGTACTACACCAAAGTGCAGGGGCCATAGTGCAGCCTTCCAAATGTTGTCTGCAACTTCTAATATTTGTCAATGCTGACCATAGCTGGTGATAGTTACAATCCAACATCTGGAGTGAGACTTCTTGCCCACTCCATACTATATCACCCTACTTGCTTGTCCAGAGATCAAAATAATACAGGAAAAGGTATGACCTAAAATCTAATTTACTATTGACTAAAGTCACCTGAAATTAAATCAACTGAAATTAGGTAAGAGTGGACTTACTGGTTCAGTGGGTCTACTCTGCTTTGGAGTTGCCATTGGATTTAGGTCCCTGTATTTACCAATGGAAGGAAGACAATGTCACCTTTAAATCTCTGATAATAAATTAATTACTGCCTTTTGTATGTACCTGACATATATTCTATGCCTTAGAAAGCCAGATATCGTCTCTCATCAAGACATCAGACTTCAGCACATGTACATGCTTATCATGATGATGCTCATTCTGGTGTAGTGGATAAAGTACCAGACTAGGACTCAGCCATAGAAACTCACTGGGGCCGTGGAACTGGTAAAACCATCCTTAAAATACCTCACTACCTTGAAAGCCCTGTTAGGATTGTTCTATTGGTTCTGACTTGAAAACAAAAACAGCAAACATATTATCACAGTGTTCAGTTTATATCTGACTAACTATGGATGATAGAGGAGATACAAGAGCCTCCAAACCCTAATTGTTCTAGCATATTCCAAAGACACTTAAGGTTTATGAAATCCTTTGGACAGATCACAACGTATACAGTGTCCGAATACAAAGAAAACTTGCCCAAAGATAGTAGCCCCTGACAGCAAACTCTCAAGACACTTTAATGCCTAAGAAAGAAGATAGAGAGGACAAACCAGGCTTTCAACCACCAGTAGTCCACTGCTAGTTTCTGTTCCACTTTCAGTAGAAATTGTGGCTTTTTTCAAGATAACATACAAGCAGCTAGATTTTCTGAGTATGTCCTTCCTTTATGCAGCTCTAACCACAGAGTTTCCTAAACAAAGCAAAGAGTAAAGGTGTCCGCCTTCCCCCTTTCCTGTTATCCGTTCTGTTGGCCCCCACTCAATCTATTTGAGGTCTGCACTGTGAGCCTGTGTCACAGAGGAGGGTTATATCATGCCTAACATGCAGCCTTGATGCTAATTAGTCACACAGGATGCCTGTGATTTCAGTACAAGGGGTATATCCGTAAAAGTAGAAAACCCACAAGAGTGTAGGCATCCTGCACCTGCTGCTTCTTCAGCTGCTTCTAAGAGCCCTCTCCTGTTCTGTGCATACAGGAAATGCCAAATGCTGGTGGGCCACACGATGTATGTTTCAAATAAATACAGAAACAAATCATCTCAAAATAACTTGGAAAAGGGGAAGGGATCTGCAGAATCTGCATCAAAATCAATGGTGTGTAATTTTGAATTCTCTTTGTAGGAACCTTTACTACAGATTGGGTAACACCCATTTATTGCTTCTTCTTGCATCTGTTTACACAGAACACTTCTAGGGTTTAAAGCAGTATTGTTAGCCATTGCCTGCAGTTTACGCATAAAGGTCAGATCCTTCCCTGGTATGAAGTGGCAGCACTCAGGCTGTTCGACAGATTTCTACTGGCTCAGGACCCCAGGGCAAATCTTTTAAGACAGTGAGCAAATTGCATTTATAACATACAGAAGAAGGAATAAGGCATGTATGTATAAAAATGGAAGATTCATGTATCCAACTAGCACAGGCTTGGGAACTTACTTCCTCAAGGTTCCATGTTTATATTTTCAATTACGTTAGTGAAACGATTGCTCCTCTGTAATGAACAATCACAGAACACATTGGCCTGCAAGAAGCTACATTCTAGGCTTCCACAATGATGGACTAGTTTGTGCTCAGAAACTGGATTTATATAGGTTTAAAAAATAATAATGAAAGATAATGCTAAAGAGAGCTGCACTGGAAGCTTAAGGGAAAACTCCTGTCTAATGCTTTGACATTTTTCTTATTGGTTTTTCCTGTATTGAAGGACATTCAGACATGCAATGTTATGGAGACAACTGTGGCTGTCTTTGTAGCTTCACTGCAGAGTTGTATAAGTACGATGCAAAAGCAATGGCAGTAATTAGAACTAGGAGAGAGAGAGCAAAGTTTACAAAAAGGACAAAGTGGGGTCTGCTTAAAAGAGAGGTCCCGCACCTAAGGAAGCACCATAACATTTTCTCCTGGAAGATTCTCTTCCAGCATGGAAAGAAGGGGGAGAGGGTAGTAGGAGAAAGACCAAGACCAGACAAGGTCTGATGTGAAAAGGTTAATTTAACAGAGGAAGAACTCTTACCTCCTTCCCACTACAGCAGGGGTGTTCAAACTTCAGCCCTCCAGATGTTTTGGACCACAACTCCCAGAATTCCAAAAATGTATTGCCAATGACAAAGGACTGTGGGAGTTGTTGTCCCAAACATCTGGAGGGCGAAGTTTGGACAACACTGCACTACATAATCCCACTCCACACTCAAAATTGGATACAGGAAAACACAGGGAATTAAGAATGGGGGGATTCTTTTTTATTTACTCAGGCAGGTTTCAGAAAATGGGCAACAACAAGGGTTCAGGGAAAGTGAGGAGTTAGGCTCTAACCCTTTGTTTTGTATCAATGGCATGATGAATAAAAGGAAGGAAAAGTGACATTGAGATAGCTCTTGAATTACCTGCTTTGTTTGTTCAACAGACTGAGCTGTAACTATGATGTAAAAGATACAGGAAACAGAAAAAGTTAATACTGTACTGTCCTGAACTTGCCCTCTGGTGGTCCCATTGTCTGACAGGTAGGGAGCCTTTAAAATTCCCATGTTCACCTTAGAGCACGGGATGCCTCAGGACTCCATCCAATGTTCCATAAAATTCTATTGCCAGCTATCTCTTGCCACGGTGGAGTTTAAAAGTATTTTGGCAGATGGCACAAAAATGTAGGGCTCAGCAGCAGCTGCTATCAGTAGGTTTGATGTGCCATTACTAGGGTCACTAGCCACAAAAATAATGGAACAAGTTCTACAGAACTCCATCTCGCCTCAGCATGTTTTTCAACCAGAAAATGAATGCCCTAGACTTTTCAGGCCAAAGTGCTACAACCAGCTGTTCTAGACACTAAAATCTTTTCTCTAGATTTGCATATTCCAAAACAACAACAAGCAAAACAAGAAAAGCCCCTAAAACTAAAACTCATGAAGCCACTAGTCATGCTGCATCTAAAGGTAAAACGAAAACCCTGGAAAACAGATGTCTAGAGTTTTCATCTTGAAGGTGACAAAAATACTTTACTGATCCTACTATGTAGTACCAGTACCTCCTATGTGTTTGCCTTCCCTATATGCATAAGACATGGCACAAGGATTCAGAGGCCAACATCTGCTAATCTGGTGGGAGCCCTTGTGGCTCAATATAAACACAGTAAGTATCTATGAGCCTTTTCACACGACCCCTAAGATCCGCTGGCCACTTAAATTCGGACCACAGATCTTGGGGTTCATTTCTCTTCCGGTGTTCCCACCCCCTCCGCACTTCCTTGCTCCTGTCTGCGTGAGGGGAGGGAGAAAAAAAAGAGGAAAAATGCAGGCTCACCTCCGTCTGCCGGTGGAAGCTGCCCAAGCCCCGTCGTCGTCCTGATTCCTGTCTCTTAAAGGGGCGGGGGGCAAAAAAACAACAACAAACAGAAGCGAGAAGAGCCCGGTACTCACTAGGTTACTAGGTTCACCCCCGGAGAGCAGGTACCTAAAAAGTGCGTTGGGACGTGCTTAGGTGGGCATGGTCGCACTTAACTTTCTGTAAACTCTGGAGCTGGTGGGGAAACAATTTTAAGCTCCGGAGCTGGGAGCCATTTGCCGCAGAGTTTAGGGGTCATGTGAAAAGGCTCTATGAATGACCAGAGGAAACTTTTGGCTTCCAAAGGAGTGTGAGAATTAGATTTTTGCCATGCTTTGGTAAACTAGCTCTCTATAGGCAAATATTGTGTTAAACTTTAATTCTGTTGAGTTAAAGCAAAGCAGAAAACTATTTAGCTCATTTTAATCTATAATGCAACAGAAATAAATGCAACACAATTCTTCCTCCCTTCCAGTGTATCAATCAAAAGGTAAAATGACTATTTTTCCCTCTTGACTTTTCTGTTAAGCAGGTGTCAACATTTATGCTTTTCTTATGGCCACCATGTACAAGGTGTACTTACTTTCAGATGTGCATCAGTGCCTCAGGTCCCACAACACTAATGTCTAAGGACTCTCTATGCTCTTATCTTTCTGCCCACTTTCCCCCCATTATAATCTGGTCAAAAAACAACTTAAGGAAAACAATGAGACACATCCTAAGACTGGTGACTAGCGTTTCTATGTACAGTACAGTTATATACATCTATAAAAATCTAAATGAAGTAGAGTTTTGCTGGAACCGTGTATTGTCTCTGTGTTGATGACCACAAGATGATCTCTTGTTTCAGTTGGAGGAAAACATCCCATAACTGTCACAAAGGGAAGCCAGCATGACTGTTGGACAGCAGCCGAGATGGCAGAGAAGACAGATGTCCCGCCTTGCTGTGAAATGGGATGAACATGTGGGCAAAACAAGGCACTCTTTGTTCTTGGTGGGGGAAGAAGAGCCTTCAGGAGTGAAAGGGAAGGTTCCTTATTGCTTATCGACAGCAACAGCTCCTTGTTCAGCAGAGCTTTCCTTGTTGGTGGTCTGTGCATGCCAAGGGGTTTCTTTAAAAACAAACCAACAGTTTCCAGCCCACAGTATAAAGTTGACGAAACCGAACAGCTAAGGAAAAAGAAGAGAAATGTGCATGGTTAATGGGAAGGGGGGGAGAACCCTCACAGGGCAAACTATTTTAAAAGCTCACACAAGATCAGTTAAGGGATTCCTTAATGCCTGTAACATTTCTTTTGTACAAGCACTTACTGTGATTGAAGAATAGTAAATGGTCACATACCCGCTAATTATCTATGTTTATCTACAGTGGTGATTTTCACCCTATTTGTGACTTCAAAGACTAATGTTATTCTAAAATCAATTAATTAGGTTAAGTGCCTTGCCCACTTGTCTATTCTCTATTGGTTGAAGTATATAGTTAGGTCATCATTAAGCAAGTAGTATTTCATAAATGAGTGGACCTGCTACTGTTCTTTCTTGCCATTTTTGCAGCTCCATTGCACTGTTGGCATGTATTCAGCTCAAGCATTTCCAAGATACTTCTCATTCGTATTCTCCATCTTGTAACTGTGCATTTGGGTTTTTTCCCCTTAGATGTATTTCTTTGCACGTATACCCTTTAAATTTCATTGTGTTGTTTTCAGACTAATGCTCGAGCATATCAAGATATTTTTGAATTTTGTTCCTTTCTTCCAAGGTATTAGCTATTCTACCCAATTTTGAGTCATGCACAAATTTGATAAGTAGTCTCTGAACTCACTCATGTAAGTCAATAATGAAAATGTTGAAGAGCACCAGGCCTAGGACTAAGTCTTGTGGCACGCCTCCTATTACCCCATGCCAGTTTGCAAAGGAGACAATGATATGTCCTCTCCACATACAAACATCTCCTCCTGATAGTTGTTCTAGCTAGCCCACACAGAGTTAGCCTGCTAGTCAGAATATTGTGAGGCAACTTTTCAAAGGCTTTACTGAAGTCAAGATTTATTAGGTCTACAGCATTCCCACTGTCTACAAAGGAGGTTACCCAGTCAAAAGATGAGATAAGATTAATCTGGCAGGCTATTTCTTAACACATCTATGTTGGCCTCTAGTTATTACTGCATTATTTTCAAGGTTCTTGTGAAGCTTTTCTTTTTACAAGCTTCTCCAGCATTTTCCTTGAAATTAATGTCATGCACATTGGTCTGTAGTTTCCTGATTCCCCCTTTTAACCATTTTTGAAGAGAGAAGCAAGAGAGAAACAAAATTAGCCCTTCTCCAGTCTTCTGCACTTCACCCATTCACCATGATTTCAAGACTTATTTGTTCCAAAAGCCTTTGACTGATTTTTTAAAGCAGACATTATATACAGTTCAATTCTGTTTTGTTGCTCATTCTGGAAATCTTTTCATACGGTGTGACATACATTTTAAATGTATTTGTAGTAGGTGGGGTATATTTTAAATGTACTATGTATTTCATAATATAAAAAGTGATTTTTAAAAAAACACGAATTTTAACTACACCATTGTAATAACACAGCCCTGAAACTGTGCATTTATATTTCTATATATCCAAGAAGGTGGCCTACAGACAGTTAAAAAGGAAAAGGAAACCTTTTTCTTATAGATTTGTCATACAGCTACCAATCCATTGGAAGATAATAGAGTCTGCTCCTTTATATACAAAAGAATGTTCTTCATTGGTGAGTAGAGAAAAATAGTAACACATTTGAAAGAGTCATGTGGGAAATACAAGCTGCCTTTTAAAAAAGTTAGTATTCGAGTAGCTTTCTGTTAGCATGTATCTGTTGTAAGAAGCATGCTCTGTAGACATCTGAAAGGATGACAATGCCTGCATTCAAATAGGGAGCTTAGAAGAGTAATTTATGGACTGCAACACCCAGAATCCCTCGAGAGAGCAGAGACTTGTCAGATGGCTTAGAGCAGGCCTGCCCAAAGTCCGGCCCGGGGGCCAAACCGGCCCGTCAGGCCATTCTGAGTGGCCCACGGCTGGCTGGCCCGCCCCTCCCTCCCCCTCCTTCACCCACACATTCCCCTGCGGTGCCCACGGCTCCCTGTGCTTCCTTTGGTCCTCACCTTCCTTCTTTCCTCCCTCCCTTGGTCCCCACTTCCCTCCCTCCCTCCCTTGTTCCCCACCCTCCTTCCTTCCTCTCTTGGTTTCCACCTCTCTCTCTCTCCCTCCCTTGGTCCCTGCCTTCCTTCCTGCAGGTGGGGTTCCAAGGGGTTAGTAGGTGGGGCTTATGGGTCAGTGGGTGGGACTTGCAGTGGGTTGGCAGGGTTGGGGAGCAACCGGCCCCTGACACATTCTCAGCCACCAAATCTGGCCCTCCTTACAAAAAGTTTGGGCACCCCTGGCTTAGAGGATTTGGGAAGTTGTCATTCTTCTCTCACTGTTCTGAAAAGTTCTCTAAAACACAAAAGCCAAATGTTTAACTGGCTGAACGCTTCAGTCATGGGAACTATATCCCACTCTGGCCTGTTGCAGCTGAAGTTCTATCTTTTGCTCCCCAAAACTACATAATCTTGCACCCAGGCTTTTGCTAGGACTATAATTCTTACCACAGAGATATTGGCCAGTCCCATCGATGGCGTGGCCCCTGCATTGCACACAGCAGTTTTGAGCTGACACACCGACATGGCAGCAATGAGACTGGAAGGTCGGGTAGCTCCTTTCACATCAGACAGACCCTTGCCCCAAGCCGAAAATGCCACCAGCCAGAAAAAGGTGAATGAGACGGTCACACAAAAATCCTGCAGGGAGAAAAAGCAGATAAGAACATAGTAGCTACATTCCAAAGCACCATGTTTCTCCCTAATCTGACCAAAGAAGGACTGAAGGGAAAATATCCAAGTCCAGTTGTCCAAAGCTACCATCCCCATCTCACAATGCTTTACAGAGCTGCTTAATAAGATATCCAAAATAATTAAGTAAACCCAAAATAGTGTGAAAAAACCCTAAATGTGATACAAGGCCATTCAATTCAAATGGCTGCACATGTCCTGAAACAAAAGTCTAAGGAAGCTTTGATTTCAGCTAGCCTTTGCTGCTTAATTCAAAATGTTTTTCATCATCAAAAAATGATGCCAGGGAGATTTAAAGCTAGATGAGGCCTGATCAAGAGAAATGTCCTGTGCATTTAAGAATTGAGTAGAAGGATGGATTTCTGCAGTCACAGCTTTTCATATCATGATGGTGCTGGGCAAGATGTGTGTATCAGACACAGCCCAGATGTGCCCAAAACACAGCTTGGAGTGTGAACTTCTCTTCATTGTGAAAATAAACTATGGAGAAATGGAATGTAAACGGGAGTGTATCATTTGGATAACTATATGCTTCTAATTCCAGAGACACTTAAATTCTTATTGTATGCATCTTTACTCAGAAGTCAGTCTATTTTCAGTGAAGCTTTTTCTGAGGGCAATTCCATACAGCTTGCAGCCCTAGATACTGGTTCTTTGTTGCAGGGCTGAAACACAAAACACCAAGAGAACCATATCTATCTATCTATCTATCTATCTATCTATCTATCTATCTATCTAT
>JAHTLZ010000129.1:53863410-54027047 GCA_023846285.1 Phrynocephalus versicolor
AATTTGTATACCACCATATTTTCCCAATATCGGGAACTCAGGGTGGTAAAATATGTCTTACCGCAAAGGGTAGCTTCTTATTCTCTTTGTAGAGGGAGTGGAATCGCAGATAGACGGCAAGTGCTGCCATGGTATAAAGGAATGCGAAAACACCCAACGTAACAAAAAACTCTGCAGGTGCTGAGAAATCTCCCATGAGGTGTAGTACTCTTTTAGCGGTAGATCCTTCAATGCAGTCTGGCATCTCAAATGGAACCTTATACAACCTGGTCAAGTTAGTAAGGAGAGAGAAACAAACAAAATGTTGAGTACAGCAGAAATCAGTGGTGGGCAAGCTCCAGGTGGGGCATCAGAGGGCCAACCATTTCCTCCCCAGAACCAACAATAGGCTGCATCTGGTCCCCAACCCTCCCATGAACAAAACTTGGATGGAGCTCTACTTCAAGGTCCTTGGTGGGCAAATCATGACAAATAGGTGTTTGTGTCCTGTTTCTGAGTGGCTCCAGAAGTGGGGAAGGGCTCCAAATATGGGAGCAGATGTGGCCTGTGACTTGTATGTTTCCCAAGGCATGTTAATAAAGTGCTGCAGAGGAATTAGATCACAAAACTCATTTGAATAGAGACAAACAATAGGTTTTCAAGGAAGCTTTGAAAATGGTATTAGCAGAGTATCTCCCCTTATAGTTCAAGTGTGCTCCCCCCCCTTGTTCCAGTAGAGACTCAGTTGAGACAGATTTTTGCATGTTCTAAAGGCTCTTTATCACATAGATAAGTTTATATACAGAGAGCAACAACTCTTTTTCATGCTGCCTCTACTCTGGGGAGAGGCAATCCAAATAACATAAGAACATAAGAACATTAGAAGAGCCCTGCTGGATCAGGCCAAAGGCCCATCTAGTCCAGTTTCCTGTATCTCACAGTGGCCCCATCAAATGTGTCCGGGAGCACACGAGACAATTTATCTGTCTCTTCATACCTCTCCCCTGCATCTGGTCCTTGAAGTACCCCAGTTTTAAGCCTGGAGATTACACATCTCTATCATGTCTTTTAACCTGTGATGGACTTCTCCTCCAGGAATCTGTCCAATCCCCTTTTGAAGGCATCCAGGCTAGATGCCATCACCACATCTTGTGGCAGTGAGTTCTACAGACTAACAACATGCTGTTCTCACTCTCCCAACCCTCAATTTGAGTGTATGTCCCATAGTTCTGGTATTTTGTGAGAGGGAGAAGAGCGTCCCTCTATCCACTTTACTCATGCCCTGCATTATTTTGTACATCTCAATCATATCCCTCCTCAGCCGCCTTTTCTCCAGACTAAAGAGCCCCAAATGTTTTAGCCTTTCCTCATAAGGGAAGTCCCACAGCCCAGTAATCATTTTAGTCGCTCTCTTCTGCACCTTTTCCAGTTCCACTATGTCTTTTTTGAGATGCGGTGACTAGGATGACATAACAAGTCTGGCTTGCTTTTTGTGATAGACTTGTGCTACTTTTCCCACCAAAGTTAAACGAAAAGAAATCAATGTAGGTCTGTACTTATCCCTAGCAATATATTTGGCTCACACTTTAGAGACAACCCAAGCCTTTTTTATACAACCTGCTATTATGACAGAACAAAACAATGTTTCTTGTGAATGAGTAAACCTCTTCGGCACTGGTACAGCTTTCAAAAACTTGTGCATGTAGAATTACTTTTTAATGCAATCTGTACAAATCCTTGTCTCAATATAGGCAGATAGTGCTTTTCTCTGTTTTCAGAATATTTTCAGTTCTGCAGTACAGGCTACATTTCTCTAAGAACCACTGAGTAAGTATTTGACTTAACCAAGATTACCAAGTGAAAACATTGGCCATGGCAGATATAACCATAACTACTTATATTAATGTATTTGTATAGAAAAGTAAGCCAGGTTTCTGATACGTATGTAGCCATCTTGTCACTAGGTAGCTACTTTTACTAACATAGATAGCTTAACTAACTAGAATTCAAAGTTTTACAACAGTGATGGCCAAATTCCAGCCCTCCAGATGTTTTGGACCACAGCTCCCACAAGTCCTTTGTTATTGGCAATACAAGCTTGGAATTCTGGAAGTTGTGGTCCAAAGCATCTGGAATGACAAAGTCTGGCCACCACAGCTTTACCATATGCTCTCCATCATGAATACTGATATATTGTTCTAAAACAAGCCAGGATTCATAAGCCAGGACAAACTCTGATTTATAACCCTAGCTTGCAAAAGGTGCAAAAAGCCAGTATTGTAGATGTAAATATTATGGTATGTTTTCATCTTTTGGTTACTTTAGTTGCTCCATCTAACAAAAGCAATTTTCTTATAGTAAGCCAGGATTTACAAGAATCATGGCTTAGCATTTGATGTATAAATGGAATTGAGTTTGCTCGTGTGAGTATCACTTAGTAGGACCAGGATTTCCATCTGACACTGCCAGCTTCCCAAAGCATTAACTATAGGCTTGCATCTTTTCCATTATGGAAAGCCTGGCTCTATTGTACCACGATTGTTTGAATGTGTAATGCCAGTGTATGTGTTACTCTGCAAAAAATCATATTCATCAGAGGAATCATAGAAACTGAACTATTAACTGTATGGCTGTATTTTTAATCAATAAAAAGAACTACCATAGTTCTCCATCCAGCTGCTATTAAGTTGTATAACACCAGTGTTTCTTTACATATAAATAGCCTTCAGTCTCTTCCCACCAGTGCCATTTGAAGTAGGCTAGTATTGCATTCAGTCGTTTGGTAAGCTTGAGGCCTCAGCAACAGCTTTCAACATCAGAGTGAACATTTACTGACATTAGAAGTAGATGGCTTCCCTCCCACTGCAATAAAGACACTCTACTTATGGGCACCAGATCAAATCCTTTGTAGGTTGTGTGAAACCTTACCACTGCTTTTATTAAACCTGAAGCCACAGAAGCCAATGGAGGATTTAGCTGAAAAATGAAAAAGGCAACTACATTTATACTGAAAATATTGATGTCATGCATATCCAAGAACAGTTAAAAACTCTTCCACCTCCTTTTTATCTTTTTACAAGTTGTGTGACAGTAAAACTTTTGAAAAGTTAAAAAGAATATGCTCTTATCTCATCACTTATTCTTTAAGGCAAGAAACTAAGAATGTGTCCAGATGGTAGTTCAAAGATTAAAACCAGCCTGCTCAGAGTTTCCTGTAATGAAGGCATAACCAAAAAGGAAGACATCCATATCTCTCACAGCCTAAAGCTGGCAGTGTTTTATGATGCATCAGCATACACATGTATTTGCTATGCCCTCCCACACTCTGGAGGTTAAGCAGAAAGAGGGGTCAAAAGGATGACAGCTAAGACCTCCTCCACCTCGAGAGCTTCTCACAACCCATAAAGAATTCATTACTTCAAATGAATCTTCATCAGCTATCTCGTTCTATGCTGCCGCTGCCAGTGCTGTAGCTACCCCTCCCAGTGTGTTCTCCTTCTTGTCAAAGGCATTTCAATAGACTTCACAGACATGCCTCTATTTATAGCTATCAAATGTTGGCAGGGAGGCAAAGATGCACAGAAGATATAACCATGTTCATAGCTTTCATGCACTGAGCATAGTATTGATTTCATTCTAAATTTGGTCTCATTTCTGCTCATCCAACAAGTCTTGTGGTCATTCTCTACTATAAAATCCTTCACTATTGTTTTCTTGTTTTTTTTTTTTTTTTTGATGCATGCCAAAAAGGACTAAGAAAGGCCTAATCCAGTCTCTTGGTTTGGGAAGATGCAGAGATGCAGACAGCTGCAAACATTTGTCTGCAGTATATTAATCACAGAGCCTCACCAGAACCTAGTCAATGAAATGTAGACAAAGACAAAGAATGCACTGTGGAAGAACAACATCAAATGCATAGACATATCAAGTCATCTGCTGCTTTCAAGTTTGCAGTGAAAGGTGCTTCCTTTCCTGTAAAAAAAAAGTCAAAGCATTCAAAATTCATAGGTAAATCAATAACCAGAGAGCAACTGCCCCAATCATAACTTGCTATTGTAGCATTGTTCTAGAACTGCTTGAAGAGGAAGGAATGGAAGGATATGACGATCAATGCAGGGATTTTGTGCTACAATATGTGGTTTTGAATCTGTTTAAAAACCTCTGTTCTGCTATTTTGTTTAGCAGTACAAGGATTTCCTTAACCGTCCAGTGCTCAGTTCAGTTATAGTCTTAACGTTATATTTATATCATTCTTGCACCCTGCCTTTCTACCCAAAATAAGCCCCCCCCAAATACAATTTGAAACACTATACTGTACTGTACAATGCATTTAAATCAGAAGAGTGATGGAAACCAAGCCCACATTAAATGCTTCTTGGTAAAACAGACTTCTAAGGCAGAGAAAAATCCCCACAAGAGACTTTGAGCCTTTTCACACGACCCCTAAGATCTGCTAGTCACTTAAATTCGGACCAGAGATCTTGGGGGCTTGTCGCTGTTCCTGTGTTCCCACCCCCTCCACATTCCTGGCTGCTGACTGCATGAGGGGAGGAAGAGAAAAAAGGAAGAAAAGAACGTGGCTCACCTCCGTTCTGCTGTCTCGCTCTTGCCCCCGCAGCATTCCATTCTCTTAAGTAGCTCTTAAAGGGGCGGGTGCCAAAAAACAACAAACAGAAGCGAGGAGAGCCCGGCACTCTTAAGTTACATCCGCATCAGGAATTCTTCAGCCCTGAGCAGGTACTTGAAAAGTGCGCTGGGACACGCTTAGGTGGGCGTGGTCGCACTTAATTTTCTGTAAACTCCGGAGCTGGTGGGGAAACAATTTTAAGCTCCGGAGCTGGGAGCCATTTGCAGCGGAGTTTAGGTGTCGTGTGAAAAGGCTCTTTGAGGCACTAAGAAGAAAAGTTTTTGAGAAAAATCCCCACAAGAGACTTTGGGGCATTGAGAAGAAAAATGTTTGTAGTTTACTACAAAATCCTCATTCCCCCAGGCTGCCTTTGGAAATACTGTTGTAGCAAAGGTGTGTGCAACCAAGATGCTCTGATAACTTGTCCATTTCATACAGCCATGCTGGAGAAAACTGTCATTCTGTTAAAGAGCTCCAAGAGGGGAGAAATACCTGGGACAGAAGGTAGTTCTGATGTCTCAGGAGACAAAGTTCATTGCCTGCAGCCAAACTGAACTGAAAAAGATCTGCTCCATAGGAAACCATGGGAAGCTTAAACAGATACTGTAATACATTTCTGTAAAGTCACCATGGCAAAGAAAAAAAAGTTTGGATCAGTAGAGTTCACCCATGAGGGTCTCCGTAGATCACAAAAAAATTGCACGTTGATGTCTTTATCAACTCATGCATTGGAACAAAATAATTTTATTAAACCAAGATTCCTCTGTATACCATGTCTTTGAAACATGTATCTTCACTGCTAATGAACTTGAAACAAATTTTATACACACACAAACATTTCCCAAAAGAGGAAATATGAATCAGAGAAACATGTGGCAACATCAGCTACAACACTTAGAGCAAGCTCTTGCCGAATTCTAGTTATCAAAAAGTTTGCCTTTCCTCCTATATACAACTGTAACCAGTATTATGTTTCTTTTGTGTTGTATTCTCTCAAGTACCGCATCTCATTGCCTCACAATATTTACATAGTCCCACAAAGACAAGATAGGTTTTTTTTTTGGCAACATTTTTCTTTGTCTGGTTATCTTAATAGTCTATTTAAAAAGAGATCACATTTCTTCTTTGAATGGGCAAGGAACAGATTTGATGTTTAGCAACAGATTGCTGCTATGTCCAATGGTGAAATAATGGCCATTTGTGAAGGTGAGCCTAGCGTGGCCCATACACAATGCTTTAGATAGGGTTCATATATTTAGATATAGTCTTGCATCAGCTGAACTGCACATTATTGAACTTTCTTTGTGCTGAGAGACAGGTGAATGATCCAAGGATCCATACAACTACTAGTATGCAAGAAAGGGGCATCTGAATGCATGTCCCTTGATCATCAGCCATCCATAGTACATGACAAATTCTATTTGAAACCAAAATTGGTAGCAGCTTAAAGTATTAGGACAGGGTATGCCATTCAAAGAAGCAAGGAAAAACTGTTAAGCATCTTGGATTCCTCTGACGCAGCTACATGGGGTTTCAGGGTCTAAGTACAAGGAAGATTCTAGCAGTCAATCCAATACATAGTATATCCCTTTCAGCCAAAATCTAAGCTGTTTTGAGCCAGAAGAAAATACTTCTAAGGCAATCCTACAGGGATGTCATGCAAAACAGCCTGCAAGTTGAAGAAATGTGAAACGCAGAGAGAAATCTCCTTTAAATATTTTTTTAAGAAAACCTTGTTAAAAATAGGTTCAGTGACAAAAATCACATCTGACTTCCCCCCTAAATCAGCAAAATGTTAGCCACAAAGTCCAGTTTCACATGTTAGCTCCTAAATTAGTCCTCCGACTCCCTTTACCTGAAAGGATATCCAAACTGCACAGTGATAGCAGTCGTCTCTTTGGGGTCCACATTGCATTTCACAGTAGCCCCCGTTTCTGCACTGAAAGAACCACAGGCTCCAAAGGCAAAAATCGCAAACAGCTAGAGAAAAAAGCAAAGGAGTTTAGAACCAAATGTGTTCTACTTAGTAACAAGCAGTGGTACAGGCACTCCATGCAAGACAACTTATCTGCCTTCACCAACTGCTATGAATTATCAAAGACCTGAGACACCACACACAGCTGCTCAGATTTAGCCTGGGGATCATAACAGTCCAGTGTTGCTTCAGCACGATCTGCCTGCATGCAAGCCACACCACATCATAATGCACACCCAATGTGCAAATTTAACAATGAAAAATCTGGAGAGAGAAATATCTTTTCCTATGATACCCAGTATTTTCATTGAAAGACCCATTCAAGAATGAAAAAAATATGAAGAGGAGGAGGAGGATTTTGGCATCCAGTTTTTTCTGGATATGGAAGCCAATTTCTTCAAAGGTAACCTCCAGAAAGCTTCTCTAGTGTTATGACAGAAATCTAAAAGAAAAACAAGACAAACAAAAAAAAAACCAAAACAAAATGCAAGTTGGAGTAGTTGTCTTTTTTACCTAAAAACAGGCAGTGCTAGAACTTTTAGATGTACAACTACTGGTTGAAAGCACATACAGTTAGGGATTCACTTTGATTCCCTGGTCAGACAATTAAAAGAAGTCAGTATCAAACAAAGAAAGAGCCTCATGGAGCAGTGGTTAAATGTACTGTAGCTACACTGCAGCTGAAAGTGTGCTCACGACCTGGGGTTCAATCCCAGGTAACTGGCTCATGGTTGACTCAGCCTTCCAGCCTTCCGAGGTCGGTAAAATGAGTACCCAGCTTGCTGGGGGACGGGCAATGTGTAGCCTGCACGATTAAACTGTAAACCGCCCAGAGAGTACTTGAAATGCTATGAGACGGTATATAAGCATAACACTTTGCTTTACTAACTAAAGGCCATAAAAGAATAGTTTCAGTTATTTCAAAAGCTTTTAGTCTCCATTCCAATGGCTCAAAACTACAAAAGATCAGCTGAAAAGGAAGAATCACAGCATCACAAGCAAATCTGCAAATCTGATTGTCTTCCATGCATGCATCTATTCCAGTTTAACATATCATTCTGTTCAACAGCTAGCCATGCTTTTCAATCAGCAAAGCCCAGTAAAAATTACAGGGGTTAAAAAATTATAACAGATACATAAAAGCAAGTGATGATAATGGTATATATCCAAAAACATACAAATGCTGAGTTGCCTGATAAATAAGGAAGCAAGAATGAGTTTCAGAATCACAAAAACGTTTTAAAAATGAGAAAATGAAACAAGGATTTGGCATTCAAATTCTTCTAACTAAAGCAGTGTCCCTTCAAAATGTGCATCAGAGGCTTATCAAGACTTAAGACTTAGTCTAAGTACCTAGGATGGACCAACAGACACTGTAAAAAAAACGAATGGACAAGGCAACGATTGATTGCCAGGCTGAGAGACATCAACATTCTCTTTTCACACTAGGCTCAACAGAACCCATATGCATGTCTCCTAAACTCTTTCAGCACGTCATGTTACAAATGAATACTAGACAACAGCTCTAGCAAGCCACCAAAGCCACCTTCCGCATATCAGAAATGCATTATGGCACTTGAGCGGCTACAGGAGAAAGCAAAGCAACTGGCAAGCTACAGCTCAGCTATTTTGATTAAAGGTGGTCAAACATCATATATAGCTTTCTTGGCAAGTTAAAATGGTCAAATGTGAAAAGTGGGCAAACTTCAGCAACTGCATTGTTTATATATCTACAGCTGAAGAGCTTCACAACTGGGCTATCCAAATAAGAGAACGATATATACATATAAGGGAAGAGTCATGGCTACAGGCAGACATCATAATGCAACTACAGCTGACATGAAAACAAATGTCCAAACAAGATGTCAGTACACATAACTAGTCCACAAACGAGCAGACATTTTAAAGGATTACATGCGTTTATTGACTGTCTAACTTCTTCCTGTTTTTGTATAAAGCAACCACCCAATCTAGTGAAACCTGATCACAGATGTATGAAAGCAACCAACGCTCTCCTCTCCTACATTTCAAAAAGAAACGAAACAGAACAGTATGCCACAAACTTCTTCCTTCCTACAATTGCTTCATTACCTGGTCATGTCAGCTGACTCCTCCTACAAGAAGAGGCACTATACTATTCTGTCTCCATGTGGTTTGCATTCATAAGCACATCTGATCTCGTCTGATCTGGCAAGCTAAGTAAGGTGAGGCCTGGCTAGTACTTGGATGGGCAACCATCAGAGAATACCAGGTGCTGTAGGCACCTAGATTAGGAACTGGGAAACCACTCCAGTATTCCTGCCAAGAAAACTCCATGGATGTGGGGTCACGAAGAGTCAGTCATGACTATAATAACACAACACACACACAGTAGCCAATGGCTAGTGGATGATGGGGCGGAACCACTCCCAGATCAAAAGCTGAAGATTTGGAGAAAGGTGGAGCAATGATCCCAACACTAACCTGCGGCAGATACTTAGAAGGACAATGCAAATTTGGATCTTAATATGGGAAGAACTGTCAACAGATGGAGAAATGAATTGGAAGGCAGTGATGACAATATCCCAGACTTTACTTTTAATATTCCAAGTCTATAAAATTGCCAGTAAGGAAGGAAAAATCTTTTACATAGAAAGGAAAATGTTATGTTAGACAACATATCATCCTCAGAAGAGATCATGTGGACAAGTCATGCATCATGTTGAATGCTTCATCACACTCTGAAATAAAACATGCAAAGAGAGGTCCTGCATGGCACAGAAACTGGAGTTGGGGAAGGTATCCTCTTCCATGTGCTCTTTGATGTGATCCCATCACACTCTGTCAGCACAGCCAATGGGATTTGTAGTTCAGCAAAATCTGGGATGCCAAACATTACTCACCCCACTGTAGGAAAAACAACCTACAAGTGGCATGACCCCAGATTTATGACCCCAATGGTAGCTTTAAAAACTACCATTCAACTATTGTATAGTAATTGATCCTATTAAAGCTTTCTATTCTGTTCATTTCAAGACTTGGAGTCTGTCATGGCCTGGGCTCCTGAATGGATAGATACTGAGCTATTTGAAGGGAATACACTCCGTAGGCCCAATGTTTCTCTCTCCCCCACCCCTACCTCCAACTAAAAGTATCTACTAATGGAAGTTTCTTTTGACACAAGCATGGATGTTTGCTTCTGCCCATAATGAAGACATCTTAGGAGAGGTTCATATAACCATTCAGTCACAAGTGACCAGACTAAGAAGTTAACTGGCCAGCGGGCCAGAAAGTTAGATAATTGAATGTAAAATAAAAAATGTTGCTTACCACTAGTGAAAAAAATAAAGCACACAAGAACTGACATGGGGAAAGAAAACGAAGTGGGCAAACAAGCAAATTGCACATCTGAGAAGGAGGGAGCAATCTAATGATGCTTCACAGTTATACCATTGCACAGTTAATCGGTTGTTAGTCTTTGGAAGCTGCATTGTTTCCATGACCCACTGTTAGAGCTGGCCAATCCATTCACAAAGTACTCACTCTGCTAGTAGATCATGAGGAATTGGTGCAGAAGAAGTTAATGCCCTGTGAAGTACATGCCCAATGCAGCATGCAGACCCAATTTCTCAAGAACATTAAGGCCCCCAGCTGTTATATTACACTACCCGGTACTTATGGCTATTTGCACAGAAGCCTCAGCACCCCAAAGGCTGTTGCACAGTAACACAAAATGAATGACTTCTCAGTTCTCCTTTTTTAAAATCATTACTCTTCATTCTTTTTCCTCACCCCTTTCCCAGTTTTAGGAAGTGCTTTCTGCAACTGGACAAACAAAAGAATCAGCCAAAATCTCTCAAGGAATCTTATCCAATTTTGGCCAATTATCTGGCTCTCTAAAGAGCTATCAACTTGTGCCGGCATCAGCCAACAACAAATTAAATGGCTGCTGGCACAGCACATTACTAGAGTAGTGGAGGATCAATGCCATAGCAGATTCAATAAAAAAAACTATGGTAATAAGAAAAAAGGAAGACGTAACATGAGATGAGGTGAGTCAGTAAAGGAAACCACAGTCTTTTGTTTGTAAAACGTTATCTGGCCTATCAGTGACAGGAACTTTAGCTCATCATTGATTTACAGCATTGCCGTAAGTCAGAAGATTTTTTTTTTCATGGCACATAAGCAAACTGATGCCCCCCCACCCCTTATAATGAGGACTGGAGTCCATTCCAATTCAAAAAAAATCATTGGGTGCATTCAGGCCCAGTAACTTTCTTTTCCCCTGTTGGACAAATCTTTTCCTAATAGAAAACAGAACGGGGGGAGGGCATTACAGTAGCAACAGGTACTTATTCCTGGGTGCTATTCCTCTAGAGAAATATGCACCGACGAGCCCCTCCATAGCTGCACTCCAGCCTGAGAACTAAATATGTCCCGGGGTTTCTAATCTCCTCTTGGGAAGCTGGAGAAGAGAGCGACGCCGTGAGCTCAGGGGAACATGTGAAGGCGCGGTATGTGCCGGCTCAGAGCTCCAGAAAGGTTAAGCCCGTCCGAGTGAAATGTGAGCGCTGCTCAACGCCAGCTCCCGTACATGCCCGCGCCCATCAATCCCGACTCCTTGCACATAGAAGGGCTGCCTTAGAGGGCACTCCCTTCCCCGGCTGCTCTTGCACGCTGCCCCGATTCCAAAGGCGGAAAGTTAATCCCTCTCGCCCGCCGCCCCTTCTCCCCCAGGACAGATCCTCCGCCGCCCCCCTCCTCCCTTGAGCTGCATTGCTGGCCAGGAGAGCAGTCTCCTCTTTCACCACCACCCACCATCCCGTCCCCTTCTGCTCCCGTGTCGGACCCGGGGGGAAAACGCGACGGGCCACTTACCCATTCCAGCACCTTAATGAATCCCAGGGGTTCCTCCAGGCGGCCCCATCGCAGCCCCGAGAGCAGCTGGGCCTGGCGAGGAAAGCAGAGGGAGAGGGAGGGGGGGGGAGAGAGAGAAACAACGGCCCGGAGGTCAGGTCAGCCAGGAGGGGGCCCCCCCCCCAACCCGCCCCCGGCGCTGGGGGGGGGGGGGCGGCAGGATCGGGAAGGGGCGAGTGAGCGATCGAGCAAGAGAGAGGGGTGGGAGAGAGGCGGCCAGAAGCCGACCAAGGGGAAAAAAAAAAAAGAGAGAGAGAGAGAGAGAGAGAGAGAGAGAGAGGGCCCCTACCACCGGGTTCCGCGCCTCCTTGTCGGCCGTCGCGCGGGCGCCGGGCTCCGACATGCTTGCGTGGGGAATGGACGGTCCGAGTCGGCGGGCTGGGGCTGAGGCAAGGGCGGCGCGGCTTCGCGGGCGCGCAGCCGGAGGAGTGGTCCCGGCAAGGAGGATCGCCGGCGGCGGTTCCCCCCTCCGCGAAGCTGCGGGCGAAAAAGCCCCGTCGGAACTCCTGTCAAACTCGCAGGGGAAAGTGAGCGCGTCACGTGGCGGCGGGCGCAAGAGCTGGCGCACATGGAGCTGGAGCCCCGCCGGCGCCGCCTCCCTCCTCCGCTTTCTCCTCCTCCTCCTCGACCCGCGGCGCCGCCTCTCTTTCGGAGGGTCGGCCCTTGCTCGACGCCTCGGCGCCTCTTGCGGACGGGCGGCGCCTTCTGCGCTGGGGTGGATGCTGCGGCTCCCCTACGGTCCTACTATGGACCCCAGTCCGGGTGCGCCGAGGATGGGGTGATGGTGGGGTGACTGACGTCTGCCGTGCGCCATCGTGGGCATGGTGAGCGCCAGAGGTGGGACACTAAAAGGGAGGACAGGGAGGGATTGGGGGGTAGATTGTATACTTGCGCGCTCATCTCGATGAATGTGCGCGCGTATGAGAGTCAAGTTGGAGGAGAAGCAGCCAAGGACTTTTCTTCTCTTGTTTTGCTTTTGCAGGATTCGAAACTTCAGTATAGCTCCGTATAATTTTCAAATACCTGGTTAGCGTTTTTCGCCGTGTAGACCGAAAACAAAATCCCAGGATTGTGGCTTTATTTCAGCCTGATCTTTTGCGGATTATATAATCCAATTCCACACACCTGTGGAGTACAATATGTCAAGAACACGGTCTCAGGACAAGGTTTAAGGGTAAGTCTCCACACATCATTGTTACTCTTCTAAGGCGGTGGACTTGAACCCATAAAAGGTTCCTCTAAAAGGGAATTGTTTGTCTTAAACGTGCCAGGGTATTTTGACTTCTGGTGTGGGCCAGGAGTGGCTCTTCTGTTCTAGCACTGCACTTGCTGGGAGTGAAGTTCCCTGATGAGTATTTGTCGCTGCGTTTCTAGGATGGGGCGCCTACCGGTTTCAGTTCTAGCCGGACAGGCTTACCTGAGAGTGAGCTGATGGCTGGAATGACCTGGAAAAACGATGTTTTGTGTCAAGTGCTTCCTCAGACTGCAACGTGTTATTTCCTTGAACTCCTGCCATGGAGGAGCCGGGTTATTGCCCATGAACGTGGAAAAGTTACTCATTTGGACTTTAGCACCCAGAATCATCATCCAGGCAACATAAGTGCTGTAATCCAAAAAAGGAGGGGATTTTTTCCAAGCTATGTGTGGCTTCAGTCATAAGGCATGTAAATTGTACACACAGTATATGTGTTGTCAGCACTGTTGTTTCTGCTGTTTTGCCAGGAGAGCATATCCACCTGTGGAATGCTCTGCCACTTGATGTGAGATACTCTGCCAAAGCAACTACAATGATGGAAGTATACAGTGACACTTCTTCCAAATCCTAGAGCTGCTCGAGAATCGCAAGCACAGGGTTGTGTCCAATGGTGCCTGATGACAACTAACATCTTAATTATAAAAAGAAGACAATGTTTAATTTTTAGTGAGGATGGGAACACTAACCATGCATTTGTAACTTGGTTCCTTTAGGTCACTAGTAACCAGAAAGAATGAACCTCTCTATGAAAGGGATTCCACAGCGGGCAATGTCTCTCTCTATTCTTTTTGTCGCTGTAGCTGCACCGGGGGACTCAAAGCATGGTGATGTCTAATTATCTTAATAATCTGGAGAACATTTATGTGGAAGGTTGTCTTACTTTGGATCTATTGACTTTGTAACCTATACTGAGCTTTCAAGATTGAAACCAGCAGCTTGCAAGATGACTAGATGCTAAATGTCTCTGAAGATTCTCAGTCATCCAGGTGATGTTATGTGGAAGTTGAGTCATGGCAACTGGGCTTCTTTTCTTGAGAGATTGAAATGTTTCGCTACTCATCCAAGCAGCTTTGTCAGTCTGAGAAAAGTTTGTGCCGGGGCCTCTGGTTCATAGTTCACCTTGGTTTCACACCACCCTGGTCTGAATAGGCTCATTATGTGTACAATGGCCTGGGATGTGTGATAGAATGTTTAAAACACTTGAAGAAGGACAACACAAATGTCATGGTGACCTACCGCTGTTTATATCATGGAGAGGCTGTCCCCTGCCTCTATGGACTTCCCAAGATACACATGAAAGGAGTCCCCATCATCAACAGTAAAAATATAACATGGCAAAATACCTGGCTAATATCCTGGCACTATTGGTTGGACACATGGACCACCATGTTTACAATTTAGAGGAGTTTGTTTCTAAGAGCCTGGGCATCATCTTGGATCCGGCTTTGTCCCTGGATTCTCAGGTCGCAGCAGTTTCTAAGTTGGCCTTCTACCAACTCCAACTTATTGCCCAGATTCAACCTACCTTGACGGGGAATCCCTGAAGACAGTAGTGCAGGTGCTGGAATGCTCTTTACACGCCCTAACAATGGTAAATAAGCGATTAAGAGAAGAAAGCACCCTCACCACCCTAAACAGCCTCAATCCAGACCAGATATGCCTGCTCCTGGACCTGTGTCTGAACACTACTTACTTCATATGCAGAGGGGACTTTAACAGACAATGTTATCCATTGTTGCCCATTTATACATGGAAGAAGAAAAGAAGAAGGCACTCAACACCTCCCCAGGGATCACACTGAGCCACTGGTTCAGGTAAGTAGATGACTTCTGGGTAAAAATCAAGACTCAGGAAATATAGGCCTTTACAGATCATATAAATGCAGTGGACCCAAATATCAAGTTCACCAGGGAAGATACCGAAGACAACAGGCTGGCTTTCCTGGATTGTGCAGTTATCATAGGACCTAACCATGGCCTCAGAATAGACGTTTGCAGGAAACTCCCACAGATCAGGAGCTACTGTTTGACTCCCACCATCCATTACAGCACAAATCAGGAGTCACCAGGACCCTAAACCCCAGAGCAGAGAGCATCCCCACTTCCACAGAAGCTAAGATGAAGGAATACAGGCACCTGGAGACATCACTTAAGGTCTGTGGATATCCAAAGTGGGCCTTCAATGAGTCAGTGTCTTGACCCAGAATAACAATGGATCAGCCTGAGACCCAGAGCCAACAGAAGAACCTGGTTATTTCTTACATGACTGGAGTGTCTGAAAAAATTAAAAGGATTTTTGGCAAATACCGCATCCCTGTTTACTTCAAACACGCAAACACACTAAGGCAGACACTCATCCACCTGACACCAAAACACAAGAGGAGCCATATAGAATATGCAGTCCAATGTAGTGAGGAGTGTGCAGAGCTCTACGCTGGATAAAGCCTCTTCAGACCAGGGTGGCCTGAAACCAAGGTAAAATATAAATTGGAGGCCTCACATTTTCCTCAGACTGACAAAGCTACTTGAATGAGTAGTGAAACTTTTGATCTCACAAGAAGTCCAGTTGCCAAGACTCAACTTCTGGAAGAGATTAGATGCTAACTTACAGTCCATCACCTAACAGTTATAATCATTCTGTTTTCTGAAAAGTATCAAGGTTTGAGGGTATCCTTGACCTCCTGAATGTTTTGGATCACAGTTCCTAGAAACCCTGCCATCGTATAGAAGTTGTACTTCCAAAATCAGGAAGGTCAACATTTCTCTAATCCGGAGGTAAAAATGTCATTGCTGGGTGGGGGAGGATGAGAGAGGACACCCTGAAATAGAAGCCCTGCTAAAAGTGTAGGGTAGGGAACAGTATGTCCCTTCCAGATGTTTTAGACTACAAGTCCTGCAATTTCTTACCACTGGTTAGGCTGGCAGAGGTTTCTGAGAGTTGTAATCTGACACCTTTGGAGGACGAGGACCACTGTAAAGAAAACGGAGAGCCAGACCCCATCCCTGTCTGTAAGTTGTGGAGAAAACCTGAGAAAACCCTAATTTTTTACAAATTCAGTCAAAGGAGACATCTGCTTTTTATTTACTTTTTATTTACTATTTCCTTGTGACTTCCATGGATCTTCCAGCTCTTTCCAATGGGGCTACTGAAGTTTCCATGACCAATTGCTATTTGCACTCCAGTTGGTTAAGAAGCGCTGTACACAGCTTACTAGAAATGTGTGTTTCAATCTCCAATGAATAATGTTTGGAAAATAATGCTATTTGGAAGAAATTCACAACCCATCAGTCTCTGCCAACATATTAAAATCCATATTAAAAATATGTGAATTTAAAATAATAAAAGCAGAAAAATAAAGTCAAGGTAGGATGTTAATAATACAAGGGAAATAAAAGGAGAATACTGCACTGTAGTAGAAGAAACATTAATAATTTAAGTTATGCAGTTGAGACTGTCTTACTTGCAGAAAGCAGCAATCACTTGAAACAATGTCTGATGAAACTGAAAGAAGAAGGTGCCAGGAATGCAGCTGAACATTAAGAAGACAAAATCACGACTACAGAAAAATGACGCAATTTTAATGTAATCAAGAAGAAACTGAAGAAATTAGAGATTTTGTATACCTTGGTTCAATCATCAATACAAATCAGCCAACGAATCAGAGGAAAAGGGGACTTCAGAAGGGAAGCTCAATGAAAGAATGAGAAAAGAACATCAACTGAGACTAAGGCCAAGATTATCCACACTATTGTATTTCTCATCACCACTGAAGTTGTGGTGAAAGCTGGACATTTGAGAAAGGAAGAAAATGGATTGAATTGAAATATGGTGCTGGAGGAGAGCTTTGCAGATACTCTGGACTACCAGAAAGACCAACAAGCAGGTCCTAGATCGAATCAAGTCTGAACCTTCTCTGGAGGCTGAAAGTGAGGTTGTCCCACATTAAGCACATAATGAGAATGCAAGATTGTCTGGAACAGGCAACAATGCTGGGAAAATGGGAAGGCAGCATAGAGTCACCATAAGGCGGAGGCAACTTGACATCACATAACAATTTTATTTCTTGTGCCACTTATAGTAATATTGTTAATGTTTTTATGGGCTTTTGAGTTATCGAAAGCTGCCCCAAGAGTTTTTTTTACCTGAGGAATGAAGTAAAAATATGCTAAGTAAATAGAAATAAACAAAATAATTTGGAAGAAAAAGCATGCAAGTTTTGTGCAGCAGATGGACAGCAAACAAACATTTATCAGCATGATCAAGCCAATGAAGGTGTCATCCCAGTGTGCCGCGGCAGTGAAAAAAAGTAAACTCAATGCTAGGGATCATTAGGAAGGGTATAGAAAATAAGTCAGCAAGTGTCATTTTGCCTCTTCATAAATCTATGGTGAGGCCCCATCTGGAGTATTGTGCACAGTTCTGGTGACCATACCTCCAGAAGGATATTATGGAAATGGAAAAAGTGCAGAGGAGGGCAACCAGAATGATTAGGGGACTGGAACATATTCCTTACCATCTGAGGTTGCAACGGCTGGGCCTCTTCACTCTTGAACGACGGCGCCTAAGAGGTGACCTGGCTGAAGTTTATAAAATCGTACACGGTGTGGACAAAGTAGATAAGAAAAAGCAGTTTTCCCTATTGCACAACACTAGAACTAGGGGGCACTCCATGAAACTTTTGGATGGTAGATCTCAAACAAATAAGAGAAAGTACTTAAAACGGGGGAAAGGGTCCCCCCCCCCCGAGCTTCAATATTTCCGGAAATTTTACATCTCTAGGTATACAATATTTTTTTTCCTGGTAGAACTCTGATATTTGGCTGTGAAACCAGAGGTTGGGCATTTGATTCACCACTGCATCTCTTTAATAGGGGCTGGACTCAGTGATCCATAGGGTTGCTTCCAGCTCTGCAGCTCTAAGATTATGATGATTACTTATTCTAATTTTTTTTCCTTGTAGAACTCTCAAGCATTATGACATTTTCTTCCTGCTTTTCACACTATATGTTGCTTTTTTGGCTAATAAAATGAAAAATCTGGAAATATTTAAGTACTGGGATTATTTCATACTAAATACATAGCACCACATTTTGGTATTACTGTATACATTGTGTCTGATCAAAGCATGTTTCTGCCCCAGTTCCCATAATTCTATATATAACATCAACAGATTCGCAACAGTTTTGTGAATGTTTATGCATTTAAAACCCCAAGTAAATCTCTTTTCCTCTTCCAAAACCCAGGGTCTTCCCCACCACCACCACCACCATTATATACAATGCAGAAAAATAAACCCACATAGGCGGTCTTCTATTCAGCAGGAGCTACCTGGGCTGCCAATCTAGTCTTTCTCCAAAGTTGAATTAGTTATTTTCTCTGTGGTACCAGCTGATGTCATTCCCTTCACAAAATAGCTGTGTCAAGCCAGATTTGATTCCTGAATTTTTTTGGACATTCTTTTGAAGGCACCAGGTTGGTGCTAGAGAGAAGCTATGAAGTCTCCCTTTGTCATATAAAAGGAGACCATAAAATTGTGCCCATATATTAAATGCCCTTCTTTAGAATACTGAGCAGCCAAGTTGCATTTGCTGGTACATACCTGGGTTTAGAAAATGGTGGCACCTAATTTTGTCATGGTAAATGATGCCAAAGTAGCTGTCCTTGATCTGCTGAACCCCAGAAGTGTGGCACGAATCCCACCAGTCCTTGCCAGAAGGCCACTGGGGATAATTAGCACTGTGGCCCAAAGAGTCTGGAGAGTATGCAATGGGGTATGATAGTGCCAGTAAAACAGAAACGGGGGGCATCAGTAAAGCTCAAGACTAGTGGAATTTAATGTTCTTTTTAAATCTAGCTTTAAACAAGTAGGCAGAAAAACTGCTACAGAGTATCAATCTGCCGTTTCCTTTTAAAAGAAAAGGACAGTCACTCTTGAAGAAGATCAGATTTTCCAACCAAGTTCTCACTTGGACCTTCTTCACTCATAGCAGCTGTAGAAGGCCTTCCATTTTCTGGCATACTTGACAGAGCTGCATGGGTTAAGCCAAGAATGCTTGACTTCTTCAGTTGAGTTACCTGGAATTCATACATCTCAGAAGGCTTTAGACACACCAGAGCAGGGTGGCACGTTTTCGGGTTTCAACATGCAGGAGCTGTAGCCAGCATATGAGATGGGAACATTCCATAAACCTCTTTGTAGATACAGTATCGGACAAATAGATATATTTCTCCACCTCTGGGGCTTGCTTTTTTTTTTGCTGTCCAGCCAACTAACTAAGCATTTGAAAAAGATTTGTTTATATGTCGACAAAACAAGAGTGAAGAACTTTGAGCACTTCAGTTTTTGTTGGGCTCTAAATCCCAGCTGATGTCCAAAATGATGGGGACTCTGCTCATACAATATGTGGAGCATAGATGTAGAGCAGTCCTTATCTTTGCCACAGTTAAATTGGATTCTGAAGAGTTGTATGATATTAATGCTTCACTTACAGTATGCTGAAGGATATAGAAGACCAACTGTAATGGAATGCTGAATATTTATAAAAGCTAGGCTATGAATATTTATAAAGTGGTATCTATTTACCCATCAAATAGCCTGTAGGTGTGGCAGGTGTGGCTATAGAGTATATAACCAAATGTCAGTTGGAATGCCAGAGGAATCAGGGCGGAATAGGTTCTACCTGGCCCAAGGTCTGGTTAGGTTCTGTTAGGGACTGGTTAGGGATTGTTCAGGGAACAGCTGAAGAAGAAAATGAGCAAATGATTGTTTTTGTTTTTAAAGTTAAAGAATTTTATTTATTTATTTATTTATTTATTTTAGAGTATTTTTACCCCACCTTTCTCCTTGAAAAAGGACCCAAGGTGGCTTACAGTAATGAGGGATAATACACAGTCCAGTACAAGTAAGACATGTCCAAGTATTTGAGAAAAAGGAATCGAAGGACATCTTACAGCATTAATAGACAATGTTACATTAAAGCAACACAGTTATAAGTAGTCATAAAGTACAAGCCTCAAGTGAATAGTATGCATTAAAGATGGGCACGACTCAGAAAAATTGTTCGTTTTCATTTTCGTTTTCGGCTAGGGGTCTGTTTCGGCTCGTTTCCGTTTTCGTGAGCTAATTTCAAAATTTTTCGTTTTCGTTTCGTTATGTAACGAAAACGAAAAAACGAAAACGAAAATAAATTTTTTTTCGTTTCTTCCCATTTAGCTCCATTATGTGTTTTTCCAGTAACGAAAACCGAAAATTGGCTCAAAATTAGTCGTTTCGTTTCCGTTTTGTTCCAGTTCTGAGCCGGTTTTCGTTTTGTTATGTAACGGAAACGAAAAACGAAAACGAAAACGAAAATACCGCTAAGTCGTGCCCATCTCTAGTATGCATTAGTATTTCTTTTTATTTCTGCAACTTAAATAAACTCCGTTGTTATTTTGAAACTTTAAAGCAGGCATCTGTCTTCGTTTATTTATTAGTTCAGGCATAAATAGTTTGGGAAAATGCTGGCAGTGGGAAGAAGTCAAGTCACATCCAGGTTTGCCACACCAACTAGCCACACAAAGATCACGGTCATAAGGTAATTTGTAAGTCACTACTATTGCATTTCAAATGATTATCTGAAGGCACTTCCAAGTTCTTCTGAGCACACCTCTCATCAAAACAAAACACACCATTTCCATTTGGCCCACAACCTGCGTGCTTCATTGTTACATGCTGATCTTCATCAGATTCTGGTGACCATCGTCATTAACTTGCATGGCATTTCTTCCCCACTGTGTTAGGCTGTTCATTCAAAAAGATGAAAAGAAGCCCAAGACTTTGAAACATCCAGTCAACACTATTCCTTTCTGGATGTCTGTGGGTGTTCTCTGCTTTCCCAAGTCCAGGAGGATGGCCCATCTTCTTCAGAGATGGGCTAACTTAAGCATCCTTCATCCAAAATTCCTGTTCAGTTGGACCAACGTTGTGTCTGGTCTGCAATCAAAGGCAGAAACAGGTCCATACAAAGCCTGAAGGAGGCCACAGAATCAGAGACGGAGCCTGCAACAGGCCTTGCTCAGTGAGAAGAGTTTCCCTTGGGGAGGTCATCTTTCCAAAAATAGTACCCGTCTTGGTTCCTGCTATAATTACCTCAGCTTCAGAAGACAATACTGTCCTTAGAGAAGGTACACATGCACGGATCACCTAGCCAGCATGCCTGGGACCCCTAGTGGCTGGAGTATTGGGGGAGCTGTAGTGGGGAAATTGGGACTTTTTCCAGCCTCTGAGCAAATATATGATCATTACTATTATGAGTAATAATACTTAGGAGCAATTCTCTCTCTTCAGCTCAGCTGCACACAGAGGTGCTTCACATGCCACCCAAAGAATTACAACTTTCTCTCCTCTTCCACTCTGTGAACATGATTTTTCCCCTGTGGACAATGGTTCTGTGTCATGAACAACTACATGATTCGCAATAATCAGCAGGTTTTGGTTCCTTCACCACATGCTGGCCAGGCTGCAGTTATTGAGTTTGGGCCCGCCATCAGCGCAGGGCTTTTGTGATGGCCTGAGCGGTAGCACTTAGATGTAAAATGTTCCCAATGGTTATAATACAGTCTGGGGGGGGGAAATAAAAGTGCCTTCACATATTTTTTTTCACTCCTGAGACATTAAAACCCTATAGCCAAAAATGTTTGTTTTGTGAAAGATTTGTTAGCTTACAATTGTTATGTACTGTATATAATTTTGGAAGGGAAATTGTACCTGGCAAAATCTGGATTGGGAACCAGTAACATTTAATTTACTTTTTTCATGTGTACAGTGCACTTTTTATGATAATTTGAAACAAAGGCTGAAATCTTCTTTAGTATACTAAGTTGTACTAAAAGTTGATCATGGAATAAATAGGGATTTGATGAGTCAACTCCTCTATAAGGCCCATTGATTCAGTTCAGCCTATTCTCACTGCAACACTAAGTAGGATTTCAGGCACGACGTCATTGTGACATGACCTGAATAGAGCAGCCATGCTGTTATAACATTTCTTACACAATTGTAAAATACATACCAGTAATTGAAATAGTAGTGTTACATCCTAGGCTATCACTTTCTTAACAGTTCTGTCAACCATGAGCTTTTTCAGGTTTAAGAACTTGGATGTGTCTTGTAAATGATATAATAAAAGTTATACCAGCTTAATAAAAACTGCAAAGAGATGAAATGAATTAGAAATTTGCAGCTCTGGTGTCAATTCTTAAACACTACTTAATATATGGAGAAAGGTCAGAAATAGTGAATCTACAAAAGTCAGTGAGAGTCTCTTTGACATGAATAAATATTCTAGAGCAGCTATTCTGAACTTCTTTTTTGCCACAGGCACAAGCACAATATGAAAGAAATATAGGTTGAATCAGGATTGCATATATAATGAACGGCCATATAAGGTAGTGTGTGAAGAATCGTTTCCAGTCTGTTGCAGAATATTATATTCAGAATGGCCGTTCTTGAGTACCACATGTTATGAAATCCTCGTGAAAAATAAGTTGTGCTGTGTAAAACAGTATTTTATTTTAAAAAGCATTTTGAGAATTAAAGCTGGTGTGCAGAAAGGTCACTGTCTTAAAATATAATCCAGCAGAAGCTCAGAAGCTCACTTTACCTTTAAGATGGCCAACTGATTTATTGTTAGATGAGGGGCATTTTCACCGAGGCTTTCAAGAACGATGCAACATGACCTGGAACTGGACCTTTTCAATATGACCTGCAACTGGACCTCTTCAAGTTGTCCAGTAGTCAGAAAGGCACATTTTCTTAACTATTATGTCATCTTTCCTTAAAAATCTGAGATATACATGTGTGTTTTCCACTGAATTACAAGTTATGGAGAAACTGAATGTTGTTATTTAGCAATTAAAATAAGTCCTTGCTAGGAAGCTCTAGCTAGAGCATTTAGCAGAACAATGAGCCAGAATCATAGGTTTTATTCCCCTCTAATCTGTTTTCCTTTTGCTTGTTTGTAACATGAGCAAGCAGTAAATTAAAACATAATGAAGAAGTGTGATTCAAACCTACAGCTTTCTGCACTCCAAGGCTCTGTGCAGAGAAAGCATGAGTCTGTCTAGGGCAGTTGCTGCAGTGTCTCTGATCTCCGTGGTGTGCTTAGATTTCAGTTAATTTCCAGGAAGCATACAGTAGCAAGTCCAATCTGACTCCACACAAGGAAAGTTAGTAGAGGACATAGAAGGTAAGCTGTATACACTCACTCCTCCAATTCTTTTCCCAGGACTTCACCTCTTTCTGCAAAAGCAGCTAGAGGTTTTGGTATCTTTTTAGTACAGTAAGTTACATGTATGGCAGATGCAGTGGGCAGCATAGAGATTTATTATAGGCTTGCATGTAATGCAACCTGAAACCCACATGTGAGCCTCCTTCTCTTGAATTGCTATTTAAGCTCTGGACTTTACACCTCCAGCATATTTCCTTATGTGATAGAACAGTGTCCTCCTGCCCTGCTCCACTTATGGCTAGCTCAGCATTCCTCCTATATTTAGGGAACTTGGGCCCTGAAATTAGTGCTTGGTATACAAGTAGCATATTCTTTTTAAATGATCTAGACAATTTGAAATGTAGCCCTCCCAGAAGATGGCAAATGGGAGTGCAAAAAAGGCAAGGGAGGAGAAAAAGAAAGAACAAGAGGAAATTGGGGGGGGGGGGGCAGAGAATCAATTTGTTGATGAGAATTTGTATAATGTGCCTTGTTCTAGGTGTATGCATAAAGAAGGCAGAGGTGCTTGTATGACACCAAAAGAGAGGTGGGGTGTACTGTGTTTGAAGGCAGTGTTTGGTTTTCAAGACAGAGTTAGCTGTGAAAAGACAGGGCATGGGAACAGAACTATCTCCAGGCATAGCAGGGAAGGATTCTCCTCTCAGTTTTCTAGGAGGGAAAACAGATCAGCATAATCTTAAATGGGGCTTCAGATTGTGATATACTGGACTGGATGGGCCTTTGATGTGATCCAGCAGAACTTCTATGGTTTAAAGTTGCACATAGAACTCAGCAGAGTTTACATGTGCTCATGTGGTTCAAAAACTTTAACTTCAATTTATATTACTCTCACACAAATGTCTAATTAATATCAGATTTATGTGATTTGGCCAAGACAAAAGAGGGCATTCATAAGAAGGGTGCTGCCAGCAAGAAAAAGGAAGTAGATGTAAGGCATCTTGGGTTTCAAAACGTGGATCACTGACATGTCCTCTAATTCTTAGATCTTCATGGCAACTTGTCAAAGGGAAGACTGAGAAATAGATTTGCTGTGTCATGTGACCTATGAGATCTATTGAGTCTCCTTCTGATGAATAATTCTCTGGACCTTTCTTTTTTTGACCAAGCTGCTGTGAATATTTCAAATGAGGCTTTTTCTTGGACCGTTTTCCAAGGCCATTCAGAGTTGTACAAGAGATGCTTTCACCTCTGCCCCTGCTTACCATAAAAAACAAAAAATGCTAAGGAGGAAAGATTTGATAGTTTTGGGTGTCTTTTGATTCATAGTTCTATCTATCTGGCAGCACCCATGAAATCAATGTAGCCTGCAAAATGTTCTAATCTAGCCAGATTATTTAAAGCTAAGGAGCAATAGCTGGGCACTGATTTAACTTACCACAGCTTCAAAGTGCCTCATTGCTGGCTGGTCCATCTCTGCTGTGTCTTTGCATTAACACTTCCTGTGTAAGTGTCAAAGTATGTGAAATTTACAATGTGGCAGCAACTGTAGATCAAGTAACCAGAATTATAGGAATATTCAGACTGTGATGACTCTTCAGGTGCGGCTGGACCACACAGAGAACAGCAAGGTTGAACAACACACACAGGCCTATCCCTGCTGTGGTGACAGGGAAGCTCTTTGGCATGTGGTCAGTTTCAAAAAGAAGGCAATCGAGTCTGGGAATCAATTTAGTGGTTGGAGACTGCCAGGGCAATACTCTACTATGGAGGCTAATATTTGGGCTTTCTTGCCCTGCTGGTGAAGCGGTTTATAAACTAGCACAGTGATGGGGATCCTGGAGGTTTTTTTTAAACATTCGTCACTTATCTGACCAGCCAAGTGACATGCCACTAAAAACAAAGGCTAAAATCATCCGTACTATAGTACAGTGGTACCTCTTAAGACAAATGCCTCGTAAGACAAAAAACTCATAGGAAGAAAAAAATTCCAGGTATAGGCATGTTTTGTATGACAAAAAATTCCCCATGGGATGCTTTGCCAGATGAAAAACTGTTCCACATGTACCCAGGACAACCCCCCCCCCCCGTTATTTTTGTCTTTTTTTAGCCTCTGGGAAGGATTAATCCATTCCCAATGCCTTCCCATGGGAAACTGTTTAATAAGACAAAATTTTCTTAAAATAAAGTGACCCATAGACTGAATTAAATTTGTTTTAAGATGTACCACTGTATTCCTGATTACAGCGTACACATGTTTAGAATGGGCAGAGAAGAAAGCTGCTGGGAAATTTGTTGGAAACACAGCATTGGAGCTGAGCTCTTCAGATACCAAGGAGGGTCAGAAAGACAGATAAGTAGCTGCTAAACAAATCTGACCTGAACTCTCACTAGAAATCAAATGACCACACTAAGGCTGGACATATCACAATGAGGCAGGATGCCACAGAGAAGCCAGTGATGCCAGGAAAAGGGGAAGGCAGTAGGACATGAGGAAGGGCTAACCTGAGATAGATTGGTTCAAGAAGAGAACCCATAACCTTTAGTTTGCCAGACCTGAGCGGACATGTGAATAGGACCTTTTGGAAATCAGGAGGACCTCAGGGAGCCGCCATCAATTGGAAGGGAAGAAAGTAAAAGGCGGATCTCGACGGATCCTCTTGATTTCACATGATTTTACCCAGACCCAATTGGAAGCGCAAAGACGGCCCTTAACATGTCTTTCTGATGCCTTCTACTCCCAATCAAGCCTCATGGTTGTGTGTGGGGTGGGTGGGGGGTGTCGGTGCGGTGGGCGTGGTCGTGGTCCCTGAACTCGCCCGCTCTGGGCCATCATCACCTTGCCAAGCAGCAGCATCTCTCCTGCCTTTGCCGCTCCCTTTACCCTTCTCTTATTCCGACCATCTGCCGCCAAGCCTGGCTTTTCCACGCGCCAGCTGACGGCCTCCCGTCCCTACGGCGCTGCCTTCCCGCCGCGGGACTTCCCATCCCGGCGTCGGTTCGGATCGTCGGTGGGTTCTCCGGCTCCGATCTCCTGAGCCACGAACAGCAAAGCCAAGGGAAGCGTCCGCCACCACGGTGGCTGGGCCAGGTGGGTGCGCGCGGATCGGAAGGGGCAGCTTCTGCCTGGCTAGGCACCGCGAGCGCCCAGCTAAGAGCACAGGCTGAGCGGATGCCCTCGCTTCATTTTCGGGGCAGCGGGGAGGAGAAAGCCTTTCGGCTGGGAAACGAGGCAGACTCTCCCATCCGAAACGGGCGGTTCATGGACGGGTGGAAAAGCGTTGATCTGCCTGCGTAACGGGCATCCTCCATAAACAGGTGCCTGGGGCTCCGCGTAGAATTTTCCTATTTTGTATGCTTAAGCCTTTCATGTCCGGGATCTGATAGCTGTTGTGAGTTTTTCGGGCTGTTTGGCCCCGAGTTCTGGACACGGCCAAACAGCCTTATGAAACCCACAACAGCTATTTTTTTCCTATTTTCCCCGTCAAGCAACTGTTTCTGCCACGCTGCGCCTGGGGTGGAAACGGTCCGACCACCAGTATTTTTCGCCCGTGCTTGACTCCCATCACAACCGCTTCCTATCGGCTCCTTCGGCTTCCGCAGAAGGGAAAAGGGGTTTGAGCCGTGTGACGCCCAACCCCACAAAAACCAACACTGACTGAGTGCACAAGGATAGCCCCGCAGGAGTTACACAGGAGGGCGGGAACAGACACTCCGCTGTAGTGCGCTAGCCAATCACAGCTCGGTACGAAGCCCCCCTCATCAGGACCAATCACATCAGGGCCTGGCAAGATCCCGCTTCGGAATCCTATTGGCTGGTGGGCCCCGAAGCCTCCGGCGCGGAGCTCGGCGCACGCGCACTCCAGGCTGGCGTGTGGAAACCCGGTTGTCCGCTGACAGGGCCGCAGCCGTCCCCGGCGTCGAGTAGAGGCTCGAACCCGGACTTGCCGCTCCTGCGCTCGCTTGCTCTCTCCCTTTTCTTTCCGGCTCCTCCTCCTCCTCCGCCGCCGCCGCCACCGCCAGCCACGGTCTCCATTTTGCCGCCATGTTCCTCACTCGCTCCGAGTACGACCGGTGAGTGCCGCCGCCAGGGGCGGAAGGGGAGCGCGGCCTTGTTCCCCGGCCGGGGGCTGAGTCACTGTGGGCGGCCTGGCTGGTTGGCTGGCTCCCCGGTCGGGTTCTTCTTCCCGGCCTTCTTGCCCCGTTCCCTCGCGCCTCCTCCTCCGCCTTTCAGCCCTCCGGCTCTGTGGGGCCCGCGGGTGCATTTTGGCCCCGCTCCCTCCGAACCCCTTTCCTTGAGGGAGAGGAAGGAGGCTGAGGAGCGGCGAGGTAAAGAGAGGGAGGAGAGGGACAAGTGGGGAGCCTTGGGCACAGGCTGGGCCAGGGCTCCCTTTTAGCCGCACTCGCGTGGAGGCGAGAGCTGTGGAAATCGGCGATGGGGAATCGGGTGGGGACAGGATGTACAAAATGTGCCGTGGAGGGAAGCCTCCACCCCCCCCCCCGCACGCACCCACCCACCCAACAGTGGGCCACAGGCTCAATGCGCTTTCTTTCCCCGGCTCTCTCCTATTGTTTCCTCCCTCCCTTCCTCCCTCCCTCCCTTCCTTCCTTCCTTCCTTCCAGCCAGATGTACAGATGCAGAGACTGAAGAAGGCTAAATGGCGAAAGCCAGTTGTCTAGGGCTACTGGAAGAATGGTTATTTGGATGAACATGGGGATGTTTTCAAGTGGCCCGAAAAAGTCACAAGTTGATCGATTTCAGCATTTAGTCATAACCAACCCCCCAGTGCTTTCAGAGCATCAACATGCAGTGCCCAGATATTCAGTGTTAGGAAGAACAGCACAGGGGCTGGGGCGTTTGCTTCTTTCACGTGTCTTTGTATGTAACTCATGCCCCTTCATTTGCTTCTTTTTCAGAAATGTATAGTGGCTAACCTGGTACTTACAAATTGCTTTGATCATGGCAGCTTTGAATTGCTTCCCTTCGTGGCAGATTGAGTCTAACTGTATTGTAGAATAGAAACGTGTTACCTAAACCGCTGTGTATAGTCAAGGCCTCAGTCAGTTCCTTAGTCATAGTGACAAGTCTGGAAGCTTTTGCTTTCAGTTACACTGAACTGGGTAGAAGAGGTTATGAATGATTCATCCCACTTTAACAACTCAAGTGGAACAACAGTTCAGAGCTGAAACAGGTGACTTGGAGCTTTAAAATGCCAATTTGGAGTGAAGATTAATTCCACCATGCAGAAAGTTTGAAATGTATATGCAGAAACCTAGATGACTTTAATTGTATAAATAAATCTAATGGGAAGATATAAGCAAGAGATGAGTGCCCCAGAAGGTTGAAGCCCCTGCCAAGGAACACTAGGCTGATCCTCTCTGTGCTGGCTTTTCATTGGGAGAGAAACTTTTTATGCAGGCAGGTTTTTGAGGTTAGTTACTTTTTAAAGGGATATGGATTGCTAAGGTTTTTATTTCAGTTAGCAGTGTGCTTTAATATTTATATGTTTAATTAAACTTCTTTTTTTCTACTTTTATTATTCTTATTATTCTGGGGGGGGCAGAAAGGTGGAATATAAAGGTAATAAATAATATAGATTTAATAAGCAAAGTACCCCAGAAACATAGAGGGGAGGCGACATAAAAATTAATGGAAACCACTGTATACAAATTTCTGTGTTCTATATGCCTAAAAATACTTCAAAAAGTAACAGGGTAAAGTAAAGTATTCTTACAGCTATGGGAAAATGTAGGCATAAGTTCTTAAAAATCTATGAAAACTGAACTTAAATTGCAGGCAAATTCTTAAGTCAGAATTCAATCCAAAATTATGTTTCAAAAGAGAATTAAGAATGTTTAAATCATATTCTAAAAATGCTGGATCTAATAGCCTTAAAAGGCACATTTAAAAAGCAGTACATAGTCCTTAAGAGTAAAAAAAATTAAAATGATTTCCTTAGTCTCGAAGCACATTAAACAAAACCACAAAATATTTCTAATTACTCACCCAATTTGAATCCATGGAGGAAAATCCATACTGATTTTTGACACTGAGGTTATGGAAATGAAACCTGTGATTGTGCTGGTACATGATTGTTGCTCTTTGATATTTTTCTGGCCCAAGTGGCATGAAGCTGCTATGATGTAATAAGTTCCTGAGGGGGGGGGGAATTCAGCAGAAAATTCTGTTGTTCCTGTAGAGTGTATAATTCCATGAGTTTGCACGTTAATATCTGGCAAGCTGCCATGAACATCATTGCTTTGACTAATACTCTGTAAAGCTTGAAAGACTAATGACTGCCTGTACCAGGGTCCTGGAATGCCAGAATATTGTAGCTATAGGACTTGCAGACTCCACCTCCATGTTATATATTGCAGCATAAATTGTTATGTTGCAAGGACTTTGCTCAGCTGGAGGCCTGGCTAGTCATTTTGCAGTGATTTTAGTAAACCTATTGTTCAAGGTACAATTTTTAAAGCACTTTCATTGTAGGACTACTTTTTCTATATCCTCCTGAATTATTTCAACACTCTATTCATACAAAATTTTACACCTTAACATCCTTGGTAACTGGTGGACATGGCTGTTGTGCTCATAAATATTTTCTTCTGTTAAAATTCCAGTAGTTGATTTAATTAATTAATTAATGTGCTGGGAAAGTATTACAGTAATCCCCAGCCACATTGCAATTCATATATTTTGGTCCCGGTATATCATGGATTTTTATTTGGAGAGAAGCGACCTGCCCTGCAGGAGTTGGTAAGTGCATGTGCTGAGGGGGTTGAAAGAAGAGACATGCAGCTTTCACCCTTCTGGCACCTTGGTGACCTGCCCTGAGTGAGTGGACAAAAAGTCACCACGCCTGAAGTAGGGAAAAGCCACTTCACTTCAGCCAGCTGGGTCCTTTGCTACCAGCCGCCCGCCTTGGCTCCCTGTGATGATGGCGAGCAGCGGGCAAGTGGCTTCACTTCTGTCCAGTGGCTTCACTCCCGCCTGCCAGTTTTGCTTCAGTTTTGCTTTGCTTGCCACCACTGCAGGGAGTAAAGCTGAGTGGCTGGTGGCAAATAAGCTAGCTGGCTGAAGCAAAGCTGATTGTTGCTTGCCATGGCCACCCGCATACCACTCGCTGCCACCACAGGGAGCAAAGTCAGATGGTTGGTGGCAAAGGAGCCAGCTGGCTGAAGCAAAACTCATAGTCGCTTGCCACAGACACCAGCCCACCACTTAGTACCATGATGGGGAGCAAAGCCGGGTGGCTGGTGGCAAAGCTTTCTCCCCACTTTGGTGCTTTCAGCTTTTGGGCACCTGAAAATGAGGTGGGTGGCAAAAAGCCAAACCCACCAACGTGGGGAGAAGCCTTCCCCCTGCTTTTGTGTGTTGGGCTTTCGGGCGTCAGCTGCAACATCTCCTTTTTCCCACTAGGCACCCAGCGGGGAAAAGGAGGTAGGTGGCAAAAAGCCAAACCCACCAAAGCAGAAAGAAGGCTTTCCCCCACTTTAATACTTTCTGTTTTCTGAAGTCTGCTGCAATGCCTCCTTTTTCCCGCTGGGCATCGATGGGGCTTCCACTTCCTATTCCCGCAGAGCAGGTCGCCAAGGTGCCGGAAGGGTGAAAGCCGTGCGGCACATCTTTCATCCCCTTAGCACTTGCTCTTACCCACTCCCGCAGGGCAGGTTGCCGAGGTGTCTGCATAACGCACATTTTCCCTTATCATGGGTGGTTAGGGCACCTAACCCCCTCAATAAACGGGAGACTACAGTGCAATGGCCAGTTCACTCAAATAAGTATGCTTAACATCACTTTGGGTTCATTTTGTATTGTTTCATTGTTTTGAATGTAGTGTATACTGTTCATAGAACTTCAGTTCTGAGGTTTACAAATGGAAATGCCTCATACTTACAGCACTTGGCACCATTAGTTCTAGTGAATAAGTAGTTTTCTGATACTATCAAGTTTTAAATTTATTTCTGAAGGTTCTAATGCTGAATTCCAAGAATCAACATGAATGATTAGGCTGAGAATTTGACTTTTTTTTTTAATTACAGAGGTGTGAATACTTTTTCTCCCGAGGGACGCTTATTCCAGGTGGAATATGCCATTGAAGCTATCAAGGTATGATGCTCTTTTTTGTCGATAAAGTGACTCATGCTGTTTAATAAAGCAGGCTGAATTGGACTGGAACAGCTCAAAGCAATGGTTAAGACTATATACGAGCATGAAGTGCTATGAACCTCCTTCCTCCTGTGGCTAGGATGCTTTGTGGTCAGTGCACCACTGAGGGGCAGGGTGCTTTGCTGGTGGCACACAAGTCCAGAAGACAGTTGCAGATTCAAATCTGAAGACTTTGGAAAAGGAATGGCTGACTCCAGCATGACACAGTTTGGGGACTGCTGTATGCAGAAATGTCACTAGCAATGGGGTCCATGCACAATGGGTGCAAAATGGACCTTTCTGTCAAACATGCCCTCTCCAACACTGCCCTCTTTGTCTAGTGATATGCATCTTGACCTTACCAGCTTCCAGACTAGAAATGTTAATGTTGAGATTTCACTTAAAATTTAGCTACTAATTTAATATGTGGACATGTTCTTGTTTTTACTGCTTATCTACTTTTTTCTGTTTCTTATTTAATCAATCACCTGGTTATTTTTACTCTCATTTTAGTTTCATTTTAGTTTATTGTTGTTGATTTATGTAGTTATATTTTGTTTATATTGTTGTATTTTGGTTATTTAAATGTGTTACTTTGTTATGTTGCTATTCTATGTTGTAAACCACCCAGAGTAGCCTTCGGGCTAGATGGGCGGTATAAAAGTTGAATAATAAATAAATAAATATTCATTGTCATCAACATCACATATCCACAGTACATCATCTAAAAGAAAGGTAAAAACCATCCAAGATCTATCACAATAGATAAGTTTGTGATAAAACCCAGCAGTTTAGAAAAAGGGGTAATTTATGCCCAGATTGTTTATGCAAGAAACTCTTATTTCCATCTTATTGAAAACACTTCATTAATATGATTCAGTCATTGACACCAGGATACAGTCCACCTAGCAGAACAGATGTTGCAGGGAAACTGCTGGATAAATTGTATGACAAAGAAATTGAGCAATGTACAACAACTATAGAGCGTAAAATTGTTAATCTAAGCCTTTATGGGTGGAGTAATGTCCACAATGATGCTATCGTATGTGCTTGTACAACAACAGAAGAAGAGAATGTCTTCCTTGCAGAAACAATTGATACATCAGGAAATGCACACACAGCGGAATACTTACAAGAAGTAGCAAGAAAAGCTATAATAAAATGCAAACAAGCATTCAAATGTCTAGTACGCAGTTTGGTCACAGACAGTGCTGCAAATGTATCCAAGAGGAGAAGAAATTTAGAACTGTGTGAAGAGAATATCAAGGTAATAATATATGGTTGTAGTGCTCATTTGATGCACCTAGCAAAAGACTTCAGTGTTCCAGAAATAAAGACTAATGTTGAAATTGTTAAATACTTTCGTAACAATCATTTTGCAGCAGACGCTCTCAAAAGAATGGGTGGAACAAAGCTAACACTGCACAATAAGTTAGATGGAACTCTGTAGTGGACTATTTTGAGCAGTCTATCAAGAACTGGCCTATTCTGATGACAGTTTATGAAGAAAATCGAGAGAAAATTGGTGGCACAGCCATGGCCAAAATCCTCAACATTGGGCTTAAGAGAAATGTTGAACATATGCTGACCATCCTGAAACCCATTTCTGAAGCTTTAAACAAAATACAGAAACATACCTGTTTTCTTTCTGATGCTGTTGAAATATGGAAAGAACTGAGTGAGCACTTAAAAACAGAACTACACAATGACATAATTAAATTACAAGTATTAGAAAATGGATGGGACAAGCAGTGCCTCGAGCTCATTTTCTCGCAAATATTGTCAATATCCAGTACCAGGGTCAAACCTTAAGTACTGAAGAAGAGGAATTAACTATGACATGGGTATCCAGCAATCATCCATCTGTAATGCCAACTATGGGCCTTTTTACACGACCCCTAAGATCCGCTGGTCCCTTAAATTCGGACCAGAGATCTTGAGGGTTTGTCGCTCTCCCTGCGTTCCCACCCCCTCCGCACTTCCTTGTTCTGTCTGCGTGAGGGGAGGGAGGGAAAAAAGCCTTAAAAAGGGACAAAAGAATAAAGCCTTACCTCCGGTGACGGTGGAAATTGCTCCGAGCCCCGTTCACTTCCTGGTTCCTCTTAAAGGGGCGGGAGGCAAAAGAAAAACAACAAAAAGAAGCGAGGAGAGCCCGGCACTCTGCGCATCAAAATTTTTCACTCTCCCAGAGCAGGTACTTGAAAGGTGCACTGGGTCACGCTTAGGTGGGCGGGGTCGCACTTAATTTTCTGTTAGCTCCGGAGCTGGTGGGGAAACATTTTTAAGCTCCGGAGCTTGCAGCCATTTGCTGCGGAGCTTAGGGGTCGTGTATAAACGCCCTATATTAAACGTCAGAGCTAGGGGGGAACTATTCAAGAAATCTATGTTTGCCAATGATGTTTTAAAGAAAGTCACACTAGTGAACTGGTGGAAGTCACACTTCGAGTTAGAGATGGTCCAGGTAATGATTTCACTTTTAACAGCAGTAGCTTCTACTGGTGTGGAAAGAATATTATCTTCCTTTGGACTGATTCATTCTAAATTGAGAAATCGTTTGGGACCCGATAAAGCAGGAAAGCTTGTTTTTCTTTTCCAAATTATGAACAAACAATAAAATGAAGATGAAGATTAGTGAGCTGCAGAAGACAGTATATTTTAAGTTTTTCATGTGGACCTGGCTGATGTAGTCAATGACTGTCAGTCTAAGTTTTTTAAAATATATTTTAACCACTTCAGTTAACAAACATGGATATTTAAGCAAGTACAAGCATGCATAAGGCTGTATAATGTTATTGTTTTGGTTAAGTAAAACTACAGTATTTAAATTGTTATTATTAAGGTAATGATTATTTTTCTCCTTCCAATAAAGCACAACATAACATTTGTCCAAATATGAATGATTAACCTATTAAACTGGAGATAGTTCACCTTGCAATAATTTCATAATTATCAATCTATGTATTTCTAATGGTATATAACTACAAAATCAGTAATTTTATGATATAACTGTAAAACTAATCTAAAAAGTTATTTTTCTAAAAATGAAACCTTCATCTGGTTGTAAATATTAAGATTAAAACAAATCCAGCAAAAATGAGTCTTTATGTAGAAAATATTGATTTAAATTGAGTCTTACTGACTAGTGATTTAAATCGTGATTTAAATCAAATCCACCCTGGTGCTTGCTCACACACCCAGTTGCATAACAAAGGCATGTCCTAGCACCTCAACAACTCACAGTTATCTATAGCAAGGTACAAGAATCATATGTAAACATAAGAGTTCTGGCCACTGTGTCATATCACTGGACAGTTATCTCAGATAAGCTCTAGTCATGTAATTAAATGTTGATTGACTTGAATATTTGCATAATGTGTATAATTTTAGTGTTTCCCACAGTGGATTTGCAGAATTTGACTGTGTAGGTAGAAATCTGATGGTGTATGTCTATGTATTTTACCTACAATAACATTACAGGTTAATTCATAATTATTTTTCTCCTTTGGGATAACAGAATAAATAAGAGTGTCTTAAGTTGCATGCTGTTGAAATTATATGGCATAGCATAGGAAGAGCTGCTGCAATTACAATCCTTGCTCACCTGTTATGCTGGTCATATGAGTAGATGACTAATGTGTGTAGGCTTGATGTTTTCAGTCATCATCCTTCTCATGGTGACTGCAGTCTCACTGTATGGTGAATGTGACAAGTATCCAGTTTTCTTTACCACTCTGAAACTATATAAGTGAACAGGTTATCCTAACAATTGCAAGACAATCTCAGATTTCCCCCCTCCCCCGGTTCACTTTAAAGTAATCAAGCTGTATGCTGCCTATAAGCCAGGGGTGTCCAAACTTTTTGCAATAAGGGTCAGATTTGGTGAGGTGAAAATGTGTGGGGGCCGACCATTCAGCTGCATTTGGCCCCCGGGCTGGACTTTGGACAAGTTTCTATAACATGCAAGGAGGCAGGGAGTACGCTACAGCAACGGAGCTGGGCGCAGGTAGGCTGGGAAGGTGGCTGGGGGGACGGACAGAGGCTGGCTGGGCAGGCAAACTGTAAAACTGCAAGCTGACATCTCTATCCGGAATGGGGAGGGGCCAGCTGGTGGGGATGCATGACAGGCTGAGCTGTCGGGGAGAAGTGGCTGTGGGCCACTTGAAATTTGAAAATGGGCTGCATTTGGCCCCTGGGCCTGACTTTGGACATGCCTGCTATAAGCCTTTCCAACAGACACATCTCACTCTCTGGCACCTAGATCAGCATCATCCTTGGAAACAATATCAGTGTACCCCTGACCCATAAAAGTGAAGACACTATACCCTTTGCCTGACTTTCCGGTCAAAAACCTGATTTGGATCAAAGCCATTGAAATCAGTGGTTTCACTAGGCTCAATTTTCATGTACTATAAAAATGTGATCTCTTTAAATTGCTATCCGCCTAATACCTCATTGATTGGACTTGAAGCATTAATAGAATATGAGTAATTGATGTATGGATAAAGCCATGGATGCCAATGTTTAATGGATTCTGATATCAGTTGTATGGCAGCTCTACAGGTTTTGAAGTCCAAAATTACTGATTAAATGCTACTCCCTGGTCAATTGAACCATTACAATTCCATTTTCTACCTAACCTATTAGGGTTACTCAGATGTGTTCCCTATTTGATCCTTTCTTCTTGAGATCAGCTTGTCCTCATTGGAGAGAATGACATGGCTGATATAATTTCAGTTTTGACTAAAAAAATAGTTTTATAGTTGAGACCCAGACAGCCTGTTATAACAAATTTTTCTGGATTCTGAGCCTCCTTTTTTTTTTTTTGGTCAATTGCCCTTCTTAAGCATTGAAATTGATTGGTTTTTAGCTAGTGATTCCCTAGGGTCATTAAGTAAAAGCTAGCCTTTTCAAATAAAGGAAGAATTTTGGACATAGACTTTCAGGAATTATGGAACACAGATAACAAGACCTGTTCTCCATTTCCCCCCATTTTCCTCTTAAAATTGGACATATGGCTGTTTTTCTCTCTGTGCTTAAATGTCCACATAATCATTATTGCAGGGTAGGTGTAATACAATCCCTTATCCTGAAAGACGTTCCCCATATGAGCAGGGTGTCCTGGAAACCCTTGCTCATATGCTTTTGTATTGTCCACCCCACCTGGACTACCACATAAAGTATATTGCCTGGATCTTATTAAAGCGGTAGGGGAAATCTGATCTGGATAAAGTTAACTTTATGTTATCATCGGAGGTGGAAGATATTATGGAAAGGGTGCCAGACTTTCTTGTCTCAATTGTTAGGAGCCAGACAAAATTTTGTACCTGTTTGAATGTTTCTGCCTTTGGTATTGTGTAAATATGGGTATTTAACAAACTTATGTTTTACCACTTTATGCCAATAAACGTGGTATCATCATGTTATTTTTACTGTTGTTACTACTACTACTACTACTACTACTACTACTGCTGCTGCTGCTGCTAGTAGTAGTAGTAGTAGTAGTAGTAGTAGTAGTAGTAGTAGTAGTAGCAGCAGCAGCAGGAGGAGTAAAGCAAAGCAAAGCAAAGTGTTTTGCTTATATACTGCCCATACCACTTCAAGTAGTCTCTGAGTGGTTTACACTTTTTTAATTACACTATGCAGGCTGCACTGTGGCCCCCCCCCCCAGCAAGTTGGGTACTCATTTTACCGACCTCGGAAGGATGGAAGACTGAGTCAACCATGAGCCTGCTACCTGGGATTGAACCCCAGGTCGTGAGCACAGTTTTACCTGCAGTACAGGCACTTAACCACTGCACCATGGGGCTCAGTTACTTTAACTTTGAAGTTGGAGTAATAAATTCATAACCTGTAAAAATGCAGTCATAGTTATTAAATGTTTCAGCAATATTGGAGGAATAATTTTAACTCTCAGGTGTCTATTCATGGCAGTTTGATTTTTACTTCTCACCATTTTCTATGTAGCATGCATATGTCATCTTCTGTTAATGGAAATTTGCCTTTTACTTGTAACCCTTTTATAGATAGCATGTGTTATCTGTAAATGTTCAGTGCCTGGTGACTGCACAACATGCATGTTATGAGGGAGCATTTCCAAGCATATAGGCAGTAGGAATAGTTCTGTGTAATACCAGAAGTGATTTGGTAGCAGTTATTTTTCTTCTTTTTTTAAAGCTTGGTTCTACAGCAATTGGAATTCAGACATCAGAAGGGGTTTGTCTGGCTGTGGAGAAAAGGATCACGTCCCCACTCATGGAACCCAGCAGTATCGAGAAAATTGTAGAAATAGATTCCCACATAGGTAAGAATATGAAAATTTGTTTATTTAGTAAAGCCTATAGGCAAAATTTTGTAAGATATAAAAATCCCAAGGGGGAGGGGACCACTAATATTTTGTGAATTATGTTTTATGTCTTAATATTATGTGTATTTTGGAAATTGTAATAATAATAAAAAGTAAAGCCTGTAATATAATTACAGCGTAACATCCTTCCTCTGTAAGTCTCTTGATGGTAAATTCACAAAGTACTGTGCAGACTTCATATGGTAGGAAATTAATATTTAATGTTTTCCAGGCTCTAGGCCAGAGAACATAGTTACAAGAGCAGGAAGCAGCAGCTGGAACTTGCTTCTGTGTGACCTCACTAGTGAAGGCTTGTCCCCAGATTTAGAACTTAGAGGGCGGAGAATTGCAATACAAACACTTGACCCCTCGCCAGCTTCTATGTTGGAAGCTCAGTGATTGGACCACTAATGTTAGCTTGTCCTCAGTGCTCAGAACGGTTTCTTACATTGACATGCACACATCAGTTGAAAACTGGAGCTTTGCTTGTAAGGAATTTGCATATTATTAACCCGGTTTCTTCAGAGTGGATCATCTTTAAAACAGTATCCATTTTTCACTAACACATGTAGAAGACATTCTTGAAATTATCTTTATTAATCAATACTTAATTAGTCTTTAATATGAGATAATTGCCAGATTTATTTCTATGGCATCTGCACTTATGGCCCTTTGACTTGTAGCACTTCTTCCTTGAGCACAGTCCTGCTCTAAGACAGAATGTTCATATTCGTTGGACTGTTCATATTCCCCAGCTATTACTGGGTTTTTCTAACTTAGTGCTGCCTTATTAGGAACAGGGAAATCTTTCCGTTTTCATCTCGGCTATAAAATACAGTACCATGTCCGTATCCACTGATTTGCCATCAGTATATTCAGTTATTCGTGGTTGGGAATCAGGAGGTGGTGGGGTACGGGGGGCGAAAGTTGTGCCATGCTGCCTGGGCAGTGGACCGGGCAGCACTTTTGCCCCCAGCACCCTATCATCCCCACTGGGCAGCATGGAGGGTGGTGCTGTTGGCAAAGGGGAAGCAGTGACCGCTGTGGTGGAGTGGCGAGGGCGAAAGCAGGGAGGGTGCCGCATGGGGGCCAAACGGCCAGCCCTTTATACCACCAAGGCTGTCCCACCCAGGAAGGAGCTGCTGGGTGGGCAGGTGGAAGAGCTGGGTCACCTTCTCTCCTGGGTGGCTGGGCAGAGGAGGAGGAGGAGGAGGAGAACGCTGGCCTGTTGCCCTTGGCCCTGAGGGCCCTCCAAGCCAGCCAGCCAGATCGCCCCACACGAATTCCCCGCCCACTGCACTCCCTTGGCTGCTTGTCTGGCTGGCCGGCCTGCCAGCGAGAAAGATCTGTTCATGCTGTGCTCCGTTACCAGGGGTGCCTCTCCCAGCATTTCAAAACAAAGAGGCAAACTGAGGAGGCAACAGCTATTCCGGATGCAGGGATCTGGCCTCAAAGCAGTACCCATTCCTCCAAATAGGACCCCACAGTTCTGCTGCCTTTGCCCTTGGGCTGCTGACCTGGGGAAGGAGGTGGTAGCAGCGGCAGCTCCAGTGCCACTCATGGTCTGGGGTTGGTCCCTTTACAAAAGGGCCTCTGCCGCCCCCTTGCACTCGGGAGGGGGGGAACCACCCCCAAGACTCTGATCATGGGGTCCCATTCGGATGAACAGGTAGTGCTTTGCAGCTGGAGGAATAGCTGCTTCTTCCTCTGTTTGCCTCCTTGTGTTAAAATGCCAGGAGAGGAGCATCTGGCAGCAAAGTGCATCATGAATGGAGCTTCGTTGCTGGATGGCCGGACAGCCAGGGAAGCAGTCAAAGGAGTGTGGTGGACAGAGCAATCATGCAGGGTGATCTGGCTGGCTGGCTTGGAGAGACTTCAGGGCTGCGGGCACCAGACCAACATTCCTCCTCCTCCTCTGCCTGGCTGGCTAAGAGAGGAGGTGGCCCAGTTCCTCCACCTGACAGCCCAGCGGCTCTTTTCTGGGTGGGACAGCCTCAGCAGCACAAACAGCTGTCTTGCCACCACATGGCACCCCCACTTTCTCCCTTGCCACCTGCCACTGCTGCTGCCGCTTCCCCCTTGCCACTGGCACCACTGTTTTCCTCAGATAAGAGCGTTCACTCTTATCTGCAGATTTCATTATCCACGGGCAGCCCGGAACTAATCCCTTGTAGATAAGTGGGTCCTTCTGTACTTCTAGTATCTATTCCGGACAAAGAGACAATGACCATCCAGAGTGGAATAGGAATGTGTTTCACTGAGATTCTGTGGGCTTTGTCTGCTTCCCAGATTTCAGAGGTATAGAGAAAGGGAAATAAATTTTCAGTTTTTGATTGGAAGGAGGCAGTGACAAAAACTATCACTTAGGTTGAAAAAAAGTGTGTAGGTCTTGAGCTTAACATGATTGATTCTATGTCAGTTGTACACAGAGTATTAGTAGTCTTCCAAAGACAATGCCAGCTTTAGCAATTCATGTGGTCATGTCATCATCAAGTACACCGTGGGATACTGTACTGCCAGGGTGCATGAACTTATCCACTGTAGTAAGGGGATGTTCATATACCTTAATAACTAGTTCCTCGTAAGGTACACGCAGGTTGTTATATCATCATTGTACTGATCTTCAGGCCAAAATTGTTAGAAGTCCAAAAGATAGATGAGGACTTCTTTGCATAGCCATAAGTGGGATTGCACTAACAGTGCAATTATTGGTAAGTAACTTCTCACACACGGTGCAAAATAAGGTTATGGTTATAAATAAGGTCTTAGTTCTGGCTTGCAGGAATTGCATGTTGAACTGTTTCTCATCAGTGTGATAGTAGACAGCTTCCGTATTCTGTAATTTTCTTCCCTGGAGGCATCCAGGAAACATGCACACTAAAAAGAGCTAAAGCAGGAACACAGCCTTGTTTTACACCATTTGTAACAGGAAAGGGATCAGAGAAAATGCAGTTGTCAACAACACAAGCTTTCATACTATCATGGAATTCTTGAACTATATGCATTAATTTCTAAGGACATTGTGATTTCTCCTGGATCTTCTCTGCATGTTGTGTCTGGCTTTCAGCAGATCTATGAATATTGTGTGTAGAGGCCGACAGAGTACTCTACACTTTTCTTGTAGTTTTCAAATGGAAAGGATTATGTCAACAGCCCCTTGCTCCTTACACGTAGAATTTCTGGTTTGAGGTCTTTCCAAGTATCCTAAGAGTTGATTCAGAAGCATTCTTCCCAGAATTTTCCCAGTAGTATTCATGACTGAGATGCCCCTGTAGCTGTCACGTTGATGGTTGCCTTTTAAAAAAATCAAATCAAATAAAGCTAGACAATGGTTGCATCTTTGAAGTGCTGAAGGATTTTGCTTTGTGTCCACATTTTTTAAAATAGTGTGTCAATTGTTGAAGAAATGTGTTTTTTTTCTTTTTACATTATAATAGATTTTTACTGAATTGCATCTACCCCTGGGGGTTTTCCATTGGAAATGTGGTTAATGGCCTTCTATGATTCTTAAGGAGACAAGGGGAAGTCCATGGAACCACTGATTGGCACTTGTGACCATATGCTTATCATCTGTTCACTAATTTCAGATTATCTGTTTTACATATCTTGAAAATGTTCAGCCCATCTCTGCAGAATGTGTGATTTCTCTGTGACTAGTAGTGAGCCGTCACTGCTGAGGAGGGCCAGCATGACCACAGGTTAGGGCCATAGATGTTTTGACTGCTTATTAGAATTTCTTCCTATATCCATCACCAACAAAGTCTTAAAATTCCCCTGCCTTCCTACAGATCCGTGAGTTCGGTATCTCTTGCAATTTCAACTGCAACCTGTGATTCATTCTCATCAAATCAATCCTGACAAACACATTTATCAAGTCCACATTTCTTTGATGGCAATGGTATATATAGTATCACAGAGAGTTTTCATTTATCGTCAATGCTTCTGCCCCAGCTGGAATATTGATCTGTATTTCCATTTAATTTTGACTCCAGAATCAAACTACATTCTTTGTGGCAAAATTGAGAGACATTTACTTTGTTGATGTTTGCTTGCTTGTTTTGTGGGCATCATAGCAATTTTATCTGTAGATTCATTTTCAAGATGAGTAGCCAATTTAACATTCTATTTCACACATCACTTTATTGATGTGTCCCATTTAGTCTACTACGTCTAATAATGACATGATTTAATAGATGCGACTGTCAGAACTATGGATGAATCCAGGTTACGTTGTCTGTTTCAAAGTTGAAACAATGTATTTTTAATAAGCAGATTGCACGCATTACAAAACCTCAAGAGAAACAAACAATTGCTCTTATAGTTTCCAGTGCTAGGCTTTGCAATGACTTTATTCCATATTTGATTATCTAAGCCAGCTCAGGAACTAAAAGCACCAAAAATGATAGGGTTTTCTAATCTTGGCACACTATCAAGCTGGCGTGAAGATGACTGTAAAATTTATTTTTGATGTCATTGCTATTTTTGGAGCAAAAACACTGATGTATAGCACATATCTTTCCAGAAAGTGGGAGTCATCAGGTGGTTGTTGATGCCTTGGGAAATTCCTATGTTTGCTGACAATCTGATTGCAAATAGTAATGCCAGCTCTTGCTTCACAACAGGCCTGTTCAGAGTGACTGCTCTAGAAAAAGGTGTAGCTAGCATGAATATCTTTTAGTTGTTCTTCTGAGAGGAGCATTTCACTTAGGGCAACAATGTCAAAATTATAATATCTATGTTGTTTGGTTACAAGTGCAGTTCTTAGATCTATTACTCCAAGTGTCACATAAAAGTGGAGAACATTCCATGCCCCAAACCTATTCAGGACGGGCTTTCTTTTTCTTTTGTGAGTTCTGATCACAGCTAGTTGACAAGCGTATGACAAAGTGGACATTCTTTAGGATGCCTTTTCAATCCCCTTCCCCATGATGCTAAAAAGGGCTGCTCAGTCACTCAAGGGCCTGCAGACCTCTGCTGCTGCCTTGATCCATGTGAGAGCAGCCCTATAACCTGAGCTGCCTGCGTACAGGTCCACAACCATGGCTTCCAATGTATGCACACCTGGCACGTCATAAAGAGTCTGACCATTCATGCAGTCAGAAGTATTTTCCACTCATAGGCACCCCTTACACTGCCTGTGTGTGATAGGGTGACATTTCACTTGTGATTTGAATCCTTTCTTTTTTCTTCCAGCTGTTGATCGATAATCCTTGTGTGATGTATGCCTTATGTGTTTCATGGGAAAATTAGTAGTTCATAAACTGAAAACTAATTGAAAACCTATATTTACATGTTTTCATTTTTTCAGGCTGTGCAATGAGTGGATTGATAGCTGATGCAAAGACATTAATTGACAAAGCAAGAGTTGAAACTCAGGTAATGCTTAATATTCCCTGCTCTGCTCATAGGTTAGAGAACATTTTGTGCATTTTTTTCATTCTAAAATAACTCTGTAGGGTACCAGCACCAAATCTTTATTTAAAAAGAAAAAAAGGTTATTAAAGATGTAGAAAACAAATGCTACTGAAGCATCAAAAATGCCATGTCAGTGTTCTTAGATTAACAAAAAATGTGCGTAAAATTTTTAATGCAATCGGTCCTTACTTTCCAAATAATCCCTCCTTATACTTGCCATGGATTTCAGAAATCCACTTCCAAATGAAGTGCTTTTAGATAGAATAATCTGTTTCGACCAACGGGATCTATGATCTTTCTAGACTGATTATATACCTGCCCCCTTTAATGTTTTTAATAGAGGTTTGGCGGTTTGTGCTGGTTCATCCTTTAGATAAACAGGTGTCCAGCACTTCCCAGCTCTGCCTCCCCTTGTGGGCACCTGCTCACAGGCAGTGCCCAGAAGAGATGGGGCAGAGAAGCCAGGATGCTACATTTGAGTAGGCAGCCCCTGGAGGAGGTAGGGCTGGGAAGCTCTGAACACCAGTTCATGTGAAAGAGTGGCCGTCTCTAGTTTTCAGATAGAGCACTTTAAAAGGCACGTCAACTGTTTGTATTAGAGAAATGCGGGAGTAGGGTGATATCCTACTCTACCTGTATTAGATGATACCATACTGTGTATTAGATGGCTAAATAGATCCGTGAGGTGGAACAGTGGACTGCTGAGCCAGGAGTTGATTTCTCATTGTACCTCATAGGGGGAAAGCCAATCTGTGTGGCTTTGTGAAAACCACACTTTCAGAGTGCCACCAGAAAAGGGACTGGTAAACTACTACTGAGCACTTTATGTGTAGAAACCTGTGGGGAAAGTCAGGTACCTGAGAAGTAAGTAATTAAAAACTATGTGTGAGAGACACTATTCTGAGTGGCCTCTGTGCAGCTAGGATTATGTTTCAGTGGCCCAGAGTAGCAATACTAATTCTATGACTGGAATTTGTATAGTTGTCTCCTATCCATTTTAAGCTGTGTAGGAGCTGCCCTTGGAAAACTACTTCCTGTTTGCTGTTGTGAGTTTTTCGGGCTGTTTGGCCGTGTTCTGGAAGATTTTCTTCCTGAGGTTTTGCTGGCATCTTCAGAGGGCAAGGAGCTCAGGGAACTTGGAGTTCTCTCTGTGCTCTGGGGTATAAAGTGAGTGAGACTGTGAGGTTTTAAAGTTGTGGGAGAGGGGAAATTTGTCCTGTGCAGCAGAATAGGTGTTAGTCATTGTATTGTGATAGAGGGATTAAGAAGTTTCACTGCAAAGACTCAACCCCACTCAGGCCCATTGTTAGCACTATTGGCTCCCCAACGAATGAATTAGCAAAACACCTAGCCACCCTCCTACAGGCCCACATTGGACAGACCTCATCCCTCATCAAGGACTCCGGACATATCATAGACAAGATCAGGACTCTAAAACTTAACTCCAGGGACAGACTGATCAGCTTTGATAAGGTATCCCTTCTCACCAAGGTACCAATAAAGGACACTTTAGTACTCATACATCAAATCTTCCCAGAAGATGGGACATTTAGCAGTTTTTTCAGCTCTGGAATGTTGATACTCTGTAGTCTTGTTGCTTGCAAAGAGTGTGGCTGATAATGCCATGATTGGTGGGGCTCAGATGATCAAGTTGAATAAATTTGACTTGGTTCATCATAAAGCAAGACTGTAAGAAATTGTATTAGGTTTTTGCGATGTCGTTGTTCAGTTGTTCAGTTGTGTCCAACTCTTCGTGACCCCGTGGACCAGAGTTCGCCAGGCCTTCCTATCTTCCACTGCCTCCCGGAGTTTGGTCAAATCCATATTGGTTGCATCGATGACACCATCCAACCATCTCATTCTCTGCCGTCCTCTTTTCCTTTTGCCTTCAGTCTTTCCCAACATCAGTGACTTTTCCAAGGACTCCTCTCTCCTCATGAGGTGGCCAAAGTACTGGAGCCTCAGCTTCAAAATCTGTAAAAGTGTGTAATAAAAAGAAAAATTATATAGAAAGGCATACACAGACTAAACTCTTCTTCTTTTCAGAATCACTGGTTTACATACAATGAAATCATGACTGTAGAGAGTGTGACACAGGCAGTGTCCAATCTTGCATTACAGTTTGGGGAAGAAGATGCTGATCCAGGTGCTATGGTAAGTAGATGCTTGTACCAATTTATATTTTGAATACACAGTTTTGGCAAGAACTTTATCCTAATAGTCAATAAACTTTTTTCCAGTTACTTGGTTATTAAAATTTTAATCATTCTATAATTTTATTCCAGTCAAGGCCATTTGGTGTGGCACTACTCTTTGGAGGAGTCGATGAAAAGGGGCCTCAGCTGTAAGTTTAGCCTTTCCTTCTTTACTCTGTTTTGTATGTGCGGAAAGTGTCAGCCTACAGTAACCAAGAAATGAAGCATCCTAGAAATCTGTGAACAATTTGAGCTTATGACTATAAAAAGGGGGACATTAACCTGGGTTTTCCAGCACAGTTTGTTCAAAATCCTGTTGCTGAGGATAGAAAATTGCACTTGAAGAGGGCTATTGAATCAATGAGAATTTGGTGTGCCATGTCCTCTGTAAGTTCCATTTGCTTTAACATGATACATTGCAATTAAAATAGAGTGGAGAAAGATTCAAATGAGCCTGCTCTTAACTGATTTCCTGTGTTAAAGTAAATGGAATTTACATAGGAGCTGACTCACTAAATCCCAGTTGATTCAATGGGTCCAAGCTAGGGCAATTTACTATGCCATGCAATGAAATTTTAGCCTTTGTGTTCAAACCGCTCACAGACATTCGTAGAAGGCATTTATGTTCTCATCTTGTATATATAACGATGGTGTTCTTGAGTGTTTCCTGACCTGACTGTGGTTACTTGGATGAAGAACAGAGGAACAGTTCTGGGACATTGCATCATTCCATGCAACATTCTCTAGATCCAAGCTTTACAATGTATCTCTAGCTAACTCTCTACTCTCCCTTCTTTCTTAGAAGGAACACTTTGGCTCCCATGCAAAGAGCTATGTTCCTACTGAAAGACATCAGTCTTGAAGCCCTTCCTTTACTTCATATTGAACTTCTTGTTTTTAATTGTAAACCATAGAATACTTCAGTATCTCTTCTAGGGAATTTTCTTCGGATATGATTTTTCCATGTGTTTGTCATCTCTTCTTACGTAGATTTCACATGGACCCTTCTGGAACATTTGTACAGTGTGATGCAAGAGCAATTGGATCAGCTTCAGAGGGTGCACAAAGCTCCTTGCAAGAGGTTTATCACAAGGTAATTGGAAGACATCTGAAAAACATATCTTGGCTAATTTGCTGGTCCGTTAAAATACTAGTTACTGCAATTTCCTGATGGGCGAATAGGGGATAAAATGAGTAAGATCAACATTCATTCTGATGTGTTGAAGAATTGTTTCATGACAGACATGATCTTGGACTAATTCTTCTGTTAAAGAAATATAATAAAGTAGCTGCTGTTTCTTGGTGGAAAAGAAATTCCTCAGGGACGGTGGTGTCATCTCTCTTCTTACATGCAGTGCATAAGTACATGCTCTTTGATGATTAAAAAAAATTGATGCAATTGACAGTCTTCTTGAAATCATATAAAAATGATGAATCAAACACTGTTGATGTGACTTGCTCATCATTGGGATTTTGTACTGTTCCAACACATTTGAAAGTATCAAGTTAACCTAAATTGGTTTTGGGTCTGAGAGCTTTACTGGAATCCAACTTTCTAGAAATGGTTACCACGATTTCAGCAAATTTATATAGAATTTGTGTGCTAGTATCTAGCTGCAACAATGGCCGTTGTAGATGAATTTCTAAGGTGACTAAAAAGCAATGCTAGATTTCTAATCTCTTACACAGAGAGCCAGTATTATGTTGCTTTTTAAAGTTCTGAATTATAATATGCTTTCATTTGTTTGTTACATTTATCTGATGCTTTTCTTCTAACGAGCTCAAGGTGGCATATATGACCTTCCTCCTCCACATTTTAGTCTCATAGCAACCCTGTGAGTTAGGTTAGGCTGTGAGAGAGTGACTGGCCCAACCTACTCAGTTTCCTGATTGAGCAAGAGTTTGAATCCAGGTCTCCTGTATTCTGATATACCATTAACCAGGACAGCATGGTTCATTGTGGATCTCCACTATATAGCTATTTTAATAGCAGCCAGTTGTATCTCTGTATGGGTAGAAATTTCTAATATTACTATTCAAACAAAGGATTAGTGATTCATTTTGTTTATTTCTGAGCCACAATTTTAAACCATTCAGACATTCATTTCTTATACAGTGCTTCGCCAAATGGACCATATTTATTGTGCACCGTTGCAAATTTCTGATACAGTGTTGTGCTTTTGGGGGGAAAGAAACAGTGATAAGGTACAGCACACAAATGGCTTGCTAGATGAAAACTTTTGAAATAGCCTCTATATAGCAGCTGAAATATACAGCATTTTTCTGTGTATAAGACTATATTTTGATTTAAGTTGTTAGACTTAAAATTGAGGGTCGTCTTCTTCACAGAAGTCAGCCGAGGAGAAAACTGCGTGGTTCTGAAATTGTAATTTTGGGTTGGAAAAGTGGTGACTGTTTCCTGAGGGGTCTGGGGGATTTTCCAGCTGCCAAGACAACCAACTCATCCATGCCCCTGGTTGATCTCTGGAATGGAGAAATGGCCAGGGCAGTGGATGACATTGCGCCTGAGCAACCCCTGTCTTGTCGAAGACTCAGAGTGGCTCCTTGGTTTAGTGAGGAGCTGCGATTGATGAAGCGGCAGTGCAGGCATCTAGAGTGACAGTGGCGGGAAACTCATGATGAATCTGAACGAGCGCAGTGTAGAGCGCATTACAGAGCCTACTCCATGGCAGTGGTAGCAGTGAAAAGATCTTTTTTCTCTGATATCATTGTGTCTGCTGGGAATCGCTTGGCGGGATTGTTTTATGTGATGCAGGGCTTATTCCGTTTGGCTCCCCCAATGGATCAAGAAACATACATGGTCTCCCGCTGTGGTGACTTTGCCAAACACCAGATAAAATCAATTTGATTTGTCATGACTTGGATGCCACATTGGCATCTATGTCTGTTGATGTCCCCCTTGCAATTGTCTGTCCAGTTTTGTGGGATTCTTTTCAGCTTGTACAGCCTGAGGATGTGGAGAGGCTTCTTTGGAGTGTGAGACTGTCTGCCTGCCGGCTCGACCCTTGCCCAGCCTGGCTTATCAAAGCTTCCTGGGAGAGACTGGCTGAGTGGACAGGGAAGGTGGTTAATTCCTCCTTGACGGAGGGGGTTCTGCTGCCTGCCGTGAAGCAGGAGGTGATTCAACCCTTTCTGAAAAAGCCCTCATTGGATCCCACTGTATTATATAATTACCGCCCAGTCTCTAATATCCCCTTTTGGGGCATGGTGATTGAGCAGGTAATGGTGTCTCAACTCCAGAGAGTTCTGGATGAAAAAGGTTATCTAGATCCTTTTCAATCAAGATTCAGGCTGGACTATGGGATGGAAACTGCCTGATGGATTATGTATGCTAGGGACTCGGCAGGGGGAGTATGTCCCTGTTGGCCCTGCTGGACCTCTCAGCGGCTTTCGACACCATCGGCCCTGGTGTCCTTCTGGGCTGATTGGCCACGTTGGGAGTTGGAGGCACTGTCTTTCAATGGTTCTTCTCCTGCTTGGAGGATCGGTCCCAGATGGTGGTGGTGCTGGTGGACGCCTGTCCGGCACCTTGGCCCTTGAAGTGTGGGGTGCCACTGGGTTCTTTTCTGTCCCCCATGCTATTCAACATTTACATGAAACCGCTGGGAGAGGTAATCCAGGGATTTGGAGTGGGGTGCCATCAATATGATGATGACACCCAGCTATATATCTCCTTCCCCTCAGATTCCAGGGGAGCGGTTGAAGTCCTGGAACACTGTTTGGAGTCGGTGGGGATCTGGATGAGGGCTAACAAACTGAAATTAAATCCAGACAATACAAAGGTTCTCCTGGTTTGGAAAGCTTTGATACAGGTGCTGGAATATTGTCCTGCTCTGAATGGGGTTGCACTCCCACTAAAGGAGCAGGTCCACAGTGGGGTCTGCCTGGATTTAGAGCTGCTCCTGGACTCTCAGGTAGCAGCTGTGGCCAGGGGGGCTTTTGCCCAGCTTTGGCTGGTGCTCCAGCTTTGGCCATACTTGGGATCATACAGATCTGGCCACGGTGATCCACGCCACGGTGACATCAAGATTAGACTATTGTAACACACTCTTTGTGGGGCTGCCCTTGAAGACAGTTTGGAAACTACAACTGATACAGAAGGTGGCAGCCCATGTAGTTACTGGAGCTAACGAGCTAGCTGTTTGACTCTATTGGGCCTCTTCTCCAGGGACTGCATTGTCTGCCTATTTGTTTCTGGGCCCAATTCAAGTTGCTGGTTATGACCTTTAAAGCCCCATACAGCTCATGACCAGGATATCTGAGGGACCGCCTACTTCCATATAAACCGGTCCGTCTGCTTAGGTCATCGGAGGAGATCTTTCTACAATTATCATCACCCAGGGAAGTGCGAGGGGCGGTGGCAAGAAATAGGGACTTCTCTGTAGTGGAACCAGTACTATGGAATTCCCTCCCCTTTGAGTTGAGAACTGCCTCCTCCTTGGAAACTTTTAAATGAGGCCTTAAGACTTTTTTTTATTTAGGCAAGCCTCCTGAGCCTCCAGCCTTTTACAAATTTTATTACATCTTAGTCTATTGGCTGGGGACCTTTTTAAAACCCTGCTGCTGTGGTTGTTTTTAGTATTGTTTTTATAGTATAGTATTGTATAAGTATTTTATAGTATTGTATTTGTATTGTATCATATAGTATTGTTTTTATAGTATTGTATACAATTATTGTTGTAAGCCACCTTGGGTCCCTTTGGGGAGAAAGGCAGCATAAAAATAAAGTTGTTGTTGTTACATGGGGGCATCTTATAGATAGAAAAAATAGTACATCATCCTTGATTTGCATGATTTCTCTTAACAGTCAATGACACTGAAAGAAGCTATCAAGTCATCTCTTATCATACTAAAACAAGTTATGGAGGAAAAACTGAATGCGACTAACATTGAGGTATGTAATTTTCCTCTCAGAGTTGAGTCATGGCAACTGGGCTTCTTCCCCCCCCTTCTTTTTTTTGTGGGATCAAAATATTTTGCTACTCATTCAAATAGTTTGTTCAGTCTGAGAAAGTTGGTGGGAGGCTTCCAATTTATTGTTCACCTTGGTTTCACCCCCACCTTGGTCTGAATAGGCTCATTAGGTGGACTATTGCCTGAACAGATAACCTCACCTGGATGACTGAGAATCTCCACAGACCTGTCCAGAGTGAGGAAACTCTTAATACCAAATGGTCTAGATTTGTCATTAACAGTAACACAAAGCTCTCCTTATAGCATTGTGTACTATTACATATCTGAAGATCTCATACTAGTCATTGCTGCTTTGATAGCTACTTGCTGTGTCTATGCCTTGAATTGAGAAGCTTCTGATGTTAGCTCTTTTAATTTTAGTAGGCTCTTGGAATTGCATTTCGGAATTGTTGATTGGAAATGTAGCAGATCTCAGAGCATAGCTAAGAGCTTCTATAGCAGCCCATTACTGATGTTGGAAAACCCTGGGACTCCTGACCAAAACCTTCCAACCCATGTGATACATATAGCTTGATGCCACTATAGCATCTTTTTTGTAACAACAGAACTTGTCTTGCTTAGTAGTGCCTCACTGTCTTGCATGTTAAAGGGACAGAAAACTGCATTTCAGAATTTTCTGTATTCATCAGAAGTAATGTCAGATAACTTTCATGTTGATTTTTAAAGTGTATATAGGGTATAAATCTGGCAGGCAGTCTAGCAGTGTACCTTAAGCGTTACTCCCTTGTCTAGCAAAAAGCTTAAACATTGTTCCACAGTTCCATTAAGAAAAGCCTTACAGAATGAAACCAAACATGCATCTCATTCCACATTATGTTTCCAATAAGGCAGACAGGCTTCCTCAACCTTTTCTGGATTACAAAACCAGTTTTTTTCAAGATCCCCATAACAGGGCTTGAAAAGATTAGACCTTTTGTATTGTTGTTTTCCCCAGCAGCTGGTATTGAACAGGAAACTCCTTCTGAACTGCAAGGTTCTATGTGACTATCATGACTAATAGCCAAGTAGGTTTGGTCATACATTTTGAAGAGAGAACGCCACCTTTGTGTGCTAGAAGAGATCACTCCCTTCTTGTTCACTGTGGCAGTTAAGCATATGAACCAGGCACTCGAGGAACACATGACCATACAGAGGTCCTGTTCACGTGGGACTTCACCTCTCTCACCTCCCTGTAGTTGTGCTCACTCTAATAAGGGATATACAGTAGAACCTTCTTGTTATTACTTGTGCCATGGAGAAATTGAACATATTTAATTATTTTAGGGACATAGCATTTATTAGGTTGGAGTGAACTTTGAGCTAGACAGTTTGACAGTAACATCTGTTTCCCAGGTAGCAAGCTCATGGTTGACTCAGTCTTCCATTCTTCCGAGATTGGTAAAATGAGTACCCAAGTAGCTGGGGTGGGTGGGGGGGGGGGCAATGTGTAGCCTCCATAAATAAATTGTAAACCTATTAGAGAGTGCTTTAAGTGCTATGGGGTGGTATATAAGCAGAACACTTTTATGTCCAGTGGTTTTTCTTTGTGTCTAATGTTGGCAGTTCTTAATATTTGGGAATTTCATAACATTTTTCTCTGCCCTTACAGCTTGCAACAGTACAACCTGGGAAGAAGTTCCATATGTACACAAAAGAGGAACTTGAAGATGTTATCAAAGATATTTGATGAGAGGGAGTTCCTCTCCAGCTGCCTCATTCCCTGATCACAGGAAACTGAATCCTCAGTTTTTTCCAGTGCCCGTAACTTTATTTCAGCAGCACATATGCCTGCTCTTAAACAAAGGCGCAAAGATTTTTTTACAGTTTCTGTACATAAAGATCTTCAACAAGAGGAAACAAGAATAAATCATTTTGTTACTCTTATGTCCTTCTTCTGTAATAAAGTTCTGGAGTGGGAGGAATGGTTAACATTTTCTGCAGAAGTGACATGGCATATTTTGCAAATACCTTCTTCCCTCCCACTATGAAGGTCATCTTGCCTTTTCTACTGTTCTTTGAGAGTGCATGAAAAAGACCAATTTCTTACACACATTTTCATTCCTGTCTTCCCTGGTACCTGATGTTGCAGTGGTGCTTCAATGAGCTGTTTGTTGCAGCTCCAATTTGTTGCTGCTTCAGTTCCCATCTTTTTAAATGAAATTGTCTTCCACCGTAGCAACAGGGATAACATCTCTGTTTCCAGGAAGGCTGATCTGAAATATTCAATGAAACTAAAATGACAGAGGGTCGGTGCAGTTCCTTCTGTAGCTGAGTTGCTGGTGTCTCATATCCTTCTAATCTAATGTTATGACGGTACTTAATTCCCCCCCCCTTCTGGACAGCATTGTTAGTCCTCAAACTTCCAGATACACCAAATCTTAAAAAGCCACTTCCTGCATACCCACTTCCATCCCTTCAAATTGCACAGCACCCTCATGTGGGAAGTGTAAACTCGACAAGCAACACATTTCAAATTGTGAATAGATGTCATTATGTATTTTGTTTATGTATCGTGAATGTTAAAAATCATTTTATAGGCAGAAGTATTATATAAGTTTGGAGCTCATTACATAGTAATTTGTATGTTCATATTCAAAAGAACATCTGTCCTAAATAGGAATAGAATTTATACTCATTTGACTCACTGATTTCCTGTTAATTTTTAAAATCTTCATTTGCTAAATCATCTGATCTATTTTTAGATTAATTCGATAATGTAGCCGGCTTTTATTAATTTTATTTTCATTTTGAAACAGAAGCCTATAAGTCAGTAACTTTGCATCTTATCCCTTTTTATTGAAATGCTTATCAGTAATCTATTAACATGTAGTAGATTAGAGATTAGACAGTTCTAATAATCAAAGGGATAAAATTATGGAGTGATCTCTTAAATTATTTTGAGGAAACAATTTTTTGTTTGTTCTACAGTAGGCTTGTGATATTATGAACCTTGCCAATTAGTAGGTTTTACTTAGCACTAGAATACTGGAGATGGAAATTAAGTAGGGTGAATGTATTTCAGAAAGTAGAGAATAGTGTGTCTTACTTGAAAACTCGGGTGACATCCGCTCCATGCATCCTTAATGCTATAAAAATGTCTTGAAATATATTGTAATCAGGTGTTGAAACTACTTTTGGGGTGTTGCAAATGTCTAAACAAAAATGCTTGTGTGTGCTGTAAAAGCTCTTGATTTCACAAAGCAGATTACAGTATAATGAGGAATAAGTAGAAAAATAACTGTCCTGTATCAAGCTAGGTAGTGGCTTGCCTGTTTGTTTATATATAAGAACAGATGCTTTGCAGTATGAGCTTGCAGTGGAGGTATAACACTGCTTTGGAAGAAATACATAGAAAATCACAGGCCAAGTGAAACTCTAGATAAAGGCATTCTGCAAAGAGAAGGATGTGTTCAAAGTCTCATGCAGAGAATATGCACAGTCTTGAGGATGCGGAATGGTTCCCTTTTGTGTAGTCTAGTTTTTTGCAGAAAAGAAAACCTTCCCACTTAAAACAAAGGAGTTTTATATTATGTTTTAAGTGCAGTTGGTGGTACCAGCTACCATGTGATCCTACTGTGATTTCTTTCCACCCCCAAACAAGAATTCATTCTGCTCATCTGAGGAGCAGAAGCAGATCACTTTAAGTTTTACAAACCAGACGTTAAATCTCAAAAATGTCTCCACCTCTTAATCCATGAACTATGCTTAAAATAAACCTCAAGACTCTTGTCTGATTACTCCAGCTTTCCACTTTGAAACACAATTTATGTAGGTCAACCACCTATTAGAAAGATTGCCAATTCTTTGATCTTTACTCTGTTTATAACCAGAGAAGTGATATGTTTCATGCAGTTTACTTTTCTATGATGCTTATACATTTTACTGAGTCATCAGATACTTCTTCCCAATACTGGATAATACATGAGCAAGTGTGCTGTTATCTTTCTGTAGGATCTCATTCATTTTGTGCTTCAGGACATGCAACATGGGCTTCTGTGAGGAATTTTTTTTGTCAGCTGTTGTACAACTTCTTTAATGATTTATAATTAGTGGCCATGGCTGATGCTATTCAGATACTGTATCTCTAAACACCTGTGTTAAATCGGAGGCAGGTTATTTTAGTATATACAGTATTTTATTTTGTTACGCTTTTTAGTAAAAGGAAAATTTGGCGTATTTAGCTAATGATTTGTGTATAATGGCTTCTATTGTGTCAGACTTGACCATCTGCTACTTGATCCTATATATTTTAATTCAGATAATGTATTAAGAGGAGTTGCAGTTGTTGGCCAGCACAAGAGAGATACAAATTACAAGCCAAGGATTCTTTCATATCAATGGCTGGCTTTTCTAAAAGCTGCCTACACTATATTGTATGTGCCTCAGAGATTGTCAAGGCAGAGCTGAAGGCTCATTCCTGTACTGGTTGGGGATTCTGAGAGTTGCAGTGCAAGAAATAACCTTTCCGTGCTCCCTTATGTATTACTGTACTGAGACAACGATAGCAGGAGTTGCCACAAGCGTTTCCATCTTATGACAGCCAACAGGTGTCTAGAAAACGAGCTGACGAAGGGAGCCAACACTGCAACAGGCAAATGAAAAATCGTAATTCGAGCCTCTCGCCGCCTCGGCCAACCTTTAACATTCCTCGCGCTACGCTTTTGGAAAGAGCGCTCCCACCGGCTCTCGGAGAGGCCCGTCAGCCCACCCCCTAACCCTGCTAGGATGAGGCTGGACTCGCATGTCCACCAATCAAAAAAATAAAACAGCTTGATGGCATTTCATTCCAGCCAATAGGAGCTCAGTTGCTAGGAGACGAGGCGTCCTCCGACGGACTGTAAGGGGAAGCGCTTGCAGGCAATCAGCCAATCGGCAAGGTGCTTTTCAAAGTGGGGTGATGCTGCCGAGCGAGAGGATCGACAGGGAGGAGGTCGGTGCCGCGAGTAGCCAATGCCTGCGGGAAGATTGGTTGCTATGCCGCGACTGGCAACTCGGTGACCCACTTAGGAGACAGAGGCCGGTTGCGGTTGCACGAATGGGAAGACCGCTGCCAAAAGAGGCAGGGTGCCTCCTGAAGGTAGACAAAATTGACGTTTACCGCAGCCAGTGGTTGGCGCGCACCTGGCCGGCGCGGCCCAATGAGACGTCCGCGGGCGGGGCCCCGGGCGAGCCTTCCCCCGAGCGCTGAGGGGAGAGTTTTGTGGCGACTGTTGTTGTTGTTGTTGCTGGTTGGAGATGGAGCTCTGGGGAGTCTTGCTGAGCTTTCGCGTCCTCCTCCTTTTGGCGGCTCCGCTCTATGGCCGAGATGTCCGGCTCGACACGAGGACGTTGCGGGCCCGGCGGGGAGCGGACGAGCCCGACGAGTCCGAGGCGGGCTGTGGCCCTCGAGACGGCGGCTTCGATTTGGAGGCGCTGAGGAACAACACGCACAAGGTGAGGCGGGGAGGGAAGCGGGTCCCCTCCGACCTGGCGGGGCGAAAAAGGCCGTGTCTCCCCCCCCCACACTCCTACCCACCCCTTCTCGCAGGCCACCGGCGCTCCCCCGGGCGGGTTTAGCGGCGCAGCGGGTCCCTGAGGCGGGAAGTGAGGGACGCCAAGCATGAAGCGATGCCGCTGTGCAGACCCGAAGGGCAAAGCGGGCGGGGGAGGGGAGAAAAGGAAGGCGTCCGCTCTCTTCGAGCTCATGCGATAGTAGGGGAGACAGTGCCTCTGAACATGTGCAGAGTGAGTGCCCTTTGATAACCTCTGCAGAAGCGGCAGCCGTCCCGCTCCTTAGGATGAGGGGACGAGGCTGCTTAGGCCGTGTGATGATGTGTTTGCTCAGGTCGGCGTCTCTCTTCGGTTATGAAGAGAGAAGTTAAAGCCTGGCAATGCGAGGTTAATGTGGTTGGTGCATAAGTTTTTATATACTGTATATTTTTGGAACGGGCAGGCAGATCAATTTGCAGTACTGTATATTGTACAGCACAGCATAATATACAGTTAAATAAATTAAATAAATAAATAAATACTGTATCTGCATACGAGGTGGAAAGGAAGAGTCGCACCTTTAGGTATGCAATAATCAATAAAATGACTAGCTAATTCATTATAGAACAAGAGGCTGTTGGCTCACAAGGATGTTTTCTCCCCTGGGGTCGTAGGAAGGGACGTGTAAACTGGAGGAATGGGATGAGGTCTCCGCTAGTCTCTTCTTCCATAACCAGTTCCTTGAGGAGGTTAGAAGCCCCAAAGAGTGGGTTGAAGCTTTTAAAAATGTGGAAAATCCTGAGTCCTGCAGGGGGTCTAGTTGGGTTTTCTTTACCAATTTGCTTTGTAGATGCTGTGTGATGAAGGGTCACTGATTTTCACAGGATTAAAAGCTGGGTTTCTGTAAATTAGGTTCTTTGCAGTATTCGTTTGTGGGGAGTATTGATTGATGCATGCTGCACCCAATTTACAGGATTGGCATGCATGCGAACGCCTGCTCCTCAGTAACTTGGTTGGAAATCTGTTGACTTTGAGGGCGCTGGTGGGTATTAACTGCTGTGGGTTAGAGTTATTATATTTTATCCATTTCTTTATCTAAAATATTTTTACCCCACCCATCCCCTTTAAAAGATCCAGTATAAGCTGGAGGAGTTCAATGCCTGGTGGACTCCATGGCAAATGTCTGTTGGGCAGGCAGCCATGACTTGCCCTGCCCAGGTAATACTGGTTGTCAAGTGCATTCCAAAAGGAACTCCTTCAGGAAAAATACCTCTACTTCACAGAGCATTAGTAATTGATGAGGAAAAGGTTTACCTGAATGCACTTCTCAACATTAATTTGGTGCACAACCTAACAAACATGTTTTGCGTCGTTTCAGAGGAATTGAAAAATTTATGTTTGGCTGTAGTAATTGCATTTTTAATTACAAGTTTATCTTATGTTAAATCAGAGGACTTCATAAATCTGTTATTTCTTTATACATATGGCATTTTAGTCATTTGACTATTAGGAAAGTTGCTCTAGAGCAGGGGTGGGGAACCTTCAGCCTGTCAGATGTTTTGGACCACAGCTCCTACAGTCCTTTATCATTGGGAGTATTGGCTCAGAATTCAGGAAGTTGCAGTCCAAAACATCTGGAAGGCCAAAGGTTCTCCACCCCTGCTCTATGTCATAGAAAAAACAGCTTTGTTGTTCTATTATTAAGTATGTGGCATATGATAAGAGCTGTTCTTTTGCCATACATTTCAGTCTGCCCTACTTGGAATTTGTAATGTTGGGAAGGGCTACTGAGGTATGTTTCCTTGTCATTTTGCATCCCATGTACAGACTATTACTTTTTATTAGCATTAAGTACAGACAGTTCCTCTCTGTGGTTTATCGGATGACTTGGGTTACTATTGACTCATACCTGTTTCATCAGCCTTGATCATGTCATGTTGCAAAAAACTGGAATCTTTGGGTTAACTGCTGCTCTTTAGTTAGGGAATAAGCACCACCATTTCTTTAACATGATCTTCCTCATTTCATAATTCTGCTTTGTATTATTTCTTAATAGCTTTTAATTTCTACAATATTCTGGTTCAACTGAATTTCTGCTTCCCTCGTTCTTTCCCTGTACATTTCTGTTGTACTAGTGTAGCTGTATTTCTTGATATATGCAGATGCTCATAGTTTTGTTCCTATATGGTGGACCCTTCCACACGTCTAGTTGACTACTACTGTATATTGTGTGTCTTCAGTTATTGTGGGGTTTGGTGTTTCTCATTTCCAACAAGTATATCAAATGAGAATTTCCTTTTACAAGATCACAATCTCTTCTATTTTATTTACATTTGTCATTTAAAAATATGTTGTCACCTTGAGGCTTTAAATAGTTATAAATAAAGGAATATGGAAACTGGCAGGGAAAAGATGGCTCTTCTATAAACACATATACCTCACTTTCGCTGCCTAGATACCCTGAGCACATCTGATCTCACCTGATTTCGGAAGCTAAGCAGGGTTGGCCCTGGTTAGTACTTGGATGGGAGACCACCAGGGAATACCAGGTGCTGTAGGTGCCTGGAGTAGGAAGTGGCAAACCACTCCTGTATTCCTGCCAAGAAAACTCCGTGGACATGGGGTCACGTAGAGTCGGTCACAGCTGTAATGACGTGACGCAACACAACACAACACACCTCACTTTCAGTTTTACCAAACAGAAGACATCTGAACAGATTTAGAGGACAGACCTTCAAAAAGAAAATTGGTAATAGAATCACTAATGCAAATGAGCAGTTGTAAAAATGGTTTGTGTGTGGAAAAAATTAGTATGCAATTGTTCCGCTCTTCCTGTTTTTACTTACCTACTATTATGAGCAGGATTGTATTAAATCTCAGGCTCCACAGGATCACATTACCAGATATTTTAAATCAACAATAACAGTAATGTCATCTGTCACCTTCTTCAAACTTCCCTCTAAACTAAACTGGTGTTCTCCTAATAGCTGGAGGGGAATGGAATTTTCCAGGGACATTATGTTGTGAACTATACCTGCTACTTTGCAAAGTCTTTGTGGGACAGCTTTGACTTGAATAAGCAATTTTCCTTGAACAGGTAATTAACATCTTTTGTGTTGACATAAGACCTTTTCCTGGTAGAGAATTGATTTGTTGATACAAATCAGCATACAGTAATTGCCTACATTTTGGACTATCTTAAGAACATGACAGTTATGGAGAATTTTGTGATGAGTATCAAAGTACAGTACTGCTGCTATATGTCTGAGGTAGTGGACGTGTACATGAAATGTTATATTAAGTATGAAAGTTAGTCTTTAAGGCACCACATGTTTTGTGTATTTTGTTTTGTTTTTCTTTGATTTTTGCCTGAAATTCTTGAAAAGACTAACATGGCTACCCTCTCTGAAACTTCTAGTAGCTATGAATATATTTTTCCACAGGAGATTTCTTTTTAAAAATATTCTATTTAAGCTTTTTAAAGTTATTTAATCATTTTGACTCCCTCCCCCATTGCTCTTCCATACTCTATTCAGTCATTTTGCTGCTGTTACTCTTCAATCAACACACATTTTCCGTTCTGTCAGTTCCCCTCCCTCCCTCTTATTGCAACTCTTTTCTCATTTTCACATGTCTGATTTTTGTTTGTTTATTTTATAATCAGATAATAGTCTAATCATTTATATGCCTATTCTACTATGACAGTACTCTGTTTTACTTTTGTTTCACATCAAGGGTCTTATCCAACAGCCTTGACCTATTGCAGTTTTTTACCTACTCCTGTTGCTTTCAGCCATTTCCTGTGAAGATGAAACCTCGGCTGTCCTCTATCCCTTTTGCATTTCATTGCCCTCAACTTCCATGGGTAGACTGTCAATACCAATTTAATAAGTGTACCTTCTATGGAAAGTCAACATTTGTTATTCAGTGTGCTTTAAACAATCAAATTATTATAAAGTGCCAAATGACACCTTTTTGGCAAATCTTTGCATGGGCTTAGAGGAAATATGTTACTTCATGAAACAGACTATAGTACTTTGTTTCACAGTTCTTTGCTTACTGCACACAAGATTCCTTTCTTTAGTGCAACACTTCTGTGATGCTCAGGTTTGAAATAAACAAGTCTCATAAAAACTTGGTGTGTCTGTACAAAGAACAATGTGGAATTGTTTACTATGATGTGCATTCTGTCATCCCTGTCTGTGTTATAATTGATGGTGCCTGTTGGAGACTAGACAGCCAGCATTAGCTCTGATTGTTCTTTTGGGTTATTTCATGTATAAAATGAAATAGACTCCAAAGTCAGTGTAGTATCAGATAGCACACTGATTCCAGTTTGAAATAATCAGCTAATATACTTCTCATATTGGGAAACTGCTCTCTGAGTGACACAAAAGTTCTTCCTATCATAACAGTTACAAGTTGCAGGTGAGAGAGAAATTCCAGTATGATCCTGTAGCAATAGACTTGGAACCATGGTATGGAATTTCTGCACTAGATGAAATATTATACCAGTATATAATTTTAATGTTCTTTCCACTTAAATTGGTCATCAAAGAAATGGACTATATTTTATGCTCTGTAAAAATCTGAAAAGGTCTTCTAATAGTAAAAAATACTAGCTAAAAGTATTTGCTAATAGTAAAGTATGATTGGGAGGAAAAAATAATAAAGAGTACTGCTGACCATTAATGCCAGGCCTTGCTGAACATCACTTACTCCTTAATATTTTGCACTGAAAAGAGGACAAGATGAAAAACCTGCTTTTATCAATTGAAGAAGGGGGATGTGAAAACTGATGCTTAAGCAGCTTTTACAACTGCCGTCCGACTTCCTGCCTCTAAGAAAACTCCTTGCCTGGCTACATCATCTAGCCAAGAAACTCCGGGACATACATCATCAGGCCGGGAATTTTAAGAATAACCTCCTGTCATACCACATATTTTGCCATGTTTGAACTTTTGGGACATGCTTTGAAGAAGAGTGTGTTGTACTCGAAAGCTTGCAATGTTTTTTATTTTTATTAGTGCCCTACAAAGGTATCACTTGTAGCCTACTTTTGCATTTATACCAGTTATGTAAACTTAGCTGAGATCTCAGTAGTATAATCTAAGAGAGTTATGTTTCAGGGTGGGATGTTTCTTGAGAGAGAGCTTCAAGTCTTTGTGCTTAATATCATTACTCTGTTGTGGATTTTATATTTGAAGGTTGCTTATAAACCACAGATTCTGCCTGCATAATTGTAGGCATCTGTTTCCTTTGTCTGAAAAGCTGTTTCTTTCTTTCTTTCTTTCTTTCTTTCTTTCTTTCTTTCTTTCTTTGGGCCTTTTTACACGACCCCTAAACTCCGCCACAAATGGCTCCCAGCTCTGGAGCTTAAAATTGTTTACCCACCAGCTCCGGAGTTTACTGAAAATTAAGTGCGGCCGCGCCCACCTAAGCGCGTCCCAGCGCACTTTTCTTGTACCTGCTCTCCAAGGGTGAAAAATCTTAATGCGGATGTGCTGGGCTCTCCTCGCTTCTTTTTGTTGTTGTTTTTTGCCTCCCGCCCCTTTAAGAGAAGGAACCAGGAAGTCATGGGGCTCCCGGCAGCTTCCTCCCGCAGCCAACAGCCAGGACGTGCTGAGGGGGTGGGAACGCACGACAAGCGACAAACCCGTAAGATCTCTGGTCCGAATTAAAGTGACCAGCGGATCTTAGGGGTCGTGTAAAAGCGCCTTTTCTTTCTTTCTTTCTTTCTTTCTTTCTTTTTCTTTCTTTCTTTCTTGTTAATGAAGTTGGCCAGGTATCCTACCTTGACTTTCATAAATGACTAGAAGCTTCATAAAGTTGTTGGGATGGGATTAACTATCACAGATGTGCAGTATATGCTCAACAATTTGTAGTCTTGTTGACAATAACAAGTAAAAAATGGAATTGATTGCATATGAAAGCATTCTAAGTTCTACAAAACGCCACTTTAGTCTGAGCCTTACCAAATTGTCTAGAGACCATGTCAAATTAGTGCCTTTACTACTGCTAGAGAAGATACAGTATTGTCTTATGTAAAGCAACTCCCCTCAGTTTGATTAATTGCTTGCATGCAGTGCTTTTCAGTGCTCTTCTTTCTACAGGTGGAAGCAATGCTTTCAGTGTTACCAGGTACCTTTCCAAAATGCAAAATAGTTTTGAGGAGTTGAGAAGACCTGTGTTAGTGTATCCCTGACTCACCAATGACATGTTGGTAATATGCTATATAATTTAAGTTCGGGTGTGGTTATGCTAGTGAAATACGCTGGATTCTGGATTGGAGTTGTTGAACTCACTGTCAAGCAGTGATGGCAAAACCTTTAGAGAACGAGAGCCCAAACTGCGGTTAAAAACCCACTTATTTTTTGCAAAGTGCCAGTATGGCAAATTAACCTGAATACGGTGGTATCCCAGGTTACAAATGCTGCGAGTGCTACCCTTTGGAAAAGCGAGGATTGAAGAACAGGCTTTTGAATTTCCCACGGCCACAACACCCTCACTGTGACTGTGGGAAATTCAAAAACCTGCCCTTTGATCCTCGCTTTCCTGAAGGGTAGCACCCCTGCTCTTCAGTCCTTGCTTTCCCAAATGGTATCATCCTTCGGGAAAACAAGAATTGAAGATCAGGCTTTTGACTTTCCTGCGGCCACAGCACTCTCGCTGTGGCCATGGGAAATTCAAAAATCTGCTCTTTGATCCTCACTTTCCCAAAGAGTAGCACCACATCTGCCTCTCTGCCCTGGGCAGAGAGGCGGATGGGATGCTACACCGTCAGGAAAGCCGGGTGGAGTGGCGGTGGCTCGTGGGCTCCTTCGTAGCCCCAATGTACTCTCCAACCATGCCACTCTGGGCATCCTAAAAGCAGTGTGGCTGGAGAGTAAACTGGCAGTGGTTTGTCAAGCCCACAAACCTCTGCCTCCCCTTTGCCTGGCTCCCTGCACAGAGTTATTTCAGTGGTCTTGAAACAGCTCCGTGAAGAGAGCCAGGGGAAGGGGAGGCAGTGGTTTGTGAGCTCCTTTATAGCCCCGGTTTACTGTCCAGCCATGCCACTCTGGGCTTCCCAAAAGTGGCATTGCTGGAGAGTAAACTGGGGCTATGAACATGCCCACAAGCCAGTGCCTCCCCTTCGCCCGGCAATCTGCAATGAGCAGAGTGATGTGCTCTGAGTGGAGGGGGAAGTGCTGTGGCTATGAGGGGGCAATGTTGCATGCCTAGAGAAAGGGCTCCACACAACCGTGCCATAGATTCATCAACACTGCTGTAAAGTCTTGTGGTAGTCACATGGATTTTGTGCTGCTGTGTGCATTCCCATGAGACAATTTAAAATTCAATGTTAATTCAATCTAGGGAATTACATGGGAATTCTCTTTTCCTCCTGCTGGCTGCTTCCCACAGCCACTCACTGCTAAAGCTGTAATGTTTTTACTATTTGCATTATATTTTTTATATATTTCAAAGTGAGATAGTAGTATTACAGATGGAGGAAAGCATACATAGACAGACATACAGATGGTTGTTCCCACACTGTACACAGAGATCAGTCCTGTTTGAATCCCACAGTGTCTTCTTTCTGACTTGCATCTTGGAGCCTCTTATTTCCTTTCATGATATCTGTCTCTCCCCCTCAGTTTCTTGTGAGCCCATCACAGACAAGTGTCAGGCAGGGCAAGATAGGGGGAAAGAGGGGAAAGAGCCTGAGAAGAGGTATTTCTTCTCCCTCCCCATCTCTTCACCTCCACAAGTGTGTGCACCAGCAGGGGAACTGTATATTTTAGTATTCAAATATACAGTACCACTGCATTGGATAAGTGCATACAGTATGTAATATGCTACTTAATTTTTAAAAAAAGATATTGAAGATATTTGTCCCCCCCTGCTGCTGGCCACCATGATCCTAACTTCCAATACTTGGCAGAACCCACAAATACAATTTACCAGTACTCTGATAGAGGTGTTACATGATTCAAAACAAATCAGTTATACAAGCAAGTTAAAAATAAATGTCCCTGTGGTGGCTGATGAAATAAGCCTTGATTTACAACCAAAACACCACACTTCCCATCAAAATAAGTTTGTGCTTTCCTGTGAATCATGTAGGCAGACAATTTTGAATTGATTTTAGACGTGCTAAACATGATTGAAAAGCAGTTTTTTTTTCAACATGAAACTTTCACCCTTAGGTACTTTGGCAAAAGTATAACCAGGTATGTGGTTCAGATACAGTTGATGATAATAGATACATTGGGTTAAGAATTAAAACAGGCAGGTCCAAACTTCGGCCCTCCAGATGTTTTGGACCACGAGTCCCACAGTCCTTTGTCATTGGCAGTACAGGCTTGTAATTCTGGGAGTTGTGGTCTAAAACATCAGGAGGGGTGAAGTTTGGACATGCCTGAATTAGAATAAATGCCTGGTGTTCTGCCTGCCATTTTTAGGAAATGCACCTTCTCCAATGCTAAGGGTGGTCAGATGGCTTTCAGAGCCAGTATGGTACAAGTAATAGTAGACATACCTACTTAGCGACCTACCTACATACATGCATAACAAGAACTACCATTTTTGCTGACAGTGGTATTAAAATTGTTTAAGCTAGTGCTATACATTATGATTGTTTTGAAAATCCCGAGGATGACAGCAGTTATTTCCAGAAGCAAATTCAGTTGGCGAGGAAGCATTTATAACACACAATTTTAAATGCATATGCATTTAGTGCAAATAGTACATGTCATCAGTCATTAATGTGTACTACTTAAAAGCCTGATTGGTATGGGTTTCCCATATCCTTGTATGTATGAAAGTGTTGAAGTACATTTGATATATGTCTCACACTACACTGTACAGTATACATTTACTGTGGCAGACACTGGTAAACATGAATTACCTACACCAGTTTTAACTGCAAAGCTGTACCTAGTTGTACAGATACTGTTCAATCTGACTTCCTTGTTGTTGATTTATGTTCTCCACCTATTATGTTCTCTCACTTCTCTTGCCCTACTCTGGTTCCAGTGTTCTTGTAGCCTGATATATGGTTTGGTGTCACTATCATTTTTGAGTTAGTACTGTATTTGAGCTCTTTAATATTGCAGCACTTTTGTTGTAATTAGATATTGCTTTCATTATTGTTGTTTAGGAGCTAACATTTGATTAATCCTTGGGCTCCATACAGAAAAGGTGTGGAGCCCACAAAGACATTAATAGAGAGACAGTCCTTCCTGCAGGAGTGAATGCAGAAAGTGGTATTAGGGGACTCATGTTCACCACCACGGCCACTGACCTGTGAGGTCCCTCAGGGGTTCTGTTCTGTCTCCTATGTTATTTAAAATTTATATGAAACCACTGGGGGGAATTATCTGGAGTTTTGGAGTGAAGTGTCACCAGAATGCCAATGACACTCAGCTCTACCTCTCGTCACCTCTGGATTCCAAGGAAGCTATTTTGACTTTAGATCGGTGCTTAGCTTCGATAATGAACTGGATGAAGAAGAGCAAACTGAAACTAAACCCTGACAAGACAGAGCTGCTTCTGGTCAGTCAAAAGGGAGATCAAAGGATAGAGATGCAACCTGTACTGGATGGGAATACCCCCAAATTGAAAAAAGAGATGCAGAACTTGGGGGTGCTCCTGGACTCATCCTTGAGCCTAGATGCCCAGGTCACAGCTATCACCAGGAGTGCATTTGCACAATTAAAACTCATACGCCAGTTACGCCCATTTCTTGAAAAACCTGCTCTGGCCACTGTGACACATGCCCTAGTCTAGTGACATCCACTAGACTACTGTAATGTGCTCTTTGTCAGGCTACTGATGGAAAGTCTCAAGAAACTTCAATGGGTCCAACATGCAGCAGCCAGATTGCTGACTGGAGAAGGTTACAGAGATCACATTACACCCCTACTAAAGCAGCCCCGCTGGCTGCCAATCAGCTGTCGGGCACAATTCAAAGTGCTGACCTTTGTCTACAAAGCACAAAATGGTCTGGGTCCAAGCTACCTCAAAGATTGAATCTCACAGCATGAACTGCCTCGGGTGCTAAGGTCATCAGGAGAGGCCCTTCTCTCCATCCCGCCACCTTCACAGGTGCGTCTCAGAAGAACACATGAAAGGGCCTACTCTGTTACTGCTCCCAGACATTACACCCCTACTACTTAGTTGTTTGGAGTTTATGTGCTTTTGGTCATGAATTTTATTTTATGTTTAATCAACATAAACACAGAATAAACCAAATATCCATATCCACCTATTTCACCATTCATGGTCATGAATTTTAAATGAGTTTAGAAAACCTCTGTGACATGTTGTAATGAGCTGTGAAGTGACCATCAACTTATGGTGACCCCATGAATGAGAAATTTCCAGAAGGTACTGCCCTCAACTGTCCTGTTCAATTCTTACAAATTTAAGTTGGTGACATTCTTTACAGAATCAACCCATCTTGTGTTGGGTGGTCCTCATTTCCCCTTCCCTGACACCTTTTCCAACATCATATTTTTTCAAGAGAGTCCAGTCCTCTAATGATGTGCCCAGAGTAGGACAGCCTCAGTTTCAACATTTTTGCATTCAGAGATAGAATCATAGAATCATAGAGTTGGAATAGAGTTCAGGCATGATTTTTTTCTTGGACCTATTTAATTGTCTTGCTGGCATTCCAGGGTAACCACAAAGCTGTCCCCCAGCCTTACATTTCAAATATTATTATTTTTACTGTTGGCTTTCTTTACTGTTCAGCTTACACACCACATACATGGTGATTAGAAATGTGATAGTGTGAATGGTCTTGGTCTTCTGTCATACATCCTTGCTGTTCTTTTCTCATTCATTCATTACTGCCCTTCTGAGCTCATTCTTCTGCTGATTTTTTGGCTGTAGTAATCATTTGCATTGATGATTGAATCAAGCTATACTAAATTTGTGATTATTTGAGTTTGTTCATTGTCCCTGTTAAAGTTTTGTAGTTCTTGGCCTTCTTAATGTTTAATAGAAGTCCTACATTCCCTCTCCCTTGATCTGGCCTGCCTGCTTATTGGCTGATGTGTAGCACATGCACCCTTCTTTATCGCATATGCACCAGGAAGTAGTCTGGCCAGTGCTTCTCTCCCTCCCCATGCAGCTGACCACTCCGACCTGGAGGTGATTGTAAGGAGGAAGGAACAGAGCTCCCTGCCACCTGTGATGCCATACTTTGTATTTTTTCCCAGGTATACAAATATGAAGTGCTCATATCCTTGTATTTTAGTTTGGGCCTCCATTAGAAACATTTTCCTCCTAACTGTCAACATAAAGTATGGTACTAACACCCTTAAACCAAATGATAGGGTGCTGCTTGGAAATATAATGTGTGAATGCCAACAAAAAAGTGATGATATTTTATAACCATAGAAAACGGAATTAATGAGGGTTGGTTCAGATGACCAATTTTAATGACAGGTGGGTTGTTTATTATTGAGAAGAGGCAGACAGAAATAACTTCTAAATAGCAAGCTAATGTTATGTAGAGGTCCATTTCTTAGACAACTAGGAAATTGCCAAGCAGGGCTCAGAATATACTGTTTTGAAAGTTCTTTGTTTTATTTGTATGTTTGTTGGATTTATAAACAGCCCATCTGGCTACAGGATCACTCTGGGCAGATAAACAGAAAAACAATAATTAAGTGAATACAAATAAAAAATAAGAATAACAACAAACTATTAACAATAATCACAATTTATCTACAGATGTAAAAGAAAACAGGTGACGGGTTAGTTCTTAGCTGAAAAGCAACACTGCATTAAGCTATCATAGGTGTGGGAAACCCAGCCTGAAGAGTCATATTTTAAGGGACCATTTAAAAGTTCCCAGTGAAGAGACCAGGTGGATTTTGGATAGTAAGTTATTCCACAAATGAGGAGCAACTTCTGAGAAGGCCTGGTTCCTGGTCTTGTCTTTCTGGGCCTCTCTTGGGGGTCAGGATTCTCAACCACCTTGCCTGGGAAAAGGAATATAGGCAGTTCTCATTGGAAGAATGTGTTTGGCCAGACTGTCATTGAAAGAAGGTGTTCTGTCTTTGTTCATGTCATTTCAACATATCTGAGATAGGACTATAATGATAGTCTTTGATCTTTCCCAATCCTGGAAGACCCTACTAATCTTCAAGGGTAATGCAACACAGTGTCAAGTAAGACTTGACATAGACACATAGAAATTCTTTCCCTTTAAACCTCAAATGGGAAACCCATAGCCTGCATGTCTTTTCTGTGGCCTGATATAGTTGCCAAATCAAAAATTGTTATTTTGACCATCTCCCGGCAGTGATGTCCTGTTTTTCTCCTGTTGCCCTTCAGTTAGCTTATTTTAGTCATGCCTGGCCAAGTTCTGCCAAATATAGCCCTTAGGGTTCCTTCTGGTTTAAGAACTGGGAAGAGGGGTGGTTACTTACTAGCAAAGTTTGTTGCATTAATCTGCTCATCTCTTTTGGCTTTAAACTTGGGAGGAAGGTTGGCTGATTACAAGCATGTGGCACAACACTCATTATGTTAAGTATGTTGAGTGGAATTGTTTCAGTTTACTGTAATGTTTTCATGTTGGGCGAAGCACCATAGCTATTCGTAATTACAATGATGATAACATTAACTGGGAGTGGCAAACTGTTCTAGAGTGAAGAACATATTGCCTGAACCTTGGTGTGGTTCACCTAAGATTCATTTTTATCACTGACAAGATTTAAGGAAGTACTTCCTTCCTTTTTCCAACGGTAGCACTGTTGGTCAAACAAAATATTAGACTCTGACAATGTTTGGCAGTGAGAGCTACACCTGATAATATTCTTAAGCATTGTTTTGGAGCACTTGTGTTTCCTAGCTGGGGTAATTTTAGGGAATAAAGCTTCAGGGGTTCTTACACATACAAAATAACTTTGGGTTTGGCCAGTTCTTGAGAGACACCATCCATCCAATGTTGATCTAATGGATCTTCAGAGCAACACACCAGAGAGCCAGTATTTTTAATTCTAAACTCTGAGGAGTCCTTAGAATAAGACGCAAGTCAGTAGCCTCACTGGAAATCACTGCCAGCAGTACTTCTGCTGCAGTATTCACAACAGTGAGCTATTGCAGCAAGAACATCGTTGTATGTGTGTGTCAGTCCATTGGGGCAGTGCTAGAGCAATCCTGATGATTCACCCTTCTCCTGGTCAACTATTTAAGAAGAGGAATTTACTCTGATTTATAGGAGCACTTGACTGTGTTGCATTTCAAAGGAATCTTTTCATAATAAATTTAAAATTCTGTTTGAAAAGTATGTCTTGTTAATATTGTTTCTTCAAATGTCCATGTGTTCCAGTAAAGTTCAGGCTAATAACAAGTCTGAACAAAGATGGGCTGTGGGAAGTGAAGCAATCATTCTATCAAAGTGTTTCTGTAAGCCATGATATTTGGTAATCAGGGCCATCTCCAGGTTTTATTGATGTAAACAACATGCCCTTTCTGGCATGTTAAAGGGACAAGTGACAATGCTGAAAGCAGCTAACTGCCCCACCTTAGCTATCCATGATGGATTAGGAAAGAGATATTGGTGTGCTGGTGGACAGCTCAATGAAGGTATCTACCCAGTGTGTGACAGCAGTGAAGAAGGCCAGTTCCATGCTAGGGATCATCAAAAAGGGGAGTGAAAATAAAACAGTCAACATTATAATGCCACTGTACAAAACGACAGTAAGGCCGCACCTGGAGTATTGTGTACAATTCTGGTCACCGCATCTCAAAAAAGACATAGTGGAACTGGAAAAGATCCAGAATGATGACTGGGCTGGGGGACCTCCCTTATGAGGAAAGGCTTTGGGGGCTCTTTAGTCTAGAAAAAAGGTGCCTGAGGGGGGATATGATTGAGATGTATAAAATTATGCAGGGCATAAATAAAGTGGATAGGGGGACACTCTTCTCCCGCTCACAAAATACCAGAACTAGGGATATCCACTCAAATTGAGGGTTGGGAAAGTGAGTACAGACAAAAGGAAATATTTTTTTTTACCCAGAGTGTTGTTAGTCTGTGGAACTCCCTGCCACAATATGTGGTGATGGCATCTGGCCTGGATGCCTTCAAAGGGGGATTGGACACATTCCTGGAGGAGAAGTCCATCACGGGTTATAAACCATGAGGGAGATGTGTAATCTCCAGGCTTAAAACTGGGGTACTTCCCTTTGGGAAGATGGGTGTGATATAAATCTAACAAACAACAATAATAATAATAATAATAAATAATAAATAAGGTCCAGATGTAGGGGAGTGGTATCAGGAGACAGAGATCTAGTCTCATGCGCTCCCAAATGCATCTGGTGGGGCCACTCTGAGATACAGGAAGCTGGACTAGATGGGCTTTTGGCCTGATCCAGCATGGCTCTTATGTTCTTATCATGAGAAGGGCAGTGGGCAACCCCACTGTGGGCATTCCATGGAAGGAAGATTCTGAGGCAGAAAAGTGGGATTGGTATAAATATAGAAAAGACAAAGTCCATGAGTGTTCAGCAACAAAGAAAGATAAATATTACAGTTGGACCGAAATGCATCATGGAGGTCAACGAGTTCACTTATCTTAGTAATGTCATATCCAACACTGGAGACATTGAAAAAGATGTTAGATGCAAGACTGGCAAAGCATCTGGTATTTCCAACCCTTGTTCCAAATTTGGTCTTCACCGTTGATTTCTGTTGCACTAAAGCTACACTTGTACACCAGCATTGTTATTCCAGTTGTGACATATGCCAGTGAAACATGGAAAATGACAAAAAGAGTAGCCCAGAAGCTGAATGTATTCCATCAGATGTGTTTGTGCAGGATGCTGGAACCATGTTACAAATCAGGGACCATGTTACAAATGAGGAGGTGTTGCATCAGAAAATTAGATGAAATAGGGACTAAGCACCAGATGCACTTTTGCTGGGCACATTCTTTGATTCCCTGTATATCGGATCCCCAAGACTGCAATACACTAGACACCCCTTAAAGAAACAAGAAAACAAGGAATATAGTAGAAGACCTGGCGAGCATTTTTTTCGTGCAGTGCAGGAGGAATGAAGTCTAAGTCTAAGTGATTCTTGTACATGTTAGTAAGTTGGAAGCTGGAAATGGGAATCTGGAAAAATCTAGTACTGAAAGTTTTTCTGGAAATAATCTTTGAGGGAAAGTAAAAGCCCCTGCAGAATATATCAGTGAGTATGCATTCTTTGAAGTTATTGTTACAAGGATATGCTGTAATCATGTCTCTGATGCAGAGTATGGTGGGATGTGAAGCACCTTTCATGCATTATCTGTTTCTATCCCAGCTTAACTCCCTGCTTGCTAATAACGATGCGCAGAATTGTGCTTAGTCTTTTGCTAGAATTAGGCAACTGGAACTAGAACTGATTACTGTCGGAGATGACAGACTTAACATTTTTAAGACACTCTGCGTCTCATGATATATAGTTTGGGTGGAAAGTTGTGGACCTATTGGCCATTGAAAATATAAGCGGGATAGCATCATGTCTCTCTTCCTAACTATCCGGTTTAATTATTGTGAATCCAAATTAGGCTGTGGCTGTACTCAGGTTGTTTTGGGCTATTTTAGGACTTGGTGTACCATCAGTTTTCTCACTGATAGAAATGTTCATAGCAGCTTACCTGAGATTAAAGTCAACCAGATAATATGTGTTGTGACATTCAACAATTGAATCGAAGGAGAATTAACCCACAGTAGTTTTAGATATTTATCCTGAATGCGTTGATAGATATTTCTCTCCTTTTGTGAGAAAGTGACAAACCTTGTAGTACATGTGTTACAGTGCTTACTTAGTAATACTTACAAAAATATTCTCATGATTCTTTTCATTATTAATATGCAAACATTTTATCTTCATACTTCATGATATGATACCCTCATCAAGAGCTTTCCAGATGGACTTTGCTTTTGCTTCTTAATTTTAATTCTGTCAGTTGCTTGATGGTTCTCAGCAAAGGTAAACATAACTCTGAATTTGATACAGTTTTGAGTGCTCAAAGAAGAGCATTGGCATTGCTACTTCTGCACACATTGTTCTCAACAGTTGCTCATTTCCCCAGAGTGATTGCCAATTATAGATAGGTTTCTGTAGCAAAGAGTACTGGTAATTTAACCCCTGCTGTTTAATGATCAGTTTCTCACTCGGTACTCTTTTCATAACTAATACAATTTTCCTGCATATCTCTTCTTTAAATCAATATTTGTATAAAATGTTACATAATGCATTTTAATCACCATTGTATCGTGATGTTAATTACGGCAAACTTACACTCTTGAAAATCTTTGAATGAACTAATGATGTCCCTAAAGTTCACTATCTTTCACCGATGCTCTCAAAATATTCAACAGTTTGTAAAAAAGGTATAAAATAATCCCATATTTATTTGAGTAAAACATGTAATCCATGGAAAGCCTGTTTGAAAACATAGTATGCTCTGTGGGAATTAACACCCTGTGTTTCCCTCCCCCCTGGACACTCACAGTCACACCCACATTCTTGAGGATAAAAAAGTTTTTTCTAGAAAAATTCAGTCCTGCAAAAGTTTCTAGCACACTTTTTTGAGTACAGATGGCAGCATGTGTTTTGACTGTGTTCTCAATTCTGCAGAGATACAGAGAGTCTTTTGAGCTGAGCATTTGTCTGAGAGAGGCAATACTTACATGTCCAATCTGCTGTTTTGTGTTCTGGAGTTTTGCCTGGGTTGTGATCATAGCTCATGTGCACCATGAGCTATAAACAAAGCAGTACACTCCCTTGCAGTATTAGAAGCAGGTTGGGTCATGGATAAACTCTTTATTGTGTTTCTGAAATTGTTTTTCTTTCTATGGTAACAGCATGCATTTGGTTTATTGCTTTGGAATCAGAAATAGCTTCTTTTGAACAATACCCAGGATTTAGGGAATGAAACTTCAGATTCATGGCAATTTATATGCATTTCAATTATGTCTTTCTCTTTTGTGTTCTTTGTAGTTGTTACTGTTTTTAAACCCCAGTTACAAGTCTGAGTGAAATAAAACAAAATGCTAAACTTGTTCTCAGCTCAAAATTGCACTCTCCAAACTTTCCAAGTTTTCATGCACAGGGAGGGGAACGAGAAACCGAGGTGACTGTATTCTTGAGTTGGTTTCAAGTTTACCAATGACTATTGGGGTTGAGCAACTTTCAGCACACCCTCCTCTCGGTACTGCTCCTATTAGCAGACTGCTTTGGTTTTAAAATATTTTTTATATATATATATTTTTATTAGAGAATTTTAGTATACAAGAAAAAAGAAACAAATTCAAAACATTAGTAATACAAAATCATTCTACCACTAAAATTTGGCTTCCCTCTGTTCTTCCCGCGGTTTTAGCGTTATTCATCTCCTAGCCTTCCTTTCAGACAAACCCCTTTTATATACTTATAAAAAAGATTTGAAAAATAAGTAATAATCCCTCGAGCTCTATCCTAATCCGGTAAGAGTCTTTAATTTCTTACAATGAACCTCCATGTAGTTCTTAAATTTTTGCCAATCATTTTGGAACTTCTGATTATCTTGATCCCTCAGTCTGCACGTCAGTCTGGCCATCTCTGCAAAGTCCAATATTTTCGCCCTCCATTCATCCAAAGATGGTATATACGTTGTCTTCCAGTTCTGTGCCAGGAGCATTCGTGCCGCTGCTGTTGCGTATAAAAATAGAGTCCTATCTGCTCCTTTGATTTCATTATCCACCAACCCTAACAGAAAAAGTTCAGGTCGTTTTGGGAATGTACACTTTAACATCTTTTTGAGTTCATCATATATCAGTGCCCAATATTCTTTCACTTTCTCACAGGTCCACCACATATGATAAAAGTCACCTTGCTTCTCTTTACATTTCCAGCAGTGGTCATCTTTCATCCTATACATCTTTGCTAACTTCGTTGGAGTAATATACCACCTATACATCATCTTCATCAAATTTTCTTTTATCAAGGTACATGCGGTAAACTTTATATTCTTTTCCCACAATCTTTCCCACACATCTAGCTCAATATTATGACCCAAATCCATAGCCCATTTTACCATACATTCTTTGACTTGTTCATCTTTTAGGTTCAACTCCAACAAAAAATTATATAATCTAGTCAACAGTTTCTTTTTTGGGCCCATAATTATGGTTTGGAACTTAGATTCCTTCTCTCCAAACCCAGACACCTTTCTATCTTTCTGAAAAATGTCATTTAGTTGATGGTACTGAAACCAACCTGTTAACTTCTCTTTCAACATATCATAAGATTTCAGTCTAGGACCTTTTTCTGAAAAGAATAACACATCACCATATGTGATCCCCACTCCTTCTTTATCTTTCCTCATAATCACCAATGCCTCAATTGGGGATAACCATCTCGGTGTATGTCTCTCTAAGAGAGGTTTCAACCGTTCCCAGACCTGAAGTAATGACTTTCTAATTACATGATTCATAAAGCTTTTATGTACTTTCACTTTATCATACCAAAGATAAGCGTGCCAACCAAATCTGTTATCATGACCTTCTAAATCCAATAAGTCCTCATCAACTAGAGTGATCCAATCTTTTATCCAACCGAGGCAGGCCGCTTCATAGTACAATCTCAAGTCTGTCATGGCAAATCCTCCCCTTTCCTTAGCATCTGTTAATAATTTAAATCTTATTCTGGGTCTTTTACCTTGCCAGACAAATTTAGACAATATCTTCTGCCATTCCTTAAAGTGACCTATCCCTCTAATTATTGGAATCATTTGAAATAGAAATAACAGCCTTGGTAGCACGTTCATCTTTATCACCGAAATTCTTCCCATCAACGACAAATTCAATCTATTCCATGTTTCCAGATCTCTCTTAATCGAGTTCCATACCGTATTATAATTATCCTCAAAGAGATTTAAGTTCGTAAGAGATAAGTTAATTCCCAAATATTTGACTTTTTTCACCACTGAGAGGGCGGACAATTTTTCATATTCTTCACAGTCTTTCTTTGTTACATTTTTCAATAAGACCTTCGTCTTATTCTTATTCAATTTGAAACCGGCTAAATTACCAAATTCCTCGATTATTTTCATCACCTCAGTAATACTTTCTTTTGGATTCTCTAACGTCAGGACTAGATCATCAGCAAACGCTTTTAATTTATATTCCTTATCCCCCACACATATACCTTTAATTGTCACCATGTCCCTCAGTTTGACTAACAATACTTCCAGTACAGTAATAAATAACAATGGGGACAGTGGGCACCCTTGTCTCGTACCTTTCCCAATCGGGAAACTTTCTGTTATCACATTATTAATCAGTAAACTTGCTTTCTGTTCCTTATATATTGCATTAACACCGTTCCAAAACTTTATTCCCACTCCCATGTTTTCCAAATTCTTCTTCATAAATTGCCAAGAGACATTATCAAAGGCTTTTTCAGCATCAATAAATATCAGAGCGGCTTGTTTCTCTTTCCTGACTTCTAGATACTCTATTATATCAATTATATTTCTCATATTATCTTTCATCTGTCTGCCAGGAAGAAACCCCGCTTGATCTTTGTGTAATAACTCATTTAAAACCCTTTTTAATCTATTGGCCAAAACATCGGCAAATAATTTATAGTCTCCATTCAGAAGGGAGATGGGCCTATAATTTTTAACATCTGTCGTGTCTGAGTTCTCCTTTGGAATCAGTGTTATATACGCCTCCGGTTTTAAAATATTTAAACCTGGGAGAAAAGAGTGGGGGAATTCTGTGGCCAAAATTGTATTGCAAAAAGATAGCAAAATCCTACGTTTTTGGCCTGTCCCTTGCCAGTAAATAGAGTCCATGCCACAGTTTTTGAGGAGCACACACATGCTGGCTTTTTTGTATGTGTACAGGCTTGAATCATGATGGGAACTATTTATTTGTCAGCAAGGAATGGATGGAAAGTTCTGATGTTTCTTACATTATGCAACAGGATCTCAGCCTTTGTATCATATAGTTGGAGCCCCAATGATTATATGGTAGACAGTCTAATACTTAAATTACAGCTTCTTCATTAGTAATTTTGTGAACAATAGATAGAAGATTCAATTTTCTTACACTGCAGTAATTTTTCAGTAAGTGGCTAAGCCTGAGTTCTTTGCTTCAGCCACATTTAACCAACTTTACAAAGTAAAATAAGGACTATTGAATGTTCACTTAATATGCATTGTTCCTATCATCTGAATTTTTTTTAAGTATTAAGGACTGGAGATGCACTAATAAAATGATAAGATGAAAGACTAGTGTTGAAGATTTAAAGTAATCAGAATAACTCATATGAGAGCTATTGATGTGGTGTTTGGCTCTGCTCAGGCTTCTGATTTGGCAGCAATATGGCAGTAGGGGAGAATGAACACAAAAAACAAACACTCGAGCAAAAGTTGTCTTCTTTCAACAAGCTGCGGGTAGGCAGTATGCAACTTACATTACTTTTGAGAAATGTACAAATATTATATGAAAAGAACAAAAGTGATCAGTTAAAACTTGCAGTGTTAGCAAATACTTGGGTGTTTCCAAATCTTACATAGATTAGGTTGAAGAAACATATGCAAAGCTGTGAGTACAGTTTCCATGTTACAACTGCCCATAATTAATGCAACTTCCTCTATTATGCAAGAGACAAAATGGTGTCTTGTGTACCACCTGGTTATTTCTTGAATGCTGAAGAGCTATAGGAAGATTTCCCTGCTCTCTGGGTCAGTGAGAACCCAGCAGTATCTTGATTAAAGGGATAAAATACACATGGCAGTATAATAAGTGGCAAGTACATTTGGGGTCTAGGAAAGAGATGAGCAAAGGGAAAGGGTTGTTGTCTGACACGTAAACAAGAGCAGATATCTGAACTGTATTTCTAATTGCCTTTACAGCGTGTCTTCAATGATCTCAGTGGCTCAGTATCTCTCTCTTGGATTGGTGACAGCACTGGGGTAAGCAATCTAGATATTTTTAAATACTCAGAAAGTATATAAGAACAGTGGGTGACATAATAATTCCACTCAGTTATTGACTTAGTACTTTGAAGTCCTGTGGGCTTTTTCTTTAATCTTCCCACAAAGGGGACGGTAGGGTTATTCCTGTTTGATGGCTCATGAGGAATGAGTTTCTTCAAACCTATGTGTTGCAAGCCATCCTGGTTCTTCTTTTACCTATTACCATCCTACTCATGGCCAGAGAAAATGGTAATAGATTGTGTAGGCTTTGAGGATCCTTGGTGACTCATTGTACTTTGGTAAGAAGCATCTAGCTGCCCATCCAGACTTGAGGTAAGAATTGCTTCAGAGGTGAGCCCTTGTGGGGGAAAAGAAATATTCACCACTTCTTTCTTCATATCCTGCAAAGAGATGCTGCTTGCTCCCGGGGGTGTGGTGGTGGGTAGGGAAGACTCTGAAGGTTTGTAAGCAACAGCCAACATTTTTTCAGTAGGAAAGGATATAATAAAGAATTGATAAGAAGCTATTGTAACGGTAGTATCTGAAATGGCTTTAGGAGTAAAATATTGCTTTAACATTAGGAAAATGAATGCAATTATCTGTATTGCATTGTAGGTGTTTGTCTCCTGAAACCATATAGCATTAAGCTGATAAAGTTGTTTAAAAATACAGTACATTTCTTGCAGTAGATATTCAGATCAAGCACATAAATATTTATGTCTGCCTTCAAATGGTGATAAATGTGAAGTGTTTTAATTCATTGTTTTAAAGTCAACAATGGAGGTCTTCTGGCCCGTGGGCTACATTCAGCCCTCCAAGCTGGGCTGCCAGACCCACATCTCCCCCTCAGCTCCATCTGTTTCAGTGGCAAGCATGTTTTGAAGCTGGGCCAGGACTCAGCTGCAGCTTTGGTGAAAGCTCAGGCTAGGAAAGGAAAGAGAGAAATGAAGTTAGTTCAGGACTCAGCTGTGACCTGGATAAATGGCCAATGAAATTTTGTCTGATACGACTTCTTCATTTTTTCAACTTTCCCATTGAAGAGGACAAAGGGGAATTAACCCAATGAATGGCTTTTCTTGTTAGATAAACTGAGATGGAACTTAGTTAGGGGGCTGGGGTTCAGGAAGCTATCGTCTCACTCTTCGGAGTATTCCCAAGTGAAAACTCAACCAGGACCCAATGCCAGTAGAAGTCTTTGCCTCATCCTAAATGGACACCACCTCTATTGTCAACTGGTAAATTTCTGTCCTTTGATAAAATTCAGTCACATTTAACAGTCTGTAATCTTTAAACCTTAAGTTGGTAACTAGATTGTGAAGAACATGGTTAATGGACCACACGCTGGCTAGCAGGCCACATCTGTCACTCAGGAGTGAAGAGGCTACATATGGTATGGAAGCACACATTCGCTCTTCTGCCACCTGACAGTGGCAGTGGAATTCCACAGTGCATGAAGTGGAAGCCTCACTGTCCTATAGGGAAATTACAGCCCATTTCTTCTGCTCTTACCCTTTCCTACCCCATTGTTGAAATGAGTGGTACTATCAATAACACTTGAGGCTCACTGGAAGCATCAGTGGGGAATAATTTAATCAGTGACTGTTCTTGGAACCAATCCCTAACACTAGTTACAGTTTTAGAAGAGGTTAGTTTATGCTAGCATATCAGGCAAAATAAAAAAATGAAGAAGGCACAAATGTTTGTGCACCTTAAATACTCTCTGGTATACTTTAAGTGGTATATTTTTATTTCAGTATGAGCTTTCATTGACAACTTCATTTGTTCCAATACAGGAATAGGACTACATGACAAATACAGTATACAGTCACCGCCCACCATTTCGCGGTTCAGGTAATGCGGTCCCACTACATCGTGGGATCACAGTACCTGCACCTTGGAGCCGCATGGGGGAGTGGCGGGGGCGATCGGGTCGCTCCGCACCGCTCCCCGCGCTCCTCCAAGAAGCCTTGGAACCGCATTGGGGGCGGCGGGGGTGATCGGGTCGCTCCACGCCGCCCCCTGCGCTCCTCCAAGAAGCCTCGGATCTGCGGGGGGGGCGATCAGGTCGCTCTGCACCACCCCCCAGGCTCCTCCGAGAAGCCTCGGACAGGCACACAATTGCCCCCCGCCACCAGGCCCCACCCCACCCGCTTCTGCATATCGCGGATTTTCATGCATCTCGGGGGGGGTCCCTAACCCCTGCGATCGGCGGGGGGTGACTGTATATACTTTATACATGCGACTGTTACCAGAAGAGGCTATATTTTTAACAGTGAGACTTTTTTTCTGGACACAAGTGGTTGATAGTGCAGAAACCATTACATTTCTGATCCTTGGTGTTCAGCCAAACACATTTAATGAAAATATTCCTGATTTATGTTGTATACTACATAAATGTTGCCACATTGGCTGGAATCCTGTTTGTCTAGGCACAGTGTAATGTTACACCTGTGTAAGGGTGCCACATTATGACCTGGCAACAAGGATGTGAAACAGTTTGATTGCACATTTAGTTATGTTGTTTCCATGGTGATCAATTGCACAATACACTTGCAGAAATACTTTGTGACAAGTACTTCCACCTTGGTGTGTTGGAGTTACTGTGAAGTTGATCATTAGGATTTCAGCTGACATCGTCATAGGAGATGCTTCTCTGTATAAGACAATCACATTTAGCTGAAAAACGGAGACATATATAGTGTAGTGTGACACACTGACTATGAAATAAGAGGTAGTTCTGGAACTAACATGGGTTACTTTTAGATTCCAGATCAAAATGATTTTCTCAGTAAAATCATTTTTAAAAATTATGATTATAGTGTTAAATGTACTTTTTAAAAAAATGCAGGTTGATAATTTTAATTATCTGTTTTATTGTTTAGAAGTTGTCATTTTGTTTTTTATGTATATCACTTATAATTTGTTTCTGGAATGAGACTGTAGCATTTTAAATCAATGAAAATATAAAAAGGCACGCCCATCTCTTCTATGTGTTTGACAAGCAGATTAAACAAAGAACGGTATTGAGACTGAAATTTATGGGTAGAGCCCACAATGTGTTATATGATGCTATCTGATTGTAAATTGGAAATTTATTTGCTAATTCCGCATTATATTGACTATTAATTAAACAAATTTTGGTATTCCAGTCTTCAGGATGCAAAAAGCCCAAAGATGGGTTGAACTACAAGCTATTGATTCTCTCTGGTAGTAAATGGCATGCTTTTACTGTCGTACAGGTATGCCACTGTAAGTGCCAGGTCAGTTACATTTACCAGGGATTAGGTGTGTTATTTTCTCTGTAGGAGGTAGGGAACATCTTGACACTTCAGAATAGAATGTCTAGAGCATGGATTAGACTGTTATTCCTGACTGTTAGTAAGGAGAATTTTTCCCCAAAGGTTATCAAAGAGAGTAAGGATATTATAAAGTTAGATGAACCATTTTTGGAATAAAGTTGAAATGACCTCCAGTTAGTGCTTTGTGTACCGGTATTTAGCTAGCCTAATGAAAGTTTATATCATACAGCATATGAATGTGTTAAAATGTGTGAGACAGTCTTGCATGGGGAGAAGAAAAACTGTAAAAAAACAAATTTAAGTTGAGTTGAGTAGGGAGTAGTTTCTTGTCCCTAAGGTCTTATTTCAGCACTGTTGGGCCGTTTCATTTGTTTGTTCATTTGTTCATTCTAAAAAATGTATTTGAATCAGAAAATAAAAGAAATACAAAACAACAACCCAAAACAAAGGCTGTTGGAACTAACTGGATCCCCTCCCTCTGTCCAGGTCATTCTTGTATTGACCACATTTCAGGTACCACTGCTGATTGTAACCGTTGGGCAGTCTAAACTCTATCGAAGGTAAGAACTTTGTTTTTGTACATATTTATGGATTTCATGTATATTGCAGTCTTTGTTTCGTGAGGCCAAGAATTTGCCACTGATCCCCGTGCATCTCTCTTTCTCTCGTTCTCTCTTTTATATTCCTCTGCTTCTTCCTCTATGAGCCGGATTTTTTGGGGGGGAGGGGCAGAGAGAAGCAGAGTGTTTTTTACCCATTTTTCTTCCTGAATCAAGCATTGATGTCTGCCATCAGCACTTGCTTCAGGAGAGAAAAATGGTTAAAAACCCTCTTCTTCTCCCTCTACAAGCCGATGGAGGGGGAGGGGGGAGAAGCAGAGGGTTTTTAACCCCTTTCTCTCTCTCCTGAAGCAAGCACTGATGGCAGACATTGGCGCTTGCATTGGGAGAGAAGAAAAAAGTTTGGGAAAAAAACGCTGCTTCTCCTCCCTCCAGTCCGGTGCAAAGTGCCACGGGAGAACAAATTTTAAAAAAAGACATTGCAAGTTGGGGAAACCCATCTGTCGCTCGTAAGGCAGCGGGGGGGGGGATACAGGAAACCCGCTTGTAAGACGGGATTCTCGGTTGTTGGGGTGGTCGTAAGTCGGGGTTCCACTGTATTCACATTCAATACATTGGCTCAGAATCCTTTCCCACAGGTTTGTGGAATATATGCTTTTCTAGGTGCAATTGGACGGCTTCCTATTATTATTAATCACTGTATGTGCTTGATAAGGTTGATGGGAGGCAGCTGCACATTCTCTTCACTGTCTAGTTCACCTTCATGGGTGGCCATATGTAAGCCAACCCCACTTTACAAGTTGGAGGTCCTTAAGGGCCACCTCCTACTTTTCTACATGCCTTCTATGAGGATGGAGCTGTCAACGTAGTTAAATACTCACCTACATCCACCACCAATCCTTTTACAACAAGAGCACCTTTAAAAGGCCGTGTCTATTACCTTGGTGGGGCTAGATGTCTGCTCTTTTGTTTTCTCTCTTGGTAATGAAAATCATTTGCAGTATTTAAAGTGTAAGGATCTCTTAATTGTGGCCTTGGCTGGATATATTTGGGACCTTTATAACAGCCATTATATATGCTTATGTTAAACAATTATTTCCGTAGGGAGATTGTTCTCTATTACATCATATTCTCTGAATATTTGTATGTATGTTTCTGAATATTAGTGCTCATAAGCATCACACGGAGGTACTTTATACTCATGATTCCACATGGAAGTCTCATAAATAATGTCAACATGATCACTTAAAATATTTTGTTTTCTTCCTGTCATGTATTTGGTATGTCCTGTTGCTTTTAAGATATTTTAAAACACAAACTACAGTAGCCTCCTGCTTACCTTTAATATGTCTTTCTTTTTCCTAATATCTCAGTGAAGACTATGGGAAAACATTCACAGACATCACTGATCTCATTAACAACACTTTTATCAGAACAGAATTTGGAATGGCTATTGGACCAGAGAACTCGGGAAAGGTAAGAAAAGTGTACTAATATGATTTGGAAGGCTGCTTGCTAATCCCAGTCCTTTAAATCATGAGTAGAAGCTGTGTAATTCTGCAAATGTTCTTCATCTGAAAATCCTTTACCATTGATTGTGCTCATCAGTGCTGCAGGCCAGGAAGATTGGGCTGTTCCTTGTTGCTTTTGTTGTTATGTGCCACTAATCAGAACTGAGTTACAATAACTCTAAAAGGCCTTTCAAAATAAATGATACATTTTAAGGAGTGCTTCCAAGTTCCACACCCCCAGTGAGTTTCCATTCCTGAGTCGGGATTCAAGACCAGGGCCTCTTGAGTCCTAGTCTGTCACTCAACCCATTACATGGCATTGGGTATTCCTATACCTTACCTCACTATCCATTACCTAAACCTGCTTTAGTTTTATAGGTGGAACTGAATCTTACACTAAAGGGCCTGTAAAGGATGCATTTTAGCAATTTAGTTTAATACCAAGTAGCAGGCACGAGAGACCTTTCTTGTTCACCTGGAGTGTCAGATGGAAATGAGCGTTGTTCCCATCTCCTTGCCAAGTCATAGAGAGCTGGCACAGTGTCACTTAGATGTTCATATTACATGTGACACAAATTTCTGTTATAAAACCTATGCTGATCTTTACTCCTTCGTGGCCTTCGTGAAGCTACACAGGTGGGTAACGAGTGCACATGCGCGAGGTTCCCGGACTTTTCTAGCTATTACATTTTCTCCCCTGCCTCCTTCTATCATACGGTGCACTAAGTTTGTTGCTTTGGTCAATAGGACATGGCACGTTTCTTACCAGTCATTGTGGCTTTGTAGAACTTCTGCTGCATCTGATTGATGCCAAAAACAGAAGAAATGTTTACACCCATACAACATTTGCTTCATTCTGGGTCATTAAGGTTATCCTTGGGCTTTACAAATATAGCTTTCTTCTGGTACCATCAACAGAGGGTTATCAGCAAAATGATTGTGTTCTTTTTAGCATGACTTTAACACATAGAGGACAGGTATGAACTCTACCATAGTAAAGCATTGTCTTTGCATTAATTTGCGCTGCAGATTTCCACAAAAGAAAAGGGCAAGAAAAGAGAGGATCTGGGAGTAACTAAGAATTTCTGTCATCTTAACCAGCAGCTTTGCAGATTTATTTTGTTTCTGGTGTTCTACAAAATTTATACTATTTGAAATATGTAGTTATGCTTCTCATAATGTCTTCACACATGAAAAGCTAGTAGTTTGAATAAGCTCTGTATTGACACTTGAGAAGCAATTTTTTTGTGTATCTTTCTCTCCAGGTGATATTAACAGGGGATAGATCTGGACCAGAACATACAGGAAGAATATTCAGGTCATCAGATTTTGCTAAGAACTTCATAATGACAGATCTGCCTTTCCATCCTTTGACACAAATAACTTACCACCCTCAGAATTCTGATTTATTGTTGGCACTCAGTACTGAGGTAAGTATTACATATTATGCCCATTTATTCACTGATGTGTTAATTCAAGCCCTTAAGTGAGGGCTTCAAAAAACCTTGAGGGGGCTCATGATCAATCAGTTATGATCACAATTAACACCTGCTTTCTTTTGTTCTTTCTCTCATTCTGAATAGCCATTGTAAATTAAACTTTCCTTCCCTTTTGCATGCTCTTATGAACTACAGATGTCCACTCCCTTTCCTCTTTGTTTAAATTTTGCAATGTGATTTTGAGATAAGCCTCTTGCAACCCTGAGAACAAAAGTATCCAGGAAGAGCCTTCACGATAAACTCCAGTATACAGCAGGGGGGGGGGGCGTTTGGTTTTGAGTAGAGACACAAAAGCGCAACAACTTGGTAAGGGTGGGAACGCAGAGCAAGGAAAGAGGAACATCTTCTGGACCCTGGAAAACATCCTACAAGATCAGTATACAAACCAGTCTTTAATGTGAAAGAATTTACTGCTGCTAGACAACCAGATATCATCCTGCGAACAGAACAGAACAGAACAGAACAGAATATAATAGAATATAAACTTTATTGTCATTGTACATAGCACAATGAAATTGAAAGCTATCCCAGGTGTGAGAAAAAAACAAAACTAAAATTAGAAAAAAATACATTTAAAAGGTAAAAAGAATTAAAAGCACTCATATACACCTAGCACAACTCACCAAGGTCACACTGTGGCCATGAAAAAGAAGAAGAGTCTTGTGACACCTGGAAGACTCTGATCTACTTTATGAAGTATAAGTTTCTTATGGGCCACACACAGCCCATTTTGTTAGGTACATCTGATGAGAAATAAAAAGAATTGAAGAGTGGGGAAATGTATAGAAGGGAGTGGTAGTGAAGAGGACAGAACAGAACCAAACATACCCATCCACATGCCAAAACAAAAGTGAAACCTTTTTCTTGTGACAATAGCAGCATCTCCTAAAGGAAGAAATGCATCTTGTTCTTGCATTGGAGAGTTCAGTGCAAGATTTGCTTGTCCTCAGTGCAGAGAAATTAAAATAATCTGATACTATGCATATTTTTAGAAATTATTTGGAAAATATTTGAACACCATAGAATATTTTATTCATCATGTTAAAATAAAATATTCCATGGTCATTTTTTCTTTCTTTTTTCAATTTTTCCATTTTTTGAAAAAACCCACAAAGGCTTCAGGAAAAAAAAACGGGAGGGGGAGAGGTGGACAGTTTTCACATCTCTAGTAGTGCAGTATTTTTAGAATATTCTACTATACTTTTAAGCCAATAGGAATCATGAGCATTTTTAATGGAAAGATGAGCTAACATTTTTAGTAAATATTTGTGACTGGAACTTGGAAGTGATAAATGAAATAACAAGCATTCCCTTCTAAATATTTTAGGGCAGCCTGTGGGTATCCAAGAACTTTGGTGAGAGATGGAAAGAAATACACAAAGATGTTTGCCTGGCCAAATGGTGAGCATCTGGAAAACAACCATGCCCTCTAGGGAATGCTAATACCGTAGTTTGAAATTTGCTTGGTTGCGTTAGACAAAAATGGAGAGATGACTGTTCTTGATATAAAATATTGTAAAGCTTTTTTTCTCAGTTCCATCAAGAGACTTGAAAGATTTGCTAACAGTTATTTTTTGCCAAGTGTGCTTTCTCAATAGTCACTGTAATTCCATCCACTGTAATTCCTTCCACTGTATTGATGTTTCAACATTTGTTGAACATAGGACAAGCTCCACTTAAAGGGCCAACTTAACTACATGCAAAGCTTTGCTATTCTGGATTATTTTCATGTTGAGAATTCCAAACATATTTAGGTAGGAGATGTGACAGCTTGGTAGCAGAGACTCTTTTTGCTGCATAGAATGCCCTGTGTTTAATTCCTGGCATCTCAGAAAGCTCAAAGCAATACATTAGATGGAAAATCAACTGTGTCAGAATTGTGGAGTGTTTTATTGAGTTTCTCTCTTGCAGATAGCAAGGGCCTTGTGTCAGTTGTTAGAAGTCTTTATGATCTCTGGATAATTGCTGTGTTCAGTACTCTCTCCCAAACAAGTTATTTATTTCTGATGACAAGATCTCCTATAGACTTCATAACAATTCTTCTGGTTGTATAAAATATGTTCTTCATATATTTTGCCTATAGACTGATGCAGAATGGTGAATTAATTGGCCAGCTTTCTTGGCACCGCACATTATACCAGTAAATGTGTCTTTTTTCTCAACTTTTTCTAGGGGCCCTGGCATAACCATCTTCTTCACTACCTACCTGAATGGTTCTTGTAGTAAGTATTTCCAATTTTAGTTAATAGTTAGTTAAATATCTCTCTCCATTAGTCCATTATCAATGATGGGAGAGATGAGAGTTTTAATCCAACAACATCAGGAGTGCCACAGATTGATCACAAATAGAATGCTTCCCAAAAGGAGACCCATTATGCATCATGCCCGATGCACATATATTTCCAAGCATGTAATCTAAGCTAGTTTTTATTACTTTTTACTGATTATGCTAATTTTGGTTTCCACCTTTCTTTTGAATTATTCTGAATTTTATTTGTGTCATAGGCTGTATCTGAAGTTTTATTATGAGCCGCCCTTGCAAGTTATACTAAACTGAAGGACAGCCTACAGATATGTTAGCAAGGTCATTCATCCATGCAGGATACTCGGGCATACAAGTCTGTCATAAGTGTCCATAAGAGATTCAGTGCTCCCCAGTCTTTTTAGTTCAGTTTATACTAGCTGCAGGACTTGCTTATATGATGGGTACTCTGAGACTGAAGCATTGTGGGGCTCATCCCAAAGTTCATAAGGCTCTACACCTCTGCCATGACATTCAGTGACTGTAGGTATCTGCAAAAAAGAAGATTGTGTGTATGGGTTTGTCTTTTGGAAATGATGATGTCTTACATATTGACTTATTGATTAAACTTAAACCACACGTATCTAGTGGGAAGACACTACTCTTGGCATCTGCAAAATAAATAAACAGAGATACACAATAGACAAAATATATATATATGAAAAGACCCACTCAAAAACCCAGTTATCTATAAAAGCACGCAGACTCTGAGAAGTGTGGGACTAAGGAACTAACTGCATGGCCATGGGAACAGGGCTGGTACAGTTTCATTGTGGGACTATTACGTGGATCAGGTCTTACCCGTGTCTCTGATTGGAGCAATGGTGACTCATGTATTTCCTCTGCTCAAGAAGCTGATCTTGGGTTACTGGAGCTGAAAAGGACCAAAGACTTTGGGAAGACTTTCAAGACTATAGGAAGCAAAATCTATTCCTTTGGCCTGGGTGGGCGCTTTCTCTTTGCATCTGTGATGACAGAAAAGGTAAGCAAATGTCTCTTCTCCTTCTTTATGCCTGTAGCTCCATGAGCTCTATTTACAGTAGGGCTTTTTCTTAAGCATGTAGCAAAGGAAACCCAACATTTGAGTCATTCTGACCTGTGTGGTGTTAATGTTTAAGCTTCCATTTACCAATAGACAGGTTTAGGTGTTACTTTCATTCATGTTTGTCATACTCTTAAGAATTATATGAGAACATGATTGAATAATTCCCAGATATGTTTTTAAAAGGTAATCATTACTATTATCATAATATTTTATTTCTTTGATTGGTAGGTTTTAAGTTACATTTGTAATCTTTTATGTATATTCATATATTAAATATATGCTAGTTGATACTCTGTTGAAAACTTAGGCAAAAAAATGTAACCTTTAATATATTATCTGTTGTATGCTGAGTTACCTACGCAGATTGCTTAACTTGCATCAGTTTGCCACTAAAAGGTATGCTTCTTATATAACCATGCAGCAGGGTTTTGGCCAGGATATGTGTTACATTGGACTCTATGTAAGTCATGTAATTTATAACATACCACAATGCCTACAAAGACTGAATCTATGAACTACAAAGTTATTGTGAGCAATTACTTATTTTGTATAGTATCTACAGTTTTTGGAAGAATTTATTTTGTTTCTTTGTGTTTATACAGACAGTTATTCACTGTATCTTTAATCTGAATAGTATGGAAAGCTACTGACACAAACATTGCTGTCTCTAGGGCAATACAAGACGAATCCATGTGTCACTGGATCAGGGTGAAACTTGGAATATGGCTCAACTACCTTCAGTAGGACAAGAACAGTTTTACTCTATCTTGGCTGCTAACGATGACATGGTGTTCATGCATGTAGATGAACCTGGAGGTGAGAGAGAGAGAAAAGGCGGGGCAGATGGTGTAAATTTGTGTTGGACTCAGATTGCAAATCTGCAGTTTAGAATTAAGTATAGTATCCCATACTTGATAAAATGACTGCCAGAAAAAAACCCAGCTTGTTACTTTGGGAAGCCATAGTGCCATTTATGCACATTAGGCATTCTTGTGGCTTCCTCTTCCTTCCAACATTAGTTCAATGAAGTACACAATATGGTCCCGTTTAATGTCTTCATCCATTCAGTTCTTCATTAATTTATTTATAATGTGTCTATTTTTGAGTTGTTCTGAAATGGATATAGTTCAACTTGCTAGCAAGTTTCTGTGCCTAATAACTTTTAATTGATTGGTGGATATTGATAATGCTAAGGTGCTGGCCTTGTTATATAATAAGATCATGCCCTTCTGGTCTCTGCAGTGTGCTGTTTTTCTTGCAGATACTGGACATGGAACAATCTACACCTCTGATGACCAAGGCATCATATATTCTAAGTCTCTAGAAAGGCATCTCTACACCACTACTGGTGGGGAGACAGACTTCACAAATGTGACCTCCATGCGAGGCACATACATCACTAGTGTGCTGTCAGAGGGTGAGTGTTCACTTTCAGCATAGCATTGTAGACTGGCTGAAAATCGAGAACTCGGGTAAGAAAGCACATAATGTTTAACTGCTCATTAAGTAAGATAGAATTGATTTTGCAAGAGCCTGCAGAGTCACGCAAGACCTCCAATCATGCTTCTGCTTGATGACTTAATCAAAATAGCTTATTTTGAGATTGAATTGTCATTTAAATATTATGACTGATAAACATAATCTCATTATTTTCACAGTATGCCTAAGATGTGTCCCCTTTATTGCAGCACTAGGTTTCAGGAGTACTATGCTGAAACTCAGAACAATAAAGCTACGGGATTTTTTCATGTGATTACAAATGTTCGTGTCTCACTTTATAGATATATTTGGTTTCAGCACACTTTTGAAACTCTTTAGACATCTTGACTAAAATAAGAAAGCCAATCAGATATATGTCAAAGTTTGATGGAAGGCTGGCACTGCTCTTATTTCTTTGGATGGGAATAACCATGATTTTATTCAAAGTAGAAAGGTGGCGCACAGAAGTATCTCTTATTTCTGAAATGCTACACCAGAGTCAAGCTGTAAATGCTGGTTAATTTTTTCCCTGAGAGAACAGATCATTACATAAACAGGCAAGGGGTCTGAAGGTTTGGGCGTCAGATTCAGATCTCTTCCCTGCATTGTGTTTTGTACCAGGCCAGAAATGGCTAAAAGCAGCCATTTAAAAAAATTGAAAGAAAGGGTAAGGCAGCGTTTTGGCCATATACTGTGAATATATGTAGAGTATGTGCATCCATCTCACATGTCCACACGTGACATAGGCTGAGCTATTTGCAACCATGTGGTTCCTGAGAAAAGCCTTGTAAAGATATTCCAGAGAGTTTGCACTTGAGCAGTCTATCTTATACAATTGATCTTCTCAGTAGATACACATATGTTTCATAAAGCCTGGTTTTATATTGCTCTACCTGCCAGTGCTCTTTGAAAATATACAGGATGTTATCATATACACTAATTAAAGAAAGCTCTGTTTGTTGCAATAGAGTAGGGGGGAAACAACACAGAGTTACTAGCACTTACACCCCCAATTTACATCTAAAGGAAGCCAGGAAATCAACTGTGAGGAGCCGGGCCTTCTTCGCTGTGCCACCAACACTCTGGAATTAGTTCCTGGTGGAGCTGGACTCAGCTCCCTCCTTCCTAACATTCAGAAGGCTTCTGAAGAGGTTGCTTTACAGAGGGGCTTTCCAGTGCAACTCTGCCTGATTTTTTAAGCCTCACACACTTCCCTACATTTGGAATCATGCCTCCTGTTGCAGCTCATTTTATTTATTTGATGGGTTTTATTATAATTTCCTTGTCATGTTTTATTGTCTTGCTGTAAATCACCCAGAATTGTGCTTCACAATAATGGGGCAGTATACAAATGTAATAAATAAGTACTATTCCAAAATACACTGTTTTCCCTGATCGATATATTTTTCACCCAACAATTTTTTCTTTCTTTCAAGACATACCAGTTGCTCCCGTTGCTCTGTACTGGTATATTAACATATAGCATCCTTTCTTTTAATCTGTGTTTCCAGTGTAGTATTGGGACAGAGAAATGTGATGTCACAGCTAAATCAGAGCCAGCAGGCTGATATATCTGCCCAAACCTGGAAGCTCATAATCACCTACAAATCCCAAAACATATGCTAGGGCAGTTCACAAATCTAAAGCACTCTTCCCTTTTGAAAAAAAAAAGCAGTACTCTTGATACTGATACACAGAATAATTCGCATACAGGAAAGACGATGGGTCCAGGATATTCAATCTGCAATAGTTATCTTCTGGTGGCGAGAAGAGACATTACTTTAGATAGCTGCTGGAAAGCCAGCTACGGGCATTGGGAAAAGAAAGGAGCAAAAAGGAGTAGAGTGGTGTCTGTCGTTTTAGTATGGCATGCCTGCTGCAATGACACACTCACCCTCAGCAAAGCAAAGCAGCCCATGCAGATACATAGGAGGTTGGTTGCCCCATTTTCTGTATTATAAAACAGTCTTAGAGAAATGCAGAGAGAGAAAGAAGTAGAAGAAGAAAACATTGAACACAAGCTATGGGGTCAAACATATAAAAACAGGCATTGTATAATATCCATCTGGTTTCTCCCTATGTTTGATGTTCCTGACTTGAGGAACTTTATTTCTTTTCACTTGACAAATTTCAGGTGTGATTTTATATTTTAATTTCATTGAAGTATGTTTCTCTTCAGATTATATTTAAAAGATTGTAAATAATAGCATTTTTTTCTGCATTAACTTGTGGTATGAGAACCACCGCAGGATTTCTCTCATTCTGGGGAGAGGGGCATGATGATTTGGTAGTGAAATGACTTTGTTTTGTAAGATTTCAGACCACTTCTTCAAGATGCCAGGTCTTGTTCAATGTTGGGATGGGGCCAGGAAGATGTTCTGGAAACAAAACAAAATAGCATATTAATTGTAAAGAGCATGTTACATATTGCAGAAACAAGGGTTGCCTTTTGTTTTCATCAATCAGATAATTCCATTCAGTCGGTGATTACTTTTGATCAAGGCGGAGAATGGGTGCACTTGCGGAAACCTGAAAATGCTAAATGCGACTCCACAGCCAAAAATAAGGAGAAGGTTTGTTTTATGAATTGATATAAATGGCATGGAAGAAAATAATGTTTTGACTAAGCTATACTGTAGTTCTAAATTACCTATATGGATATGGTAAACCATCTCTGAATGCTTTCCACTTGGAAAACTCTGAAAAGGGTCACCATTAGTCGTAAGTGATAGCATGTTGTTGTTGTTGTTGTTGTTGTTGTTGTTGTTGTATTAAACTTATACTCTGGCCACTCTAGGCAGCTTACAACAGGACTGAACAAAACACATATTGAAAGCATAACAAACCTATAGTATGATAAACTAAGAAAGCAGACAAATAATTAAATTAATACAACATAACATCAATCATAGAATGCATTATAAAACCATATTCAGTACTTCAAATGATCTTATATAAAGTTAAAATTACAGTTAAACTAAATAAAAAATAAATGTCTAAAAAAGTAGGGAAAAGATTTGAAGGCAGAGACATGACTATATTGATATAACTAGCTTGGATAGGCCTGCTAGAAGAGCCATGTTTTTAAGGTGGTGGTGGTGGTGGTGGTGGTGGTGGTGGTAGTAGTAGTTTTTTTTTTTTTTTACAGAAATAATGACTTAGTAGTGAGCTGAGGGTTGAAATGCATAACCATGATGTGAACAGCAAAGGATCTCTATAAATGATTTTGGATGTCAGTAATAAAGAAAAAAGAATTTTAAAAAATTGAGTGAGCCTTGAAATTAGTATTTTCTAGTTTCTCCTCTCGCCTTAAATGTTTGTTAAGGCATTTTACAAGAGGGAAAAGAATGTTGAACACTTGTTATTGTGAGTTGCGTTCAATCTGGGCAAATGATAAACATAGTTCTTTGTTTTAAAAAAATGGAATTAAATGGGATGGATAGAAGTAAACTATCTTGGGTTGCATAGATATTCTGTGCAGAAGACACTGTGTTGAGCAATGAAGTTTTGAGGCTTATTTATACTGTCATAGATTGTCCTTAGCGGCAAATTTCCTGAGATTTGGTTTGCTTTCTAAGTATTTCAACTGTCTTATATTTACAGTGCAACCTTCACATTCATGCATCCTACAGCATCTCACAGAAGCTGAATGTACCAATGGCACCTTTATCTGAGCCTAATGCAGTTGGAATTATCATTGCTCATGGTAATCAATTAATATTACACACATGTAATACGAAGTGAAATAATGGTCAAATCAGAATACTGACATGCATTCTGCAGATCTAACTAGTTTGCTGGGCTTTTTTTCTTTCTTCCTTAATAAGCATGTGTGAACTTTGGAAATAATGAATCTGGTAGTGTATTCACATCCATGATATTGGGTATTATATTGCAGGAAGTGTTGGTGATGCAATTTCAATAACAAACCCAGATGTTTACATTTCGGATGATGGCGGCTACACCTGGGCGCGGATGCTCAAAGGACCCCATCATTATGCCATCTTGGATTCTGGAGGCATCATTGTGGCTGTTGAGCAAACTCATCATCCTATCAATGTGATTAAGTATGGCGGAACTCACTTTTCCTAATACTCATATGGTGGAAGGATAATAGAGATTGATTGCCCACTTGACAACCTATTAACTACTAGACACAGCTATTTTAGCAATGGATTCTGGGCAAAATATTAAGGGTGCTTCTGGACCTTATTTTTATTCTGCAGTTGTCCTATTTATACACAAGTGGTGTGTTTGTGTTTATGAGAGGGTTCAGATATCATCATCTACCACTCATATCCCTCTTGTGCTTTCCTACTTTTTTGTTTCTTTCCTTTCCAATAAAATGTTGGAGGAATAATTGTACAAAGTCACTTAACCTGGAAAACCTTTCATCTGGAAGCAGTTTAGGACAGGCTAGCATTTTCCTCCTTACCACAAAGTAGTGGTTTTGGTCAAGAAACTTCAGAAGAGGTTCAGTTTCTATCTTCAGGGGGCATTTTGGAAGAGAAACTTTAGTTCAGAAAAAAGAAGGACTTGATCTCTTATAAATACTAAGAATTCAAGCTAGGGAAAAGCAATAAACAAGGGGGGGTTAAACATCCTTTCCTCTTCAAATTACCCTCTTGTGGCACTTTTTTGAAAAGAAGTCCTGCAGGATTTCTATTCACATAGCTACCAAAGAGCATATAGTTTGTTTTCCTTTACCTGTCTTGCACCCACAGTCTTTTACAGTAATGGCTTAAATCTTCTGATTTTTGAATGAGTATTTCTTACGACTTTTAAATGAGCCACAGTGATAACTTCAAACCTTATTCCTATTCCTTCTTTTCTTTTAGGTTCTCAACAGATGAAGGACAGTGTTGGCACAACTACATTTTCAGTAAGGAACCAATAACATTTACGGGTTTGGCATCAGAGCCAGGAGCAAAATCAATGAATGTTAGTATCTGGGGATTTAAAGAGAGCTTCCTGTCCCGCCAGTGGGTCTCGTATACCATCGACTTCAATGATCTCCTCAAAAGAGACTGTGAGTCATTTTTCTTTCCTTATAATAAATAGGGATGGCTCTCCTTCAAACTAATACTTGACTGGGTTTGCATAGAAAAACAGTGGCTGAAATCCAGTGGTACGTTGCCACTAGAGTAGGCCTATTGAATGAATGTGATTTGGTGAGTCAACACCACTATAAGTTCCATTGAATAAATGTGCCTGCTCCATTTGCAGCTTACTACCAGATTTCAGCTAGTGACATAACTGGATTCTCTTGCTGTTGTGATCCTATGACACTGTAAGACTGTACAGCTCTTAGATTACCTTTTTGCCAGTGTAAGAGACTTCAGTTATTCTAGCTGCAGTCAAAAGAACAATCACAAATGTGTGGAGATGACGGAGTTTGTCCATATAAGAACATAAGAACAGCCTTGCTGGAACAGGCCACAGCCCATCCAGTCCAGCATTCTGTCTCACACAGTGGCTCACCATTTGCTTCAGGGTATTCCCAAGCTTCATCTGCCTATGATTCCCTGCAAATGGCATTAAGAGATATCCTGCCTATCTCTCCAACCCAGAGGTTGTCCTTAGGCATCCATAATGATAGGCATTGATACCCTTGTTCTTCATGAATTCGTCCAATCCTTTCTTAAAGGCTGACAGATGTCACCACTTCTTCTGACAGGGATTTCCACATACCAGTGATCCTCTGGGTGAAAAAGTACTTTCTCTCATTTGTTTGAAATCTAGCACCCAAAAGTTTCATGGAGTGTTCCCAAGTTCTAACGTTGTGTTATAAGGAAAACAGTTTTTCCTTATCTACTTTGTCCACACCGTAAGCTCTTAGGCACCGTCGTTCAAGAGTGAAGAGGCCCAGCCATTGCAGTTTAAGATGGTAAGGAAGGTGTTCCAATCCCCTAATCATTCTGGTTGCCCTCCTCTGCACTTTTCCATTTCCATAGTATCCTTCTGGAGGTATGGTGACCAGAACTGTATACAATACTACAGATGGGGCCTTCCTAATGATCCCTAGCATTGTGTTTGCTTTTTTCACTGCTGCAGCACACTGGGTTGACACCTTCATCGAGCTGTCTACCAGGACACCAAGGTTCCTTTCCTGGTTTGTTGCAGAGAGTTCAGACCCCATCAGTTTATAAATGTAATTGGGTTTTTTTGCCCCAACATGCATCACTCTGCACTTACTAATGTTGAAACTCATTTGCCACTGGTTTGCCCACTCCTCCAGTGTCAAGAGATCCCTCCGGAGCTCCTCACGATCCCTCTCAGTTTTTACTAGCCTATATTGTACTGTATAATTTAGTGTCATTGGCAAATTTTCCTACCTTGCTATTTACTCCTACTTCTAGATCATTTATGTAAAGGTTGAAAAGCAGGGGTCCCAGTACTGAACCTTGGGGGACCCCACTCTTTACCTCCCTCCACTTGGAGAAGTGTCCATTTAGTGTTGCCTTATGTTTCCTGTCCCTTAGCCAGTTGCTGATCCAGGACAATACCCACCCATTTATTCAATGACTAGCAAGTTTATTCAAGAGCCATTGGTGTGGGACCTTGTCAAAAGCCTTCTGAAAGTCCAGATAAACAATGTCAACTGGATCTCCCGTATCCACGTGCTTTCTAAAAAATCCATCAGATTAGTGAGGCATGATTTGCCCTTGCAGAAGCCATGTTGGCTGTCCTTCAGCAGCACCTTCTCTTCTATGTGTCTATTAATTGTCTCTTTTAGGATGTTTTCCATCACTTTACCTGGGACACATGTCAAACTGGCCAGTTGGCAATTTCCTGGATCACCTCTGGATCCTTTTTTTCAAGATTGGTGTTAACATTCACTACCTTCCAGTCATCAGGCACAACACCTGATTTGAGGGAAAGATTATATATTTTGGCTAAGACATCAGCAATTTCATCTTTAAGTTTCTTAAGAGCTCATGGATGGATGCCATCTGATCCTGGTGATTTGTTAGCATTTATTTTAACAAGACATGCAAGGACCTCCTTCCTGGTTATTTCTGTCTGGCTTAATTCTTCTGTTTCCCTCCCTATGAAGATAGGCTCTGTTTTGGGCATGTGGTCTCTGTCTTCTTCAATGAATACTGAAGCAAGGAATTCATTGAGTCTCTCTGCAATCTCTGTTTTCTCTTTAATAATCCCTTGCCTGCCATTGTCATGTAATGATTCAATGGCATTCCTAGTTGGGTTCTTACTTCTAATGTATTTAACAATTTCCTTGTTATTTATAGATGCTATCCTGATGCAGTATTTTGAGTCCAGTTGCATTATTAGCCTGTCTCTTGCATCCTTCTGCCGGAGTGCTGGTGACTAACTCCTGGCTCTGCTCAGTAATTTTTGCATCCTCCTCACTACTCAAGTAGTCACTTTCCCGAACAGGATGCTGCCCAGCTCCTGTTGGCTTTCCCCCAGTTATCATTTTAAAAGCTGCTCTACAGCCTTTTTGATGTTGAGTGCCAGCAATCTGGTCCCATCATGGTTCTAGTGCAACTCGTCCCTCCTGAACAGGTTTGGCTTGTCCCAAAATGTTCTCCAGTTCCTGACAATTCTGAAGCCCTCCACTCGACACCACCTCACCCCACGCATTGGGGCTTCTGAGCTCTGCCTGCCTGGTGGGTCCTGCATGAGGAACAGGCAGCACTTCTGAAAATGCTACCTTGGAAGTCTGGGACTTCAATCTTCCTCTTAACAACCTGAATTTGGCTTCCAGGGCTGACTGTTTGGCCTTCCCAACATAATTGTTACCAATGTGTACCATGACCACTGGCTCCTTCCCAGTTCTAACAAAACTATCTAGATTTCTCATGATGTCTGCAACCTTTGCACCTAACAGGCAAGTCACCATATAGTTATCATGCGCATCACAAATCCATCCCTCTGTATTTCTAATAATTGAATCACCTAGTACAAGAAGCTACTCTCCTGCAGCCTGTTCATCTACTTGCAGCTGATCAAGTATATTAAGAGAGAGGTCTCCAGATTGTTCCTGTTTTTTGTCCTCTTGTATCTCATCAAGTGTGATGAGGGAGAGATCCTCAGGTGGAACCAGTTGTTCCTCTGTGCATTCCTCATGAGGTGTGACGAGGGAAAGAGCCTCAAATTGATTCTGTAATTTGAGCCTCTCATAGCGAGCCTCTCATGCATGTAACTACAGCTACTCCCCTAGACTCCATTTTAACGAGTGCAGTATTCTGGGCCTCAAAAATGTATACTTTTACTACCTTTCTATCTAGTAAGAATATTTTCTTCCTTTGTTATTTATTCGAAATTTTAACAGCACACGGGCCTCTAAAGCAGCTCTACTCCACCCAAAAAAATTACTAGTGGTGACTTGCTCCTGTTTGTTTGGTTCTCCTCAGCAGGCGGTTCTGTTTGGGAACACACCCAGAAGACATTAGTATGACAGAATGTTTTTTTCTTTTTCTTTTTTAAGTTTTCATGTGCCGTCAGTCGCGTGCTGCTGGGAGCAGTTATATAAAGGTAAAACTCTGCCCCTCAATCAGTGGAGGAACAGGAGGTTCTCAGAAGTTCTCAGATAAATCCACTGTTGTGTCCCATTCCTACAAGCCATCTCCACTAGATGACACCCCACAAAACATGCTTCTTCCGATCCTTTTTTCTTACCTTCAGTCAACAGCAAAGGGGCGAGGAGGTTTTGTTCCTTCCTTTTTCATGCTTTTATTTAATAGGTAAGAGTGTAGGGTGCAGGAAACCATGAGATGCTAATGTATAGTAAGTATAGGTGAGAAAACAACAAAGCAGTTGCCTTAGGTTCCACTGACATCCTATCCTCAATATATTGTGATTCTGTCACAGACACTTTAGGAAAGCCTTAACAAAGAGTGACTGTCTCTCTATTTTAGTAGATTTTGACTGCCTTACAAATCAGGCTGTTTTCTTTTGTTAGGTGAGGAGAAAGACTATACAAAGTGGTTGGCTCACTCCAATGACCCCAGTAACCCTACCGATGGCTGCATACTAGGCTACAAGGAGGAATACCTACGACTTCGCAAGTCATCTGTCTGTCAGAATGGCCGTGATTACAAAGTGACCAAGCAACCCTCTGTCTGTGTTTGCACATTGGATGATTTTCTTTGGTATGTTTGGAAACTTACTCCCATTTCCGCCCCCCCCCCTCTTTGTAAATGTGTTTTTAGGGTCCTATGGTGGATAGGATAGCAGCGATATCCCTTTTGTCCCAGATATCCCTGCAATGGGAATGTTTTTGTATGTGTAATTGCAATCTGTGGCTAAAAATGTTTGGCGGAGACCTGTGCAGAGATGCAGGAAGTTCCCTATTGAGACGTGATCAAATGGCATCTTTTCTGTTGTCCTGCTGACAGGCAGAGACCTCACATCTAAACTGAGTTCTCATTGAAGAGGACTATTGATTCTTTATGTGTTTTTAGTTTTCTTAATGTTGTCACTGTATTTATTAACAGTTTAGACACATTTTGTCCATGGAGATAGGATATAAATTTAACGAATTAATGAATTAATCCCTAGACTTCTAGAAACACTGCTGAGGTCTTCTGTAGGAAAAGCCTTTCATCAATGCCTTTCATGTGATTTTTGTTTGTGTCTGTAGTTGCAAACTAGCAACCGGGTCTTGAAACAGAACTGAGGTTTAAGGGCTTCTCATACAGCTGCTAGGTTTTGCAGTAGAGGGTCATTTCTCATGTTCAGTTAGGGTTCATCCCATCTTATAGCATTAAAGATACTATTTAATTATCTCAGGGAAACTTCTGTGAGGTAGCTGGGAAATGCTCATTCTGTAACAGCACATTCCTATAATTCAAGCCCCAAGAAAGGAGACGAGAAAGAGTGCAGTAACTATAGGACCATTGCTTTAATTTCCCATGGAAGCAAAGTGATGCTCGAGGTGTTACAGCAAAAGCTTTCATCTTCTATGGAGCGAGACATGCCTGATGTTTCAGCTGGAGCCCAAAAAGGAAGAGGCAGTTAAGATCATATTGCAGATATCTGCAGGCTACTGAGGCACATTAAAAAGTTTCAGAATAAGATCAGATCAGTCTATGCTTGATAAATTATAGCAAAGCCTTTGATTGTGTAGATGATGAGAAACTATGGATTGTTCTGAAAGAAAATGGGTATGTTTTAGCACTTTTATCCCCTTATCTGTTCAGTCTCTATGCAGAACATACCATGTAGAAAGCCATACTAGATTTAGATGAGGGAGGAGTGAAAAGTTTTGGAAGAAGCATCAGTTATTTAATATAATTTAAGATATGCAGGTGACTCTATATTACTAGCAGAAAGCAGAAATGACTTAAAATGACTAAATAAAATGAAAAGAGAAAGCAAATCAAGACTACAACTGAACACTAAGACAAAAATCATGACTTTGGAAGAGCTGTACAGTTTTATGGCGTTGGTGAAGAAAATGCAGCAAGGAAAGATTTTACATCTCTTGGTTCCGTCGTTAAGCCAAAAGGAGAGTGCCACCAAGAACGCAGAAAAAGACAGACTTCGAAGGGTGTTTAGGGACAGGTCAGCTTGGGGACTATATTAAAAGAGACAGGAACCATTTGCCCTTCTAGCCCTTCCAGGTTGTAGCATAATAGATCAAATTCTTCGTGGGACGGGGCCAGTCTCACTCCACAGCCCAGCCGACAAAGCTGGTGAGACAAAAAAAAATGGCAGATGCTTCCCATCTAGTGACTGTCTTTGCCACCATAGTTCAGTGGCTGCATGTCACAAGAAGTAGTTTGTCTCTTGCCCTCTTAATCATGTGCCCTGTATTGATGGAATGCAGAATACAAACTGGCCTGATTGCAACAGGTCCCCTAATCAGATCCCAGCTATTTAGGTGCAATAATAATGAAATGATGTATGAAAAAAATGCTTATACCCTGAGCAAATTTAATGACAGCTGTCCTGAATATTGAGTATTGTTCTGCAGTGATTTTGGCTACTACCGCCCAGAAAACAAATCCGAATGTGAGGAGCAGCCAGAATTGAAGGGTCATGACCTGGAGTTCTGTTTGTATGGGAAAAAAGAACGGCTAATGACTAAGGGGTAAGTTCATTGTAGGAATCTAGTCCATTAGCAATAGTGTGTAAGGTGATATCCTTATTCTACTACACTATAATCTTGGTATGTGTATTTCCTTTATAAAATAAATACATCTGGATTTTTAAAGATATACCCCACAATACATTTTCTTCTTATGCACATTTGAAAAAGTAGGAATTTCCTTGAGGCCATGGAATGTCTCCTCTTGTGATGACAGTAGTGTACTCCACAAAAAGCATGGGGATCTGCAATTGTTCTAAGACAAATGGATTCAGAACAGCAAATTATATGAAGGTAGTCGTTCTGCTGAGTTGGAACCATGTAATTTTTGTTGGGTCTGTGGATGAGAGAAAATACTTTAGAAATACTGTAGTGAATGGAGGCCATAAAAGTTTTTTTTAAACATGCAATTGGACGCAAAAGGTGCAGTTGGAAGAAAATTGTGCAGTTGTAACTAGCAGGTAAACTCTGAAAACTCACTTTCAAAGCCATCCCATTTCTTCAGAACTGATTTTTGTCAGATACCCACCTAATTTTGGCTTGCTGGAAATGTCTGAAAATCTTGAGTTGTTACAGATTTGCTGACATGGCTGTAATGAAAGCAACATCTCATCTTTTTGTAGACCATGAGGTCATTAGCTAATCTTTGCCAGTTTAAGAGTCTATTGCTTGTAAAGAAGCTTCCTAGTAGTTTATTAAACTTGCTGAATTCCAGGTATCGGAAGATTCCAGGAGACAAATGTGCTGGTGGAACAAACCCCAAACGTGAAGAGACTGATTTGAAAAAAAAATGTACCAGCAACTATTTGAACTCAAGCCAGTTGGTAGGTACAGAACAAAAGCTGCTGCAGGAACTGTAGTGGGCCAGAAACCACAAACCTTCCTAGCCACTTTAAAAAGAGTACTGGCAAGTATATCCACAATAGATGAGAAGTAATTCTTCTTATAGCAAAGCATGCTGATTATATACATAGCGCTTTAAAGTACTCTCTGGGTCGTTTACAAGAATGCAGGCTACACATTGTGCTCCCTCCCTCCTGCCAGCAAGCTGGGTACTCATTTTACCAGCCTTGGATGGATGAAAGACTGAGTCAATCTTGGATGGATGGAAGGCTGAGTAAGTCAGCCTTCAGCTGGCTACCTGGGATTGGGCCCATGGCCATGAGCACAGTTTTGGCTGCAGTACATCCGTTTAACCACTGTGGCACAAAGCTCCTTAAAGTTCTCTGCTAGCATTAATCTCGGCTTTCTGAGATAAATGAACTTTCCCTATTGCTTTCTAGAGGTGTGATTAGTATTCTGAGCTAGGGATCCAGGTGTAGAGGCCTGCAGCACCTTCCCAAATAAGTAGTTTTATTCCGTCCATCCAAGTATTTATTGTGCCACTGTGTTTCAGATAGCAACTTCAGATATAATAGAAAAATAAACTTCTTCTTTCTTTCTACAGTCTACCTCCTCCAGTTCCACTCCAGTCATCCTGGCTGTAATAGGACTGATGCTCATCACTGCCATAGCAGGAGTATTTATCATTAAGAAATACGTTTGTGGAGGAAGGTGAGGCTTGGGTGCCGAGGAAGGGGAAGATAAGTTAAGCAAGACTATAGAAAAATAAAATACTTTGCTCCTACAGTACGTTACTTAGATGCAGATGCTGTTCATTTTTTTTTTCAAATGTATGAGTCATAAGTATACCTCTCTTCCTGGGAGCAATTCTGCTGCAACAGCTTTTATTATCCTAGACAGATTCCAAATCTTTACCCATCTGGTCTTGGCTTAATTACTTTTGACTGCAGTTATATGACAGTAATAATATAACTAACAATATCAGGATTATTGAAGTTTGTCTTGTTGAGAAAAGATTTCAATAGAGCTTGGTCCTGTCATTCATTACACATTTGATTGATTGATTGAACTTTTATACTGCCCATCTAGCAAATAGCTATTCTGGGCAGTTTACAAACGAAAGGAATAATATCGAAAGCCAATATTTTTTTTAAAAAAACAGCAGAATGACAACAAACAATCTATCTCATCATTGGTGGTACATTGCCTGCTATGTGTGTCAGTGAATATCCAGGAGTTATGACCTGGCCAAACCTAACCTTTACAGCTTGGAGAAACAGGTCAGTTGTGGGAGGCTGTCACCACCAGGGAAAGAGTAGGTAAAAATCTGTTTCAGCATTACTGAACATTGCTTGTGCATCTGTAATTAATGAGAAACGAGAAAATAAAAGATGAGGGATTTGTCTCTGGCTTCTTAATTTTTTTCTTTCCCTTTTTAAAAAAGAGTAATGTTATTACTACCTATACTTTGTAGAAGCAGGGAACATGACATCAATGTATTCTCGAAGGCTTTCGGGGCCGGGATGTGAAAGTTGCTGTGAGTTTTTCAGGCTGTTTGGCCATGTTCTGGAAGTTTTTCTTCCTGCCATTTCGCCAGACTCTGTGGCTGGCATCTTTAGAGGGCAAGGCGCTCAGCGAACCAGGAGTTCTCTCTGCGCTCTGGAGTACAGAGTGAATGAGATAGAGGGTTTTTAAGTTGTAGGAAAGAGGTAACATGTCCTATGCAGGAAATAGGTGTTCGTCATTGTATTGTGATGAAGGGATTAAGAAGTTTCAATGCAATCAGGGGTAACAACACTCCTTGAAGGGTGTTCTTAGCTGTTTTATTGTGTGAACTGATCACTTTTGCTGTTGGCTGGGTGGGAATCATCGAGCTGTGACCTTTTGTTCTCTGCAGCTTTTAGTACTAGAAGCCAGGCTTTGTTGATTTTTAGACTTTCTTGTTGAAACTGTGCTTATGTTTGTGGATTTCAGTGGATTTCCTGTGCAGTCTGACATAGTGATTGGTAGTATTGTCCACAGGTCTAGAAAGTCCCTTGGAGGCCTCAGAAATGATTTTCAGCCATCCGGAAGTCACTTCCGGTTCGCAAGGAGGCCCTTTTGGGGCCTCCAGAAGGCCCTCACAGGCCCATTTGGGGCAGTGCCAGTCTTGGGGTAAGTACGGGAGGCCTGAAACAGGCCTTTCCCCCCCTTACCCCAGGGGAGGCTTTTTTCATATACTGTGGTCCTGCGATATAGCAGGACCTCAATATATGAACCGCGAAAGGCCGGGGGACCACTCTGCCTTCTAGAGATCACCTTGACCTTTTACAAGAGCATTTTGTCTCTTAGACAGCTGTGTTTTACCAATACAAACATGTATCAATATCAACCTTCTGTGTCTGCAATCCTTCGAAAAGGCTGAACTTCAAATTCACTTCTGCTCAAAGAATGCTATTGTGCTTTGAGAATTGGTACAGTAACTGGAGGCTGAGTTATTTCATCTTTGTTGGTTATTCCTCTAGATTTCTGGTCCATCGATACTCCGTTCTGCAACAGCATGCAGAAGCAAATGGCTTTGAAGGACTTGAGACACCAGAAGCCAGTAAAATTGGTTATCATGATGATTCTGATGAGGCAAGTGATTGTGTGACTTATACGTATGCCTGCATGCTGCATATCTGTTCATGTATTTCTGTCAAGTTAGACTGACAAATGAGAATTCCCAGTGTGTGAATATTTGGCTAATGCTTGTTTGGAAATGCAGTAACTAAAGTTAGTTTCTCTAGCATAAGTGCCAGGTGTAACTCATAGTGGTGAATCACCGCACTAGATAACCAGTCACTGTATTCTTTTTCAGGCATAAAATTATGCAACATTGAATACAAGAGGGGATTCTAAAAACTGCTAATGATACACTACTGAGATTACACTTAAGGCCAGTGTATTTAACCAATAGGATTCTGGACATTATGTTTCTTTCTTTTAAAAACATTTTTAGTAAAACAGTAATTAATTTAAATGCTAGGATTCTTCTACTATGTTTATGTTTGGCTAAGAATATCTAGAAATGCCTTGATCAGAGCAAAATTGAAAAGACTCAAGTGCTATCTAGAAAAAAATATATCTCTCTTTTTCTTTTCAGGACCTCCTGGAATAGTGATATGAACATGTTGCTAAAACTGGATGCATACAGGTTAGGATGCTGCTACAGAAGGGTGTGGATGCAGATCGTCCATTTAACTCCCAATTTGGGCACCTCTCCTGTGTCCAAGGGACATTGTGTTCTTGTTGCTTCCATCAATCTGTCTTAAAACCAGTGTGGCTCCAAGAACTGCATGGGGGGTGTAGGGAGGGGGAGGAAGATTACAAGTCTCAGCAAGGAAGAAATTTTCTTTTAAAAATGTAACATTTTAATCCAAGTTGTTTCTGACTCTTAAAGAAGAACTAAACAGAAAGGTGAAAGCAGCATTTCATTAAATTATTAGCATTACTAGGCTCAACCAACATAGTGTGCTGCTGGGAAGAGGGCCCAGATTCCCCAATAGGGAACATGTCCACTCCAACAATGTAGTGATGCTGCTTTGAAGCTGCTGCAAGCGTGCCCAGCACTTCGGACACAGAGAACAAGGAGATGCTGGGACATGAACGGAGGGAGCTAGCGTTACATCCCAAAGGGCTGTGTGCCAAAATGGAACTGCTTTCTGTTTTAACTAAAGTTTGGGTTGACTTCGGTACAAAGCAGAAATTCTCCCAAGTTTTGAATGAACTCTGCAACTGGGCTTTACGATTCTAAGGAACTAAACTGTGAAATCAGCAGGTATGCTGCCATAAATCTTTAAGAAGAAGGAAATAATAATAAAAAACACTGAGAAAGAGGTTAATATTATAATTGTAGAATTAAGCAGTACAGATATTTTAGAAATAAAACTTGTTTAGAATACTGCAGTCTTTTAAAGTAACACAAATAAGGTACTTTTGGCTTTGGTTCTTGAAGGAAAATTTCATTACAGGAAACACTCGGATGTTCAGTTTTCTGTTTTTCACTATGCACTTCCTTTTTGAAAGCAATAGTTCTGTGGTTGGAGTTCTGCTCCACTTTGGTACTCTGCAGTTACTTGCTAAATATCCATCCAGTTAGAGTACTACATTATCCTTAATCACTTCATATTGGTTGTAACTGGAAATATCTCATTCTGATGGCAATTGAATAGAGAGCTTCTTAGTAAATTGAAGTCACGGAAGCACAAAGTTTTAAACCAGGTTATGCTACAGCTGGTGCTTGATTTTTGTTGCTGTTAAGGAATTGGGGTATTTGAAGAGTTATCTTTTACTTGACAGAACTTTATAATTGCTGAAGTTGTTGATCACTGAGCAGCTCATTCATAGTTGCTTATGGATCAGTTCAGGCCCCAGATGATAATTTTTTACCTTCATTTTAGGATTTGATTCTGATTAATCCTGGGGTGTACCAGCCACATATGATCTTATTTGCACACACAAAAATGGTATTTTCATGAACGTATCTGTCTTGTGGGATTATTGGCAGTCTTGCAATTCTTCTGTTGAGGGATGCAGCAAATTGAATGTACTTCTGAGTAAGTTCTCTAACAATAAGTAGTGATTAGTGAACCCTGATTGTTTTGAAGTTAGGTTTCAATAACAAATATTTTTTAAAAGCAATACTTAAATAAACATAGTGGAGGTGTTTCCTTTCCTAAAAACAAATTCTCAATTTGCATAGATCTCACAGTGCTCCCAGTAATGACATATTAATATAATGACAAGTCTCATAAAGTCACTGCAAATTCCTCCATCCTGCCCAATGCTATTTTCTTTTCGTCATGCTTAGTTGGCATTGGGGAGGGACCTGCACTTCTTTCTTTCCTCGCATCTACTTGCTGCAATAACATGTATCCCAGGAGTAAGGAACCCTGATAGGAGGAAAATGTGAAGGCTTAGATTGCAATCTGGATAGAGTGGATTGCATGACATGTTGGAGGAGGGATTAAACTTCCTTTGTAATGGAGATAAGCATTGGAAGGTCGATACATTTTGTGTTCTGCCAAACCAGCTTGTGACCAATTTCAACTAGTAAGACATCACTAGTCATAAGACTTGTTCTAATTTAGCATTCATAATCCTGTTGGCAAAAGACCAGATGAGGTGTTCTGTGGTGAAATGTTAGCATTTATTTCCTTACCATTCAGCATGCATTTCCTGTAGCTAATATATTTAAAAAGGATGAGCTTAACATGTTTGAAACAAAAGATCTTCCTGCTAGGATGGTGATTTGCGTCTAGTGAAGTAGAAGTTTATTAGGTATTCAGAGCCAGTCAGATGTTCCAGGGAATTAAAGTATGCTGCTGAAGTCAAAGGGATTTCCGTTTCTCTCACTGGAATTATTAAATGAGAGTGAGATATTTGGAAGTGCCTGTTGCAAATTTGTTTTTTGTTCGTTTGTTTTTCTTACATTAGCTTTGTTATGTTGTTGAGAAGGCCCTTAGTTTCTCCTGCATGAGTGAGTAATTTGATTATATCTCAGTTTTACCAATTATCTGTTGCTATTTCTTTCTGTCCGTAGTGAGAGATAGGTGCACCGAGAGGGAACATTCCAAAGCAAAACCTAATTGTGGAAGGAAACAATTATCTCTGGAAAACTCTGGTCTTTTAAGCTATATGCTTGTGACAAACATAAAACTCAAATGGAGTTAGGATGTGCTTGAGAATATGTGGTTCAGCCAGAAACACTTTGGGCTTTCAAAAAGATCTTTGCATGCTGTTCATGAAGAGCTTCATAAGGGCTTATATCTGTGTTGGGTTGAACATACTCCAGTAATTGGGAGTGAAAACATCCTTCCACACCATTATATAGACCTAGATCACTAATGGCGAACCTATGGCACGGGTGCCAAAGGTGGCACTCGGAGCCCTTTCTTTGGGCACCTGACATCGCCCCTTCATAGCCACCTGTATACAGGCTAAGTTACTGTATTGGCACTTTGCAAAAAAAAATATTAGTGGGTTTTGAATTGCAGTTTGGGCACTTGGTTTCTAAAAGGTTCGCCATCACTGACCTAGATGCTCAGTATGCGGAGACATATGTCACAACCAGGACACTTGGGGGCAGCACACACACCATTGCTCTCCTATACCCATTGTAGCTCTGTGCGTGCTTCATGCAAACACCTCCAGCCAGTCTTTTAAGTCCTTCTAAAATTATTCCTTCAGTAATTTGTTGTAAGGTACAGGGCAGGACAGCACAGAAACACATATAACATGCTCATAAATGTTATTTACAGTAAATTAACATATAAACGCATCCGATCTCGCCTGATTTCAGAAGCTAGGCAGGGTCGGCCCTAGTTAGTACTTGGATGGGAGACCACTGGAGAATACCAGGTACTGTAGGTGCCTGGAGTAGGAAATGGCAAGCCACTCCAGTATTCCTGCCAAGAAACCTCCATGGACAAGGGGTCACAAAGAGTTGGCTATGACTGGAACGACACAACACACCAAAACATATACAGTAGTACCTCATAAGACGAATGTCCCTTAATACGAAAAACTCATAAGCCGAATGAAATTTCCGAGAATATGAAAACCTCGTAAGATGAATTTTTTCCTATGGGATACCTCGCAAGATGAATCCATTGCATTCATATGAGATCAGTGTTAAACCACGTTTCATAGGATGAATTTTTCGTAAAACCAATTAACCCACAGAAACAAATTAAATTTGCCTTAAGAGGCACCGGTGTCCTAAAGTCTTGATAACTAAATTTTGAATTGAAGGGGCTTAATAATTAAGATGATGAAGTAAGAACATTTTAAATAACTTGAAACTTCCACAGTGAGCTAATCAGAGTCTAGGGTCAGGCATACTTACTGCCTTAAGCCATGGTACCTTTTGTCTCCGTAGTGTTGAATATGTAGATAACATTGCATCTTTCTCTTTGCTTTAAGAGTGCTCCCTCAGCAACAAAGCAGCTGTAAGGATGTTTCCAGTGCATGTGCTTTGAGTAAGGCAGATCAGTTTTTAAAAATATTTCATACCATTTGCATAATATCTGTACAATACTACATTACAAAAAGCCATAGTTGATACACTCCTCTACACAAAAATTCTTAAAATGTACCGTCTGTAATGAGGTGAAGAAGAAGAAAGGAAGGAGCCATGTACAGAGTTTGTAAATAAATTGGGCTATATTATAAATTTGTACTGGTATTTTTCTGTATATTTGCAATATTTGGGTTAGAAATAAAAACAAAAATGAACTTTTCTTTGTCTTCTATGTTGTCTGACTTCAATCTTTTTAATTTGAATCCTCTTACAGGATGTACCCCAATTTATTGTCTGCAGCCTGAAATATGATTGTAAGAAGCAACAGTGTCATTTAACTAGTTAGTCCGGACTTGCTGTGCAGTTCGTTAACCAATGCAGTGGTACCTTGTATAAATGAATTAATTCGTTCCAAATGAAATTCTGTTAAGCAAATTTTCCTTCGTACAAATTTCCTATAGAAATGCATTGAAAATGGATTAATCCCTAATCGCAACCATTTTTCTGTTGTACGGATGCCCCCATAGGCGATTCTGTTGAGCGATTTCCCCCTATCTCCGAAATTTTTTCCTTTAAGCAGATTTTCTGTTAAACAAACTGCTTGTTATACGAGGGTCTACTGTATAAGACATGCAACCTCAGCTGTATATTTTAACATTGTGTTTTTCCTCTTAAATTATAGAGAAAGTTGAGGCAGGGAGGTAGATTGGTACACCATTTCACCTTCAGCAGTTTCTCAGTCTATCACCTTTCTTAGAACATGTGCTATAGTTCTGTTTGCCCTTTTTCAAACAGGTTAAACAGTATCACTGTCGTAGCATTACAATTGTTGAGCCCCTTTTCTGTATTTCTTAAAAGGGGCTTACAATCTGTTTTATTTCATGATACTCAGTGCAACATAGTGGATAGTGTGACACACTAAGACACTAAGTACCTGGGTTCAATTGGAACTCATTTCAGGGTGGCACTGGTAAAACCATACCCTAAATATCTCACCTTGATGGCCCTGTTAGGGTCACCATGAAATGATTTCAATTCGATGACACTACACACATAACATCCTTCCAGACTTGGTTATTCAAACATACAACATAATATTCAGTTATTGCTTGCTGATATAAACAATATGGAATGTATATTTCACTAAATCAAACTAGCCTCCAAAATTAGTCTTTGTTTTGTGAGTTTTCCTTGATCTTCATCTTTTTAGTGTATAGAGAGGAGTTTCTTTTTGTGCTACTGAGTTTAATAGTTAGTAATCTAGATATTAATGAAGCGGGGTATAGTGACAGAGACAATGGTGAGAGCCTGTTGATGCAGGTAGACAGTGGTCTGGTTGCAGCAATCCTCAGACTCAAAGGCTTTCTCCTCAATTCTGAGACTTTCAAAGCCTTCTCCAGAATGAAAAAGTTCCCTAGAGAGCCACATTGTATATGTGGTTTTTTGGGGGGGGGGGGGGGAGATTGTAAACATTAATATTGCTGGATAAAGTTTTGTGGAGTGGTGATGACAACATGTATCTGAGTTAAATGTCCTTCTAAAGAGATCTTACATTGCTAGTAAAATCTGTGAATTTAGCAGACTGGATTTGTTTCACCACATTGAACCACAGAACAGATTTTTTGGCATTATTATGACAAATAACAATGGAGTGGCTTAGGGAGCAGTGGATGTTTAGCCTTACAAAAAGAAGGTTTAAAGGTGGATATGATAGCCATGTTTAAATACTTAAAAGGATGTCATAGTGAAGAGGGGACAGGTTTGTTTTCCATGGCTTCAGAGAGCTGTTCATCAGTGGAATAAGCTGCCACAGAGGGTGGTGGAGTCTCCTTCTTTGGAGGTTTTTAAGCAGGGGCTGGATGGCCCTTGAGGTCTTTTCCAACTCTATGATTCTAGGAAGTGCAGCATCTACCCAACTGGCTAAACTGAAAAAAAATCTTAGAGTTTTGAAACTGTGTCTACAACAATTGGTATTTCATCTGCTTGTTTTTATAGTGGTTCTCCGTGAAGCTGCTTTGTCTTGGGTTCGACTAGAAAGTAGAAATAGAATAGCGTTCAGATAGCAAAATCATATCAAAATAGAAGCAGGGAAAACTATTTTTAGACTATACCTGCAGTCAACATAGACAATAGTGAAAAATGGTGAATGTTGCATTCCCAGCATCTGTAGAGCCTCATGTTGCCTATCCCTAAGTTAGGATCTTGTGGTTGTCTGTGTCTAAACAAGCCAAGGCAAGGCTAGCATAACTAAACTATCCTTTATCATACTTACAAAGTGCTGGGGAAACTGCTCTTTGCTAGGACAGGGGTTATAATACTGAACAAGTGTTCTTTTTTGCTTCTTGGTACATAATAACAGTGTTTCAAGAACATATTTTCATGCCAAGTCTTCAGTGGTAATTTTGTTTTCATGTGATAGTTTTTGATTTTTAGCACCTAACCTCTTTCCCCCCTCTGCTTTTTTTAGAAGTATGTTTCTAAAATAGTATATTCTTGCCCACCACCACACCAACTTTCCCACAGAAACTGACACCTGATATATACAAATGGTTGTGCTCCGTCATTATCTCTGCTGGATAACAGGTATGAAACAGATTTGCAGGCTAGGCTGGAAGAAGTCAGCAAAACAAGTTTGGTTTTGCCAAGAACATGCACCCTTTTTGCTGTGGGAATCAACTTTAAATACAACGTTCTTTCTGGTCTCCAATTAACAATGAAAGCTTTGCTAGTATCTCTCTAGAGGTTGGAACGTGTTCCATGTCAAGCCTTGTTTGGGAAGAAAACTATATCTTAAAGTGTGTGACTTGATTTTTTTAAAACACAGTTGACACATCACGTTGTTAATATTGAAAGTAAATTGGAGAAGCTTTATTTTAAATTCCTAGCAGCACACTCAGGAAGAGGCTCAGTGGCAGAGCACATGCTTTACATGGCATAAGGTCCTGAGTTCAGTCCTTCACATTACCAGGTATTTGTTTGTTTGTTTGTTTATTAAGAGTACTGTATTTTACCCTGCATTTCTCCTTTGAAAAAAAGAACCCAAGGCAGCTTACAGTAATGAGGGATAAAATACAGTCCAGTACAATTAAGACATGTTCAAGTATTTGAATTAAGACATGTTCAAGTATTTGAGAACAAGGGTTTGGGAAGGACTCCTGCTGAACATGATAGGGAGCTGCTGGCCATTGTGGTAGATAACAATGAGCTAGAATCTAGATGGATTATATAGGCTGATACCTGTATAAGGCAGTTCCTTATAGTCTCTGTTATTCACCCATATGGGTCCCTTTGCACCTGTGCAAACCTTCCTCAGAGTCTTCCAGAACCTTATGGTTGTTAGCACAATCCCTTTTCCAGTGTAAATGCTCCCTGCCCAATGGCTGGTTCCCTTTTGAACCCCACTGAGGTAACACCATGAGGGCTCATTCATTTTGTTGCTGTTCAATTCTTCTTACACATTTTCTTCCCTTTTTCAATTTGAAAAAAAAAACTTTTAAAAACTGTACTGATGTTTTCATCAGGTTTGGGGTGCTTCACAAGTCCTGTTTCAAGTGGATGGAGAAAAAAATGGATCATTGGCACCCTGAAGCCCAGTGAAATCAGGACTAGAGAACTGGGTTGTGTGTGTGGCCTCTTAATTTGAAGAGGAATTGTGCTGAAGGTGACCTTTTTCGTGCAACTTGTCTCTGAAGCTCTATGCTCCAAGAACGCACATATATTTTCTACTGTCTCCCCTTTTCTACTTAAGAAGCGCTTTCCCAGATTTTATTTAACACACTCAGTATGTTCAAAAACCCGATATGGTAATATAAATAATTTAAGTTTCAGTCACATTGATGCACACTTTTGAACTAGGTAAAGCAGAAAAGTACTTTTCAAAGTGCCAGACAGAACTGTAGTATTGCCTCAGGTTTTAGCAGAAAAACACCCCGGGCTAAGAACATTGAACATGCTATGTATATTTAAACACACATGCAAATTTTACTGGGTAGCTCACCAGCTTCAGATGATCTGATATGAAGAGAGAGCTAGAATTTCCTGGTATTTTGAAGCCATGGGAGAAAAAAACTTGACCCCCCCCCCAAAAAAAAAGTTTCTGGAAATTTTACATCTCTAAATATGAAAAAAAACAAAGAACAACAAAACTGTTTTTGTGAAATCTCTACCCCCACATTGCCAGGAATAGGAATTGTCTGCAATTTAAGTACAGTTAACTATGTGGCCTGTAAACTGCCCTTCTTACCTCACCCCACCCCAAAAGGAAGGTGTTTCTATTGAAACCACATTTAAAACATTCAGAGCTTTAGTCTTATACAGCAAGGCTCTTTTTGTATTTTAACTCTCACTTGAAAGCAAGCCTTCCTCTGAATTTGCTCACTGTTTCTTGTTAAGCAGTTACTTGATGTGGAAGGAAGGAGCGTGGTGGTGGCTCTTCCATTTCATGCACAGAATCTAGCTGGGATGGCAGCTTCAGGACTGGGTTGGCATTCTTCACCAAGTGACAGCAGCAGGCTGGTTTTGAGAAGGGAGAGGTCTGGGCAGTGCATACAGTCCAGTTCCCCAAGAAACCGGGAGTGCCCTGGGAGTTGATGGAAAACATTTGAGAAGATGCCATCTCTGGTAGCACCTTGCCTCTGGCCTCATGACGGCCCACAAGCACATTCTGCAGCAAAGCCTCTCTTCTAGGACTCATACAGTACTTTTTTAAACACTTCCCACCCCATTTTCTTCTGTAGCCAACATTCCTGGTTCTTAACAGTTTAAGCATGGAGAGCAATGCTCAGATAGCAACAAGGTTTTTATAAGTTAACAAGCTACCAATTGAGGAAATTGGGTCTTATCACCTGCTTGTTAATACAGCTATTTTACAGTGGCACCTGAAGGCATCACACTAGCGTTTAAGTGTGACACTTAAATTGTCCAGGCTGGTATTCCCAATTTATACTTCACAGTAGGTGGGCACAAGTGGATTCATGTTTCCCTCACTATGTAGTGAGGTGTTCCATTCGGTAACACAGTTGTAACCTTTATCTGCTTTTGACTTAGACTTTGGCCACTACTAGAATTCAGATCCTAATAGGTTTCAGCAGATGGTTTCACCTACCATGCTAAATGAAGGGCCCTACGGTTTAAAAGAGGCACGTCTTGGATTTTCCTTTTCTTTTGCAAAATAATAAACTTCTGCACCATGTGGCAGAATATGTTGGCTATTAGTACCTTATGAAATACTGTATTACAGTGGTCTTTTTCCTAATTAAAAGGAAATTTAAAAATATCTGCAACCTATCAAGGACACTAAATTGAGTGGTTAAACTATCCTTGCTGTAATGACTTTAACATGGTGCATGGTTTGGGAAGAGTTGTCTATGTGTTCACTAAGCATTATGAACATGACTCATTTTAAACCAGTTTGTATTTCAAATCTTTAAAATTATTTACAGTTTCCAGTAGCACTACCAGTCAAAAGACCCTGTTCAGTCTTTCTTCATCTGCACCCTCATTTTGTTACTTAGGAATTCTGCAACCATTCTGTCTGCCTCATCCCCTAATTTTTTATGGTAAGAAAAGACAGCAGAAGCAATAGGAAAACTGAAGAGAGTCACAAGTAATGTATTATTGTGACTATCTTAACAGTGCATGTTGTTTAAATTGCTTGTAGTTATCTATGAGTCAACATGAGCACACATTTCAGTGGAAAGACGTGATACACGGCTTTAAAGGGTAAAAAAATGATGACTAAGATAATAAGTATGTATATAATCTCCACTTTGGGGAGGGGCATGGGCAGGTTTGGAATGTTGAAGAAGAGGTGTGGACACTGCCACAAAATGCATGTGTTGGTAGGGCTAGTCACAAAATGGTGGCTATGGGGATTTGCCAAACTAACTGCATAGTGCTGCAATAAAACAATCATTTCACAGAAGGGCTAAGAACAAGAACATTAATAACATGCAGAGGTCAAGTTGCATGGGGTCTTAAAGATAAAGCTACACCTTTGAGTCACAATTTTCTACTCCAACATAATATTCATTTCAGAGAGAGCAATTTCTGAAATCACCTAAAATTGATTTTTTAATGTGATCTGAGAAATCAAAATCCATCCATACTCTCATAGTATCCAAAAATTGTTCAGTGATGCCAATGTGTGTTCCCACTACCCCTTCACAAATACTTTGAAAGTAGACATGCCAAAAGAAAGGCAAAGAAGCTTACAGAAGCAACAAAACAGAAAGCCTAAAACATTTTTAGTGTCTCCCACCTCAGAAAGCATATCAAGCTTTGTCCTCAAGTATGTAGTGGCCCATACATTTCAAAGAGAGGCTTCATAAGACTGATACACCAGAAGAAGATCTCATCCCTTTCAAGTTTCTATTTCTAGACAGAAATCCTGATAAAGGCCTTCCAGAAACTACTGAAGAAATTCAGCAGAGGATCTGAATATTTTCAAGTTTCTGTATTCAGAAAACCCACAAAGCATTAGCATTATTTTATTTAAAACCAATATGCTATCTGACCTTTCCACATCTGTGCTGAGAATTTTAAAAAGGGGCCAGAAATGTTGTTATTCGTGGCTATTATACTCAAACTCGGCAAGAAGGTTTTCTACATTGCCTGTCATCTCTCTCATTAGAGATGGAACAGATTTCATCTATAGGAAAAACAAAACAAAAATTTAGAGGCATAAGAACAGCATTCCAATATTATATTATGGCTTCAATTTTAAGGAAGAGCAAAGCAGACACAGTGGATGAACATTTTCAGCTTTGGGTCCATGAAGAAATAGCACTGAGGAAAGTATGTCATACTGAAGCATAATTGTCGTAGATACTCATTTTTTGCAGAAAGTAGACTTTGATTCTGTAATGATAATTAGCAAAGGAAATTACCTTGGAACATTGTCAATCATTAACAGGTTTTTCTTGCACTGCATTTGAGACACACATGAGATCAACTGTCATGTTTCATACATTTTCTCCCTTATCTGTGATGAATGGGTTGAGCTAGTGTGGAATGAAATTCATAGGAAAGTCATGCAAGACATTAAAAATAAAAAAGATAAATTACTTTTCTCTTTCTGTTGACTGCACCGTAAATGTGTATCATAAAGATTTGATTGGAATTCTTTCAAACCAGAGGAATCAAAATTTGGGGCTTTGATCTCCGAATAGCCACAGGAGTGTCTGAAATACCCAGGGCTGTTTTTATTTTATTTATTTATTTAACTTTTATACTGCCAGTCTAGCCCTAGGGCTTCCCTGGGTGGTTTACAACATGGAATCACATGACAAGCTAACAAAGGAATACATATAAAAAAATCAAAATACAAGGAGAATAATTTTAAAACAAAAAATATATAAATCAACAACAATAAACTAAAATTAAGCTAAAATGAAGATAAAAATAGCAGAAGATTGATAAAACAAGGGAAAAAGAAAATAAGCTGTAAAAAGAATAGTGTCTTACTGGATGTTTGAGAAATCAGGAAAGGGCATTCTGTACAACCAGGTTTTCAGTAGTTTTTTTTTAAATGTGAAGCGAGGGTACCAGCCGAATTTCAGGGGGATAGATGGTTACAATAACTGGGGAGCCACCACCGAGAAGGCCCTACTCCTTGTTACAGCTTTCCGGGTCTCCCTCGGGGTTGGGACTCCCAGGTCTCCTGCCTGGCTAGCATGGGTGATCCTGGCAGTTCTTCTTGGGAGGCACCTTCTTTTGCTAATTTCACCTCAGAAATTGTGGACAAGAAAGGTAAGGATAAAAAGATAAACTATTCTGGGTGTATTATCCCACTGTTTATAAACATGTTCTTTAGCTTTTGAAACCGTTAGCATTCTGATGTCAAATACTGCATAGTGTTACATGCACATGTGCCTTGGTACCGAGTTGAGGGGGAAACGACATAGAAGCAAGGTGCTGGCATAAGAAAGTGGCAAGAAGAGGACTCAAACACTGTGGCCTTGGACTCTCCATTTCTCATCAAGACCCTAGTTGAGGTCCTTCAGCTTTTTTCAACAACCCTCCTTTACGTGATCAAAAGAAAACTGCTCTTCCTTTTGAGATTTGTTAAGGCAAACTGTCTTTTTCCCCCATTCCATCATGATTTTCTGTGTAGCCAGATGGACACTGACAAACTTTTTTAAGTCGGACAGTCTTCCATTCAGTGGGCTGTCAGAGAGCATTCCTTTTGGAAGCAGCCTCTGTTTCACAGCACTGTTTAAGGGGAAAAAAGCCATAAGACAGGCATGTCCAAACTTCAGCGCTCCAGATGTTTTGGACCACAACTCCCAGAATCCCAAGCCTGTATTTCCAGTGGCAAAGGACTGTGGGAGTTGTGGTCCAACTATACCTGAATGAGGCATTGTAATTTTAAATATATTAATTTTTAAAATCCAGTTTTGTATCTATATGTATAAATGAACAGAGGCAATTATTTGTAAATCGCTATCTTCTTTCACCCTCCTTTTTGATTATGCATAATTGACTGCCCTACCATGTGCTTGTCTCCGTACATATGTGTATGTAATGCTGACACTTGCTCTGAATTAATAGACCATATGTGACCGAATACTTTAGAAACTGGCTGATAATATTATTTCTCTTTTGCACTTCATGACCTTCTGTTGGCAGGACTTCAGAAATCTGACCTGACCTACCATCTTCCTAATGGAAGTGAAAGGGAAGAGCAAGAGGAGACTACCTCGGGCAGTACAATTATCTGGGGAGAGAAACCTGCAAGCATGTGTGGGCAGTGCAAGATTGCCTTTTGATAACGAGCAGTTCACAGCTAATTGGAATCCGATAGGAGACAGCAAGGGTGCCCTGACTAAGGCTAACATAGCTGCCTCTCAGTGGGGGTCTTTACTGCTACTATTGACTGCGTCCAATCTCATTATATCATAGGAGAGGCTGGATGCTGCCATAGGCCATATGATTATTGGCAAATCAGCTGCTTTTGACACTAAATTGTTGAGAAACTGGAAAAAGAAGAAGAAACTGTGGAGGGTGAGGAAAGTCCAGTGGACTGAGGAGGCAGGGAGAGGAAACAGAAAGGATGGATTGCTGTTCCTCGCTCTCTCACTTGGGAGGACATCAAAAAGGGAACAGCCACATTCCAGCTCCCTCCAGCCGGCATCGCTTTCTTCCCCTTTCTGAGTTTGTTGGCAATTTGTTTCTTCAAAACTGCTCAGTCTTTGTGGTTCAAGATGAGGAGGAACCAGTTACCTCAACAAAAGCAGCACTGTAATGGTAATGAATGATAGCCTTATTTATTTATTTATTTATTTATTTATTTAAAAATGTTTTCCCAGCACCTTTCTCTTTTAAAAGGGCCCAAGGCAGCATATATCATAAAAATGACTACATTAAAAGCTTAAACCAGTAAATATACAAATACTAAAAAGGATATACAAATGCCCCATTGAAAAAAATGGCAAATAAAAGCAACATCAAAACACATTCAAAGCAATAAGGCACAGCAATATGTTTAAAACCCCACTCAGTCAGCCAGTCACTGAGAGAAAACTCACCTGAGGGGAAAAGTCCCCTGCTTGCAGAAGGACAGAAAAGATGGGGCAAGTCTGGCCTCCTGTGGGAAGGAGTTCCAAAGTCTGGGAGAAGGCCCTTTCTTGTGTCCCCTCCAAACACACCAGTGAAGGTGGTGTAACTGAGAGAAAGTCCTCTCTTGAGGAGTAGGAACATGTTAACAGTTTTGATGTGTTGATTTAGTGATACCCATTACCTTTCGTCAACTCCTGCAGGGTTTGTGGCCTCTGCCTTATCTCCTTGTGCCGACACACTCTGTGTGAATCTTCTCATTTACCTTTCCATTTTTGGTCATTTTTCTTCTTTTACACTATCCTTAAAAAGTTATTTCTCCAGATAAATTCTGGAATAGCTAGCACAAGAAACAGAGATGACAGCATCCAAATAACTCCCATTTAGAGCTGCCAAGACAGAACTAGAAGAAACAAGTGGATGTAATTCATTTGTATGAAGCACTTGACTGTCATATTAAAGTATGAAAATTTAATATATGTAACAAGCACTCCCTGTTCTTTGGAGAAAAATTTTTGAAGGCACACATTCAGATACGGGAACCTTTCCTTTCAAAAGTAAGGATAGACCATCTGCTCTCAGAAAAAGGGAGACAATGTAGGCCAAGAAGAAGACTGAACACTGCTTTCCTCACCAGTTCAGCAGTTGTGGTGGTAGCTCACCTTTCTCATGTTTTTGGGAAAGTCCACCTTGTATCTCCCTCCCCTGATCTGGGAAACCTCTAAGTGCAAATTATCAAGTGTCGGATGTTCAAAGGCAGTTCACCCAGCTCACTATCTGTGTTTCAGACTGCACTTCCCAAGATCTTAGAACAACAAGCCACATGGGCTTGCGATAATGAGACCTGTCAAGCAACACATTTAGAAGTCAGCAGATGGGACAATGGCCAGTACAATAAATGTAATTCTTTATTAAGCAGAACTACATCCCATTTTTGGGGTTGGAAAAAAAATCCATCAAGGTGGGAAGACCACTGACTCATTTTTGCATTACAGACTGTAACATGTTTGCCTTACGGATTATAATGTTTACACATCTTCTGAACAAAATTGTATACATGTAATAGGTGTTGCCAAGCTATACCTGAATATTAATTATATTTTCCTCCTGAAGAAAGCACACAGTTGTCTCTGTTTTTTTTTTCCACTTTGACAGCTAACATCCTATAGTGGGACAAGCATCAATAATTTAAGAAATGTAGACATACCCTATTACAGCCAGAAAATAGACTATACTGCAGGCAGTAGGCTTGTTTCACTAATGAAAAGGTTAGAGAGCAAAGCACTTTGTCCAATGTCACGAGGAGGCAGTGATTAATTCAGTTCTTTTGTTCATGGATTGCTCTTAAAATCTACCCAGTTTCTGAGTATTTTTTTTCTGTAAAGATTTTCGATGAGGTGGCTGCATCAGACAGCCTCAACATGTATGAAAAAAACAACAGCCACCCCCCCCAAAAAAAAAGGAATATTGCGGCATTTTGGATCCGTGTGTCTGAGGGGGTGGAAGTAGATGAAGTAATACGGCTCATCTTCGAGGTGGCACAGTACTTTTTTTTTAGTCTTGTTTGTTGTCTCTGAAGAGTTGGCCAGCCGATAGATGGCGCTGCTGCCTTTGGGGAAGAAAAGAATAGATAAGCTGATTGTTGTTAATGAAAGAGTTATAGAAATGGAAATGGGAAGTCTGAGCACGAAGCAGCACTTTAACCTTGGATTTATTTTATTTTATTGTGCCTCTCCCCAGTGGCTTTTGGTCTTTCCTCTCCTTTTGCCTCTGCAGAGATTGCTACTTAAAAATATTAACTTAGTCCTGTGGGTTTCTTACTGCAAACGCACAGTTGGTTGTCTCCGTCTTTTTAATCACAATTTAAAAATGAAAAAATGTAACGAAACATAAACACAAACCAATTTCTTCAACAAGATGAATGATTCTGATACAGCCACCGCTGTTTCCAGCATGAATAATAAATCTGAATTTCGCTCAGTGAACAGAAGAGCTGAAAGGGGTGATTTAAAAAACCTACAACTGCAGAGATTTGTTTGATGCAAGCAAACATGATTGATCGATTGCTTCATTGTTTCCCCCTCTCATTCCAGAAGCAGATGTAGACAGCATAAAAACAATTTCCTCCAGGGCTGTGTGAGGCTATCCGTGGCTTGATGGCCATACTGTTTTTGGATGCATTGCGCTTGGTGACGTGGAATGCACAGCAGCTGATGGTGGTTACAAACACCAGGGGTGACAAATGAAGCCAGGACAAAAGTTGGGTTTTATAGATAAGGATTCACAGAGGCGAGCAAGCAAGAATTCGTTCAGACAGCACAGCTATTTGCACCCCATTCTTTCACTGAACAGTAATGGCCACTCACCCAAAGTTTGAAGACTACTGGTCCCAGAATCCCCAGCCAACACAACCCATGTTTATGCCTGAGGCTGGGTTCTGGCACAGTAGTCTAAGCTCTTTCTATTCAGATATCCAGAAATCCTGAGCCGAGCACATTTGGCATTTGATGTAGATAAAATTTGGAACCAATCCAGAGTTCAGCTAATTTCTGCATATGGCTGAATAAATTGTCTTCTCTGGATGAACTGTTGCTCTGATTCTCACCTGGCTGAGGAGTTCTCCACCTTCTTTTTATCACTAAGCCACAAACACTACTGAGCACATTCTCAAAGACTTTCCACTGGGGCTACATAACCATGCCAGATCCTCTACGTACATCTCTCTTGTCATTTCCAATAGGGCATTTCCTAATAGGTCCTTATTTCAGTTAGACCTTGTGAAATTGATTTTGCATCATCAACAATCCATTTAGTTTACGAGGGCTGTCTATTCAGCAGTATCTAATTCTCTGAGATTTCAGAATTTAAACCTGAGACTAAGGGGTAGGTGAGTGTTTATCATATCATGGAGGTGAGGACAGGTGAGAATTGGATGCTGAGCTGGAACTGCTTTCAGCTTAACTCATTGGGAAAAGGAGCATGAGAGGAATCTATGTAAAACCTAGAGAAGCAAGTAATATGGCAACCCAGAGCCAGGTGGGTGTGTGGGTGTTGTTTTAAAAGTTGGTTTCTTTCTGCTGTTTGAAACCAAGCAGACACCCAAAACAGTGGCCACTATTCCCAATAAATCCCACACAACCTTCCTACAGAACACATGATACAGGGGAAGCTTTTTCCAGAATCTATGCTTCTGTTACGAGTGCAACTTGCCAAAGGTTCACCCTCAGCCCATGGAGAGTTGCTTTCTCAGGTTCTGCACAGCTCTTGCCAAATCTTATACAAGCTTGTGAGCCATGATGTCCTGTTTTGCTCCAAATAACAAAACAGGCCCAGATGCACATACCCATCACTTGTCTCCCCAGTCTCTCTCTCTCTCTCTCTCTCTCTCTCTCTCTCTCTCTCTTTATCTGTCTATCTCATATACCATCCCTCTAGTGGTGAGCCACTGCTCTAGCCAGTTTACAACAATTAAATCCCCGACCCTCCCTCCATAAACAAGTAGAATGACAATAACAAAAGAACCCCTCAGAGATGACAAGAGTCAAGATAATATTCAAGCATAATGGGTCTCTGATGGGGGGAGAATGTTCCTGAAGGCCTCCTTGAAGAGCAGATGAAGGTGCCTGGTGTACATTGACAAGCAATGCATTCTGGAGTGTTGTGGATGCAGCCGAAAAAGCCTGGTTCCTACTGGTCCTTTGCTCTTTGTGGTGTGTTAATGCTGCACAGATGCTATGTCCAAGAATACACCTTAATGCCAAGCTAGTGAGCCTTGGCACCAGCTAGCAATGGAGAGAGAGATGAATAATGAAGTGTAAAGTGAATTCAAACACAAAGACCAGACTTTCTCCTTCTGCAACACTGTTTGCTCTGAGATTTGTCTTCGTGCCTGGAGATCTGAGGAGACAAAGCAATTCCCCCGAGATATCCACAGGACCTCGGGACCCTATGCTTGGCACTGATGTTTGCTGTCATCTTCTCCTGGCAAACGTGAGATTCCCCCATTCATGTACTAATAAGCAGTGCTCACGGCATCAAAAGAAGAGTGGGATGTCTGGCTTCAAATAATCTGCTCTCCCATGAAGCCCACTGGATACGTTGGCTAGTCTAGTCACTACATATCAGTCAAACCGGGCTGTTGTGAGCATGAGAATGTAGAGGAGAATCACGTCCTTGATGTCCTTGGTGAAAAGATAGAATATGCATGTGGAAAATAAAAAAATAAAATGAATACAACAGATCAAGGCCAGAAAGGGAGACTTAATATGCCGTGTTTTTTACTCACCTCACTGCTGATTATGAATTTTTGTGATGTGTGAGAGCAAAATATGTGACAGCAAAAATACAAGAAAGTTAACGGGGCATCAAAATGTTGAAATAATAGTAGTAAAGTTGTTCTTTAAGAACTTTGCTCAGAATAAGGCTCCAAATGTAAAAAGCAGAAAGTGGGCATTAATGTATCATGTTGTCTAAATATGGTGTTAGGGAAGTAATTCTAAAGGTGGAAGCAACTTTATGAGCGAGCTAACCTAGCTGCTTGTGTCTCAGCTGTCTCACCTCCTAGGAGACCGGTACCCCTTGAAAGCCAATGCTTTGCATCACAATGTTTTGACATCAAGTGTATACGGTATATAAAAAGATATTTCTATCATGTTTATGAGAATATCTCCCAAGACACACACCACCTGGATCTTGCAATCAGGAGAAATCTCTCCTGGGAAAACACTGGGTGAGAAATATCTCATGTGCTGTGACTCTAGCAAATATTGGTATTTTGCTTCAATTGTTTTAATCACAATTTGTACTACAGTGGAGATTTTTAAGTGACTTTTTAAGTTTTTTCAAGAAAAACGATGTCCTTGATAAAACTGTTATTTAGATAACACAAGAGTGTTATCTAAATAATAGTTTTCTCAAGGAAATAACTTTATTATAAAGGAGAAATAACTCCTTTATCATTTTGAATTATTATATTCAAGTTTAAGCTGTGGAATCAGAAGTTTATAATTTAGCAGAACCAAGATTTCTATAGAAGAAATTCTCTCTACATAACTGCATATGTACTAGAAAGTTTATATTGGAAGACTCTATATACACATTTTATGTATTTTTATATATTCCAAGCATATTTTACATTCTTGGCCTTGATATGCTTACTTGCTTCTTGCATTTTGAAGAAGAAATTGGTTTATTTTTGAGCTTTTAAGATAAAACGATCAAGGATATCCGGGAATGAAGAACTAAATTAAATATAACAAGGTATAATATCTTCTGAGATCATGAATAAATTACTTGTCAGGACACATATCCATATGTTTCTAAGGAATCTGTAGATCAGGAGCCTTATAGAGGTCATTCAGATTTTTTTTCAAAAAGAAACTGACACGGCAGATTCCTGTGGTTTGTATACAGAATATCAAGGCTGTTCAAAGCACTACTATGTAGTTATGGGCACAGAAAAATACAAAGATTTCCTGCAGCTGAACAAGTCATCCAACAGGTAAGCCCATTATCAAGAAACATCAATGTTTAGCCAGCCCTATGAATTTTTGTGTACCCCTGAAGGCCAATAACTATTTTTATCATTATTGTTATTAATATTTATAATTCTGAAAACAAAGTACTGAACAACTGATATAAAATTAGAGCTGGTTATAGATAAGATTGCAATCTTTCGCACCCTCACTTGGCAGCAAATTTTACTGAATTATATAGGTTAGTTTGGTCCTGCCCACCATTAAAATAGCTGAATTTGCATCTTATGTAAGGGTTCAATTAGATGTGAGTTTGTCCTGTGAATTGGTGTACTTTAGGGACAGATTGGTTTGCTGATATGCTGCATCACTTAGATTAATTTTTAAGTGATGCAGTGTATCAGTGATGGTCAAGCAGAATAAAAAAAAATTTCCCTTGACTTTGTGTGAAGTGCCAATTAAAACTGCAGACAAATGCAGCTTTGTTTGCATCTACAAGACAAATAAAATTTTTATTTAAGTGGTTCAGTACATCACCAATGATCTAACCAATGCAAAACAACTAATCTCCTCTGCCCCTACATAGAAGAGCAGGAGAAATGTTCAATCCACTGATATCCTGAAATGGCTTATTTATGAAACCACTTTAAGAAACCAGAAATTTACAGCAAAGGAAGCTAGACTAAATAATGTTTCTTGGGGTCCCTATGTCATTTGCACGCAAGGCTTAAAACAAATGCCATTTTACACCTCCACTCAACTTTAAGTGACCATGTGTAGACTGCAACAGCTTGTTCCAAAAGGAACAATAGATGAACACAAACTCTGTTTACTGTGAAGAATGTCATGTCTGCCAATCTTGTGTTGGCTGCAGACTTTCACCCCTTATAAGTCTGGAAGAGAAGGATTGGGTTAGTGACAACATATGTAAACCATTTTCAACTGACCTTTATTAGGGAGCCAAGTTTATTTTTTTTTCTTCCTCACATTCAATAGAAGGCTGGAATCTGAGCCCAACATTTTTGGCTCTTCCATTAGACTTTCTTTAGTCCATCAAAAGATCTGTCAGATATCTACCTATATTTCAAAGTGGTCAGAATGTTTATGGGATAGATCAATCATGAGATGCAGTGATACGAAAAGGAAGGCCTAATTTATACGTACAAACTCCATTGTAGCCTTCTGGATTGGGACCAGCTTATGCACTGTGATGTTCCATAAATATCCTAACTGATGGAGCACAGCAATGCAATGCATATATTTTGATGCAACTGGAAACAGCCTTGATTTTTCTGAATACAATCTAAATGAACCACGAAGGATAAGAAAGTTCAACTTCTTTCCACTACTATATGATTAGGACTCGCCAGTAGAGATGGGCACGACCAGAAAAAATGACGTTTCGAGTTGTCGTTTGTCGGAACCGGTCCGTTTCGGGTCGTTTCCGTTTGTTGCGGAAATTTTCAAAAATTTGTCGTTTCTGTTTGTCGTTTGGGGTTGGGGTTGGGGTTGGGGTAAGTGGGCTTTGGGAGGCACCTCTCTGGGTGCCTCTGACCCACTAAGAAGGGAAGTGTTTAGCGATTAGCGCGTACCATACATTATGTTAGAGGGTTGGGGTAAGTGGCAGAGGCACCTCTCTGGGTGCCTCTGACTCACTAAGAAGGGAAGCGTACTGGCGTACAGGTTAGGGGTAGGGGTAGGGGTAGGGGTAGTGGGCTCTGGGAGGCACCTCTCTGGGTGCCTCTACTCTGACCCACTAAGAAGGAAAGTGTACTGGCGTACAGGTTATGCTTAGGGTTGGGGTTAGGGTAGGGCTAGGCTTAGGGTTACGGTTAGGGTTAGGGTGGGTTAGTGGGCTGAACCTCTGGGTGCCTCTGACCCACTAAGAAGGACAGTGTACTGGCGTATGGGTTAGGGTTAGGGTTAGGGTTAGGGTTAGGGGGCTTTTTATGCCCTCTGGCACATCCAGAAGTCTCAGTCAAAACCTGGCCATGCAATTGGTGGAATGGCTCCAAAAATTTGCATGGTCCCATCCCATGGCCAACCCATCATTGTGCATGTGCAGGTGTAAAAAAATAAAAATAAAATAAAAATAAAATAAAATCAATGGAGACGTTTTATTGCAAGAAAAACCCACTGCTGCTACTATAAAAATTCAGGCAGTTAAAATACCTAATTCTCACATGTTTCTGTTGTGCTTTAGTGGGCTTTTAGACCACAATTTAAAAATAAATATTGCGGTTGCCATTTTGGATCCCCTCCCACCGCATGGCATAGAGAGACAGCCCAGGATAGGAGGCGGGAGGCCGGGGACCCCCCCCCCCAGAAAACACCCCTCTGGTAGGTGCCCTCACTCAGGCAGGCATATTTTCGCCTGCCTTTTTGGCCAGAAATCGGGTTTTTTTTTTTACTTTTAAAAACTTTTTTTCTGTGCTGCTTGTTGGCAATGGCATCGCGCGAGCCCGCGATGCCATGAACGACAACGACAAACCCGACCCAATTTTTCTTTTTTCGGGTCGGGTTCGAGCTGGAGCGGAGTAATTCTCGTTACCGTTCTCGTTACGTAACGATAACGATATCCGAAAACGGAAACGAGAATTTCGCCACTCCATGCCCATGTCTACTCGCCAGATATTTATTGGGGAACATTGTGTGTTTTTCATCTACAAAGAGAAGGTGTTCAGTTTATGTACTCACTGACACTGATAGTCCTTACAAATGAATTCCTAATTTTTCCATTCTTCAGTGGATTATTGTCCTCATTTTGCTGCCTGTGTCTTTCACAGAACTGGTCTCTCTCCCCCCACCCCCAATTAAGGCTATGTGTGCAAGCGTGTTAGTTCTTATAGACTGTATTAACATTTTGCAAAACCATTTATTTATTTATTTATTTATTAGTCTTATACCCCACCCATCTTCCCAAAAGGGAACTCTGGGTGGCTTACAATAAAAAAAATAGGTAAAACAGAAGCAAACAAGCAAAAAGGGAGCAAGAAGAGAAAGATAAGACTTTTAAATGCTCAACATGGAACAGGAGGTGGGGGGGGGCATTCTGCCAGCAGCCACAATCTTTTTGAATGTTAATTACACACATCTGCCCATATGAATTCAATACAGAGTGTCAGTTGCCCTAGACATGCCACGCTAATTACAAAAAACACTGATGATGGTAAAGTCTATAATGAAAACTCCCCAAAGCATTTAATTGCTTAGCCATATTGTACAACACATTTGGCACATGGATTTTAAAACCATGCAGTTTGCTGTGCCAGTAATGCTTGGAGGTGGGATGCTCAACACATTTCTGTGCTCTCACTCTCTCTCTTTCCCCACACATGCCCCAAACCAATCAGCCGAAAATGTTGATGCTACTGGAAGGCCCTGGGATTTTCTCCATAAGTCTTGCTTGTCTAAAGCACAGCTGGAGAATAAATGGCCCCCAGGATGCTGCTGAACTCCAGTTTGTTGGAGGATAGTGGCTCCAGTGTCAGAAGAGTGTTGCATCCCCTTCAGATTTTTGTTTGAAGCTTCCAAGACGTATTTAACGTGCTGAACCCTATCCCCATGGTATGTTCAGCACCTTGGATAACTCCTGTAAAGTTCAGACTGAAACCAAACTGGGTTCACTGCCTCAATGACTAGAACACTCCATACCTTATTTAAGGGACATGTATTGATCTAGTTCTTTGTAACTGCCTGAAATGAGACATTAAAAGCTGTAACTTAGCTATTCTTCGTTGCTCTGCAATAGCTACAAGAACGTGTTAGATCAGCTGTTCTCCACTTTTTTCTACCATAGCCATAAATAATATGAAAGAAATATCAGCAAAATCAAGATTGTATATGTTGCAAAATTAACCTTATAAGGCGGTGTGTGAAGAATTGTTTCCAGTCTGTGGCTCCCTTCAAATCAATTAGATGAAGAATGAGGAATATATGACCCAACAATGTTTTTGGACTGGAACTCATCAACCGTCTCCCACTCGCTATGGTGACAGCTATTAATTCCAGCAACATTTGAATATCCAGAATTCTAAATAGTTCTATATCTAATAATGAGGTTGGGAACTGCTCGGAATTTGAATATCTTCCATCCCTTTTGTTTCTCACATTTATGACTACACATGAATTATTGTAAGAAATTACTCCCAACTTGTGGTTCTGCAGCCAGATACCTACAATACTGAGCTATCCACCAGTTCATTGCCTGGTCTCGGGGTGCTGGGCAGAGTTCCTAGGAACTGCTACATTTCCCCATTCTTCCATTTAGGACCTGTAGCGTAGCATGGGGGAGGGAGAGGAGAGGCACCAGCCCCTCCCAAAGAGATCTAAGGGCAAGGGGCAGGAGCCCCACCCCCAATCAACAGAGCACAGAGCACACAGAGCAACAGAGCACACACCCAAACGCGGTACACATTATAGCAGGGGATTTTAATCATGTGGATTTGAAAACAGCACTCCCCAAACTGTATCAACATGTCAAGCGTGCTACTAGAGAATCTAACACACTGGACAAGGTATATTCAAATATCAGGTTGGGCTACAGAGCTAGACCATTAGCACATTTGGACCAATCTGATCACATGTCCTTGTTTTTGGTTCCTGCATACATCCCCATCAGGAAAACTGCTCCTGCCATTATAAAGACTGTGAGAAGCTGGTCAATTGGTGCATCTCAGCAGCTTCAGGACTGCTTTGACAGGACTAGCTGGGATGTTTTTGAACATCAAGATTTGGAGATTTTCACAGACAGTGTTATGTGTTATATTAGGAACTGCATAGACACTGTTATGGTGAACAAATGTATCTGGATCTACCCAAATCAGAAGCCCTGGATGACTCAGAAAGTCCAGAGACTATTGAAAGAAAGGGATATCGCCTTCAGGTCTGGAGATAGGGCTTCTTACAGTATGGCCTGAGCGAACCTGAAGAGAGGAATTAGAGAGGCCAAACTGGACTACAAGAACAGGATTGAGAGGCATCTGGACAGTGATAACAACAGGAAAGTGTGGCAAGGAGTCCAGCATCTTACGAACTACAAGACAAACAACGGAGTTGTAGCGGGCGATGCAGCATTGGCAGAAGAGTTAAACATCTTTTTTGGCCATTTTGAAGTGGAAGCACCAAAGGAAGCTGCACTACAGTCCCCAGTCCACAGCAGCTTTATCCTTAAAGTAGAGGAGTATGAGGTGAGGCATATGCTGTGGGCGATCAACCTGAAGAAGGCTGCTGGACCCGATGGAATTCCTGGATGTGTGTTGAAAGACTGTGCAGATCAACTAGCTGGAGTCTTTACCAAGATCTTTAATCAGTCTCTGGCTCAATCTAGGGTTCCATCTTGTTTGAAGTCCTCCACCATAGTTCCTGTACCTAAAAAATCTCATATCTCCAGTCTTAATGATTATCGACCAGTTGCACTTACTCCAGTGGTGATGAAATGTTTTGAAAAACTGGTCCGGAATTACATCACATCACTTCTTCCCCCGAGTTTTGATCCCCACCAGTTTGCATATCGAGCAAACAAATCTGCAGAGGATGCTGTAGCTACAGTCCTTCATGCTGCATTGTCACATCTGGAACAGCGGGGAAGCTATGCAAGACTGCTTTTCGTGGACTTTAGCTCAGCATTTAATACCATCCTCCCTCACAGACTGGTGGTTAAATTAGGGGATTTGGGATTTCCACATTCTATATGTATGTGGATAAAAAGTTTTTTGTCTGGACGTAGTCAGAGGGTTAGAGTAGGTCAATGTACATCTACGGATCTGAGTCTTAGTACTGGCTCTCCACAGGGCTGTGTGCTGAGTCCACTGCTCTTTACTCTTTATACTTATGATTATATTCCAGCCTATCATAACAACATTATAGTTAAGTTTGCGGATGACACCACGGTAGTGGGGCTTATCTCAGCAGGAGATGAGTCTGCTTATAGGGATGAGGTGGAGCGATTGATTGAGTGGTGCAGAGAGAATAACTTGCTTCTGAACACATTAAAAACTAAGGAGCTCATAATAGATTACAGGAAGAAGAAAACAGATCTTCAACCACTATTCATCAGTGGGGACTGTGCAGAAAGGGTGACCGACTTCCGTTTGTTGGGAGTCCATATTGAGGAGAATTTAACCTGGAGTATAAACACCTCTGAGCTGCTGAAAAAGGCCCAACAGAGACTGTACTTTCTGAGAGTGCTCAGAAAGAATAACATCACTCAGAGACTATTGGTGTCTTTTTATCATTGTGTTGTGGAAAGTGTACTGACGTACTGCATATGTGTGTGGTATGCCAGTTGCACGGTGGCTCAGAGGAAATCGCTCCAGAGGGTTATCAATATGGCACAGAAGATGTTTGTACCATTACCATCAGGCAGAAGGTATAGATCTATTAGAACAAGGACAGAAAGATTCAGAAATAGTTTTTACCCAATAGCAGTAACCATGCTAAATTCTGTTAAAAATTAAGTTGACGGGTAATATTAGCGTTGAATGTGTTACACATATATTGTATGGGGGGTTGTGTATGGCTGTTGTTGTTTTTTAAATTGTAGTTTTTATAGATTGGGTATGAATGTTGCCAGGTGAAAGAGTGTAGGACTGTGTGTGTATGTTTGGTTTTTATGTCAGTTTTAAATGAGTGTAAGTGATGTTCGGCATGTGAATGTTGGAGTATGTGTATAGATGGTTTGTTCTTAAATTGTAGATTTTACATCTTGGATTTTTATGCTGGGTTGTGTGAATGACTGACTGGATGGCACTTTTAATCTCGTTGTATTTATACAATGACAATAAATTGCATTCCAATTCCAATTCCAATTCCAATTCCAAAGGTGACACTGCTTTCTCCGGAAAGGAGAAGAGTGGGGGCACGAGTGTGCCTTTGAACCAGTGGGAGAAAGTAGCATATAAAGGTAACCTTACGAACCTTTCCTCCACTCCCACCCCCAAAAGAAAAAGGTGGAGGTTAAAACAGTATGTCAAAAGCTAAGGGTGACAGGTAGGAGACTGGGAGCAGAACTTGGAACCATCATGCCACTGGAAGGAAGAGCAAGTGTGAAGACAGTGTTACAACTTTTGAGACTGCTTCCTACAGTATCCCTGGCATCAGGAATGTAGAAATCTCCTTGTGGGCCAAAAGAAAAGAGCCCTCCACAATCCCAGGAGCAGTGTAAAGACTGGAAGTGCTCCCCAATCCCATATATAATGAATGCTGTTGGTAAAGCAACACAGGATGTGAATCCTAGTGAGAATGGGTAGAGCATTCTGATCTCTGGATGACTGCTGAAAAATGCTTCCTGTGAGCTCTAGCTTGCCATATGATCCAGTTAGCTAGATTGAATCTGTATTCTTAGCTTATTTACTCGTTTTTCCCCTTGAACTTCTTTCCACTGTCATTTGGTCCAGATGCAGTTCCACCTGTCAGCCCTTGCCTGGGTCTGCCCGTGTGACACCAGAAGATCTATAATGTGCATCAGCCCAGTAACATCACAGGCATGCCCCCTTAGTCTCAGATATCGGGACTTGAATGCTGCCAATGACCTGGCAATGTTACTTGAGTACCACAAACTTGAGCTTCATAGATTTAATTGGTCCTGGCACAAAGGCAACTGAGATTGCTAATCCCATCTAAATTATAATAAGTAGCCTCAGCTCTTGCTAAGGGAGGTTTTTCAAGTTAAAGCTGTTGTGCCTTTTCCCTGTATAAGCTTAGCCTGAGGATAGAATTTGAACCATGACTTAACCCAGGCATGTCCAAACTTCGGCCCTCCTGATGTTTTGGACCACAACTCCCAGAATTCTAAGCTTAGCTTGCCAATGGCAAAGGACTGTGGGAGTTGCAGTCCAAAACATCTGGAGGGCCAAAGTTTGGACATGCCTGATTTAACCCAAGTAGATATGTTCATCTAGAGCCCATGCTGGCTCTAGATGAACATTGTACTGTAATCGATGACATATAGGATACATCACATAATGGGATTAGATTTGCATCCTAAGCCTTTTCTCAATGCATTTTATTGGGACATCATGAGGCTGGACATGGCCTACAGACTGTATGGGAATAAGCCTTGATTAAGCACATATCAGATATAGCTCAGTGGGGCAGAGTGCATTGTAGCTGAACCAGGGGCTAATTCAAATTTCCACACTCTCTCTCCTGGAATGGGGACACTAAAGATCATTGGTGCACATGCAAGCAAAATGAGTTATGTGCCTTTTCATAGAAGGAGAGACTGCTCAAGTACTACTAGAAAGTCCTGGGAGGATTCCTTAGTTGGCTTCAATGTATAAGGATGGATAGGTTCACATTGTAACTACACTAAGACTGCGAAGATTCTCAGTCATCCAGGTGAGTTTATCTGGAAGTTGAGTCATGGCAACTGGACTTCTTTTTCTTGAGAGATGGAAACGTAACGGTTTGCTGCTTATCAAAACAGCTTCATCATTCAATCTCTCAAGAAAAAGAAGTCCAGTTGCCATGACTCAACTTCCAGAACTACACTAAGATGTATGTGTGTTGTCCATTGTGTTATACTGATGTAAAGAGTGCTATTCCTTTTTCCCCCTTTGCATAGTGTATATAGGATATTATCAATTCACATGAGAAAAGAGAGACAGAGAGACACAGATCATTACATATTGTGTTTCTAAAAGCACTCATCCATTATCTGCTTTCTTTTTAGTATACATGTAACATCATTCAAGGACATTTCTACAGCCTGAAAGTAATTTGCATCATTTTTCCAATTTTGTGACATCTGGCAATTTTAATAAATCATAAAATGCTATGACACAAGGGTTGACACACCATTTTAATAAAAGAAATTATTTATTTTGGTTTAAGGCAATCCAATAGTACTGTAACATCAGACATTCAACACAGAATACAGTAACAAAAGAGATTCAGGTAACTGCCATGCAAATAAAAATAACAGTGAATGGGAAGGGGGAATAAGGATGGGTGAGAACATGCTGGATGGCTGTACAAAACTAGAAAATATTCTGATGTGGGAAGCAGATAGGAAACCCAGCCACCTTTCTCCATGCCCTCAAACGAGGTTACTTGGAGATTCCCAATATTTCCATTTTTACCATCAGCATCACTTGCAAGCAGTACCTGGGCCAGGATTTGATTCTAAATGCACAGGGCACTTTTTACACATACCATGTTTTGTCTGCACAGTGCATCCAGCAAGGGCACGAGTTCACATGACATTTACCATGTTGCTCCTCACTCACACAGTTGGGAACAGGGCTGCTTTGCCATGCTTCATTCAACATGTACATTTATACAGATACATGTTACACTAAACTGCCAGACATGTAGCACTCCCCAGCTGCACATATCAAGACATAACCACAGGCAGACAGTACAAATCTGCAAGGGTAAATGCACAGTCACTCTTCTTCCCCTTTAAAACAAGGCAACACTGTTAATGCTGCCTCTGTGGCTAACTCTGGCTTTGAGTGATAACTGGGAGGAAATCATTCAATACTGCTGAGAAAAAGAAAATAAGCAGAGAATTGTTATTTTACACCTCTTTCTTCTTTCTGATCTTGGAAGACCATATATATATATGGTCTTCCAATATATATATGGGACCTTGCAATTTTGAAGAATTGATCCACAGTGAAATGAGTGGCAAAGCTTTCTTTGATCATTATGGCTTCGCGATTGGTCCTAAATTTCTGCTGCTTGATATGTGGACCTGCTAATCTCATGCTAGGGTTACTGACCCCAAATTGAGACTATCTATGTATCATACATGTCATCAACAGTACTAAAGGATCTGATGGAAGGGGATAAGGAGTGGTTCCCGGCAAGGACTTGATCCTGTGAACACCATGCCTCAAATGAAGCATGTTAATGGGCAGGTTGAGACATGTTGACAGGTAGCATTAGAGCTCCATCTGGAAGCACCCAATAGAAATCGACTGGCTAAACTGGAGGCACATGGATATCAAAAGACTCCAGGCATTAAAGGTAACCAATCCATCCTGATATCTGGGTAACACTTAATGTACTTGTGCAAGGAGCTCATTGATGTAGGGAGCGCAAAACCACTTCAGTGGGCCAAGCATTTACCTAATGTACCTAAAATGGTGAGAAGGGTGACTGCCATTTTTGCTGCCCCTTTTCTTTGAACTTTGCATCTATGATAGTGCCATAAGAGTAAATAGTGAAATGAAGCCCGCTCCCCCATGTTTATCCTGTAGTACAGGCTATTTCCCCTTCTATTCCAGTCCCCAGTTTCATCGCATGGTGGCCTAGATCTTTTTTTCAATGTCACCTGAGTGTTACATAATTCAGAGAGAAAGAGACTAGAGCAAAATAATGCAGAGAATACAATGCCTAAAGCATTAACAGAGGCTCATAGCCCCCCCTTGGTGTTCCGATCCAATGGGGGGGCGGGGTGGAATGCTGCGCCCATGCAAGCATGTACACATGTTCGGTCTATGAGCCTTGGCTTTGCAAAGCCCAGCCCAGGCCTGCCATCAGCCACCTGCACAAAGTCTTCAGCTATATTATGTGGTCTCCTGTTAGGTAGATGGACACAGCTGCCTGCTCTTCTATAGTACAGGAGAGAAGAAAGTGAGATGAATCCTATCAGGAATATCAGGATCTGAGGATCTTCAGAAGCACCTTCCAGTGCAGCAGGAAGGAATTCACTGGCCATCCTTCCTTACTGCTTCCTCTTCTAGCGCTCTTGCTTTTAGGGCTTAAGCTAGCACTTCTAAGAGATGCTTCAACAGTACCACAGGGCAGTGGCATATCTTCAACCTTCACAGGGAAGGGTGTGTTGGTGTTCTTTAGGGAAAGGGTCAGGACTGGCTCAAGCTCTCTGTCGCTTCCCTGAGAATTCAGTTGTCTATGTTTAAAGTGTAAATTGCCCCTGAGCTAATAACGGTATTAGTGCTGGACATAAATGGATACAAATGGGGACTTCCCAGGAACAGAAGAGAACGGTTTGGAAAAAAAATATGTGCCTGATTGTTTCAGATCAGAGTTGGACAAACTGTGGCCCTCCAGGTCTTGTAGGGCTATTGGTCCCATAATCCCTATAAACTGGCCATTCTGGATGGGACAGAGGGAATCCAGGAGTACTTAGAGGACTACAGCTCCTCACATCCTTGCCTTGGAATGTTGTGGAGGCTTTGTGATGTGGTTCAATTTAGAGATTTTACGTAGGAGTTCTTTCGACTGACAAAGCTTAGGAGCAACAGAAGGACACATTAAAGAATAACAGGAGAATGAATTATAAAGGAGCTTTGTGGCGCAGTGGCTAAACGGCTGAACTGCAGGCTAAACCGTGCTCGTGACGTGGGGGTTCCATCCCAGGGAGCTGGCCTCTGTGGTTGACTCAGCTTTCTATTCCTCCAAGGTTAGTAAACTAAGTACTGCACCCAGATTACTGGGGGAGGAGGGGGCAATGTGTAGCCTGCATAATTAAACTATAAGCTGCCCAGAGATTGCTTTAAGCACTATGGGCCAGTATATGAGCAGAACACTTTGCTTTTTGCCTTAACACAGGAAGTATGGAATTAACTAGAACAGGCATGTCCAGATGTTTTGGACCACAACTCCCACAGTCCTTTGCCATTGGAAATACAGGCTTGGAATTCTGGAAGTTGCGGTCCAAAACATCAGGAGGGCTGAAGTTTGGACATACCTGAACTAGAATCACAATTTATATTTCTTCATTAACATAGAGAAGCCTTTTGCCACATCCCCTCTATGAGTCTACCCTTGAAACCAAAGCCACAAGGCTATTGTATCTGAGAAGACCACCCTCCTCACCAGATCGGCAGTAATAAGGGCATCCAGACAGGCCCAGGCTGCATCTTCTTCTCCCATATTCAGAATGTCTCAATAATGCTTTGTGCAGAATTATCAGGAATCAAAATCTAAAGGGTAATTTTCTGAAAACAGAAGCTTTACAAAAATGACCTAATACAAGCACACCAACAAACAATCCAGGCCTGCACAAACATTTGCCAAAGAATATAGATTTACAAAGAATAAAGAGGACTAAGCAACCCAGGGAACATGATGCAGAACAAGAAACAGCAGCAGCACCAGCAGCATCAGAGACAACATCACACGGATACTTGACCACAATATTCAGCCCACCAAGTCAACCTGCAAGCAGAGTCATCGTAAAGCCAAGAGGAAAAGATCTGAGGTTGCAGATGGATTATACTTGGGGTTGGGGGGGGGAGGACTATTTAAAAATAATGTCATTCAGAAGATGATGTAGAGCCAAGGGGAGTTGAAAGAATGCTTGGAAGATTAGGCAAGTTGTCCCTCCATGACGCATGCCATGAGCATATGACGAATGATGTCAGCTTCCTTGAGACAGAAAGTGTTCTTCTCAATTTGGTGAGCTTCCTTCCCAAATAGGAAAGGAGGAAGCTTGCCAGTGAAGTGGGCTTCTCCTTTTTAAAAACAAAACCCCACATTTCCCCCAGGTTTCTGCATTTCCCATGGTGGGCACGTCCTATCTTGTTATGCAAACAGAGATGCCCAAATTACAGCTTAAACAGCAGTTCCCAAAGTGGACTTATGAGAGGGAAAGGGCACGGTGGGTTTTCTCGTGTTTTGGTGTCCTCAGAGCCTTGAGATTTCCCGTTGAGAACCGGGAGCTGATACAAGAAACAGAGCTGGGTTTCATGGCCAACAGCTGCTGAATGCATTTCTTCCTCTTCCCTCTTATATGGTTTTCAGATCTCAGTCTGAACTGTGTGGCTGGTAGGGCTGTAAGGGGGTGGTGCAGGGTTGGGTTTGATGCCACGTCCCTTCATGTAGGAGATGAACTGGTCTGGGATCTCAGCCAGGACGTCTTTAGCCAGCCGTGCCATGCTCAGGACATGGTTCCCAGTACGATCAATGTAATCTCGGAATGGGACAAACTGGGAGGGAAGAAAGGGTACATATATTTCAGAGACATGATCTAACACAGAATAGCATCTTTTGTTTTTAGAAGACTGTGCACATATGTAGGTATCCTTCAGATGTTCTTAGATTGCAATTTCCACCAAACAAAGCTAATCCAGTGAAGGATGAGTGATAATGGGAGCTGCACTCCAATCACATCTAAGAGGCCACTTGTTCCCCAACTCGGGATTATTCCTTTACGTTGCTCCTACTTCAAATCTTGAAGACAGGGCAGACAGTAAATTTAAGCAGACATTGGAGACATGGAAAAGTACATGATACCAGGTCAAACTATGTATTAATTTAGCCAGGAGTAACAGATGTTTCTCTTTTTCTGGACTACAACTACAACTTCCAAAATCACTTAGGCAGCATGTCCGGTCATCATGGTAGCTTGGAAATCTTGGGGAATTACAATCCAAAAGTGACATTTCTAAGCAGCACACCTAACCTTCTAGGCTCTCAGGTCGAGATACTTTGTCACCTAGTTGCAGATCCTTTTAACTGAAAATGCCAAGTATTGAACCCATGACAGATTCCCAGAATGCTTGGTGACAACTGGCCATGCTGGCTGGGGCATTCTGGCAGTTCTGAACCACAAAGGAATGCTCCACATCTCCCAGAATGAACCTACTTTGAATGCAGATGGTGTGGACCCCACTTGGGTCTTGCACACACTGATGGCTTTATGGAAGCTTACGCTCATGCCAGGCAAATTCTGAAGCATGGAAACTTGAAAGGTAAGTCTTGCCTTTGCTGCAGATAGAACTGGTATGCAGTTTCAAGCACAAGTGGCCAAGTGGGAAGCACAATGTTTCTTTTAAATACCTGGACAATGTCACGTTCGGCAATTTTTCCTCGAGAAGAGATTCGAATGTCATCTCCGTCCAGCTCCACCATAGCTGTGCATTGCAGGGAAGGGAAGCAACAAGGGTCAATTGTACTGGGTGAACAAGAGTACAAAGGAGCCATAGACTACAGTGGGGCTCCAGAAGCTCCTTTGTGCATTGCAAACTGAATACCTGAAAAAGGTAACTGATAATTGCAAAAATGGTACAACTTTTTTCTTTTAGAGAGTTAAACTGGAATCACATTTCCAGTTTTCTCCTTGCATATTACAACTTAGTGCACCAATAGCCTTATCCACAATACTTCTTAATGTTCACAAGATAGCACAATTAATGGGTTATGTGTTACCTGCTAGTTATATTGTGGAAACTCTCATAAAGGGACTGATTTTTTTAACTGGAAACTACCAAACATAAGGTACAAAATGTGCAACTTGGACAAGTATATAAAAGAAGTTAATTGGTGTTTTGCAGCACCGTCAGAATATGCAGCAATTGGTTAATTTTCAAGTTTTTATTGATGGTTGAGTCGATCCTCTGATTACTTCTGAACCTCTCCCCTCAAGCATGTGCAACATCAGCACACAGGACTGGGTGGTTTACAATGTAATTATTCCCCCCTTCTCCCCTAGCTGGATACTCAGTTTACTGATCTCAGCATGACAGAAGGCTGAGACAACATTGAGCTGGCTACTTGGGCCTTCCGGGATTGAACCTGGGTCTGTGAGCAAAGTCTTGCCCGGAACACTGCAGAGTAACCTCGCAAAGCTCCTTATGTATGCTTTAGTTTTGTGATTTCACATGCAAACACTGCAGGAGAAGATCTTTGCAGGCAAGCCGAAATGCTGTTGTGAATGAAGACTAAGGGTATTTGTACACGACCCCTAAACTCCACAGCAAATGGTTCCCAGCTCCGGAGCTTAAAATTGTTTCCCCACCAGCTCTGGAGTTTACAGATAATTAAGCGCGACCACGCCCACCTAAGTGTGTCCCAGTGCACTTTTCAGGTACCTGCTCTCCGGAGGTGAAAATTCCTGATGCGGATATAACGTAGTGACTGCCGGGCTCTCCTTCCTTCTGTTTGTTCTCTTTTTGCCCCCCGCCCCTTTAAGAGATCTGAATGCAGTGCCGGGATGGCAGAACGGAGGTGAGCGGCATTCTTTTCTTCCTTTTTTTCTCCCTCCCCTCACGCAGCCAGCAGCCAGGAGTGTGGAGGGGGTGGGAACGCAGGAACAGCGACAAACCCCTAAGATCTCTGGTCCAAATTTAAGTGGCCAGCGGATCTTAGGGGTCGTGTGAAAAGGCTCTAAGAAGAACTGCATCATTCTGTCAAGAATGAATTCAATATTGTTGTGTTTGATTTTATGGCAGAGATGAGACATGCCTATTTTTTAAAAAAACTACAGTACTCAAATTCCACAGCCAGTATGGCTCATGTGCATGCTAATTGAGGGATTCTGGTTTTAGTTCATAATGGTTCCCATTGCTGGTTTGGGGCTAGAGGGACTGGCTGCTGGGGTCTAATAACCTATACCAGAGTGAATGATGTGATCTGCTCCTGGTTGGCTGACTGCACAGTGGGAGGGGAGAATGTGAACAATGGAGTGGATCAACACTCATGAAATTGCTTATAGTACATTAGGCTGATGCCTTCAGTGCTTGGTGAATGCAGTGTCCATACAGGCAAGCAACGCTGTGGCTGGTGGATGACACTGACACTGGAAGATCAGTGATGCAGTTGGATGACTTTAGGAATTTCTACCTATGCTGTAATGTTAACTTGCATTTATGGACATTGCAATGTTAATTCTGCTGCTGGCAAAGAGTGGACTTATGCCTTTCACTATGGCAGTACAAGAGGACTATAAGATAACCACTCTTTCTCTTTAAGTCTTTTCTCATTTTTTAACAATAGCAACTGATCAGGTTCTTACCATCAAACTCAGCCTGTCCAACCCCCACAATGATGATGGACATGGGAAGCCTGGCAGCCTTAGGACCATCAGGAAACACGGGAGAATTGATGAATCAGTGAGAGAAAGGTTTCGAGTTCAGAATTTGACATGAAAGGAGAAAAGAAAGAGAAAAGGCATATATTTATGACATATAAAGTGATGTGGGTGAAATCAGGCTATAATGTAAGTCATAGGTACATTGTTTCTGGGACTCCACATAATGCTCAGCTGGATTTCTTAACAGGAATAGCCAACATAGGGAGATGGGTACTGCAGCCTAGATCACACATTCCCCACATGTGGTGTAGGGCCTCATACTGTTAAGTATTTTGGACAGAAATTCAGTTGCTAGTCCTTACTACAGTACACCTACCAAATCAATGTAATTTAATGAAAGTGTTGACTTAGCATCAGGCTGTGATTCAATGGGTTTACTCTAGCAGGGATGAGTGACAGGATTTAGCCCTTGGAGTCAAGACAATAGGGAAGCAATTGGGACCAGAGCAGATGTTTCTTGGCATAACAAATTAAAACAAGAGAGACAGCATGAAAGCCAGTTGCTTAATTGCCATTTGAAGATTATGGTGATTTAAAGCCTTTTATACATGCATCATAATTTTATGATGATTCATTTTCATAATGACGGGTATCACTCTGAATACCCAATTACATGGTCACATGTATAATTTGGCAGTCCAGCTCACAATGGTGTTGGCAGTGCAATTGTCAGCCGCACAACACAAGGAGAATGTGGACCCCTTAAGTAATTCACAAGACCGGTCCTCATGATAAACAATGCATGGTAGCATGTTACACTGCATATGTGAGGATACCATTTTTTTATTCTCCCATTTTTCACAGACACATTTTCTCTTGCTTTTGTAAGTCCAAATCCACAGGGCAATGCCATGGATCTGTGCTACTCACATTGACAATTGCTTCTTTTGTTTGGGCCATGTCTGATATCACACCGTCAGTGATGATGAGCAAAACAAAATACTGGCTACCATCCTGCACAGCTGCAGCATACCTGAATTAAAAGGAGAAGGAGAACATTGCATCAGAGTAGTCTCAATTTCCAATGGGGAAGCCTGCATTCTGCAACCAGGATGCAACCAGACAATGAACACTACACTTTCCCCCATCCCTAGGCAAGAAAGTGACTCTCCAGAAGTTACTCATAACATCAGCTTCCAGCCTTCCAGATGTTTTGGATCACAACTCCCACAATCCTTTATCTTTGGCAATATAGGCTTGGAATTCTGCAAGCTGCAGTGCAAAACATCTGGAGGGCTGAAGGTTCCCCACCTCTGCCTTAGAAAGATTCACTCAGTTGAGTCAAGGCTGGAGGCTTTTGGTAAAATCTACCCCCCCCACCTTCCCTTGTGGCTCGTGTGCTAAAGGACCCTTCAATCTTCTGAGAGAGAGTTTCAGAGGACTGCAGTGCTGCAAATCAGGTGTTGTCTCACACACACATACACACCCCATGACAAAGGCATCCTAGCAGTACAGAATGCTGCTAAGAAGATGCTTGCAGCAGCAGAAACAAAATATGGATCCAGCCCTGGAGCTTCTGATCACCCCCCAGTGCAATTGTGATTTAGATACAGCTTCAAGCCCTGTTACATAAAATCCTTTATTTTGGACCATACTTGTTATTTTGTGGTTGCTCTCTTGGGGGTGGGGGAGGAAAGTAGGAGACAATAAAAATAATGGATATAATCTTACTGAGGGGTTAACATCAGTTGTGATGAAATCCAGTCAGATCTATGCTTATGTGCCATTGGAAAATTGCCACACTCTCACCAACCCATATGCTTGGATGGCTGTTGTCCTGTGATAATGACTCTTGCCTCAGTTCATGAACAACCCTGACAGGAGATCCCTACCTGTTGCCTGTAATGGGACTGTAAGAAGCCACCAGGAATGCAAAGGGCTGTTCTGTCTCAAGTGAACCCAAACTGCCCACATGCTAAAAGGAATCAGCCCTCAAATACCTGCAAGTCACTGCCAATCTTAGCAAGCTCCTCGCGTATGACACAATTGTACCCTGTCTTTGCAGGACATATTACCTAGCCACGTGGTTAACCACTGGTGCAAAGTTTGTTGGGCCATACAGCTGGACTGTCTTGAGGCTCTGATGATAAGCTTCGAGGATTCCTTCTATGCCACTACAGTGAGGATTCTCAGCGTCGCCGTTCTGCAGAAAAGAAAGGGAGACAAACCTAGAGGTTCCTGGAGTGGACAATGGTGGCTTCCATATGCCCTTGAATTCCTCTCTTCTCATTCATAACATTTCATTGAGTTAACAGCATCCAGTTATCAACGATCAACATTTGGGACAGAGAGATCACCATCTAAAGATCAAGCTATTATTACTCCTAAGCAGGGATGGGCACCCTATGGCCCTCCAGCGATATGGGTGGACTACAGTACCCATCAGTCGTAGCCAGCATAGCCACTGGTGAGGAATGAGGGAAGCTGGAAACCAACAGCATCTGGAATTGGTCACTAGCATTGCATGTGAGCTTTAGACAAATGGATAGTTTTTATTTTTGGCACTGCACATTGCATGGGCAAGCCTCTGTTCTGGATCAGAACCAGTGGGGGAGAAAAAAAAAACTCGAAGTCTCTCAGTCCTCCAAATGAGGGTCCTAGACCATATCACGTGCCCTGCCCTTACTTCTCCAGTAATGGAGGAAAACATAAGGCATAGTTTCTATCAACAGAAGATGCCCTTTGGGAATGCAGACAAAGCCCTTCTCACATATCTCAAGCTGGTTCCAATTTAGCAGAGAAAGAAAAACAGCATCTCCCGCCAGAGCCCTGTGTTAATTCAGCCCCGAAGAGGACCAGCTGTTCATCCCTGTGGGAGGGCTTTGCAAGACCAGTCTTGTGACCAAAGAGACAAAAACATGCAGCGCCACCCTGTTCATGGTTAACACAGAGGTCTTTCTGTGTTTAATGGGGTTGGGTACCTCCTCTCTAGCAAATGTACCTGGGATTACATAATTACAGTAAAAGGTTTAGGCTCCAACTTTATACATATTATTTATTTGTTGGTTATTTCTATTTCTGATGTTTCTTTCCAATAACTCACAAGAGCTCAAGACAATGTACATGATTCTCTTCTACCTCTTGTTACTATCACAACCACCTCATGAACTGGGTCAGACCACAAAAGAAGAACTAGTCTGAGGTCGGACAGTGAATTTTGTGGCCCACAGAGCAGTTGAACCCAGATTTTCTAAGAATACCAACCATTACATCATAGGAAACGTCTGATGTCTTACCCAACCTAACAGGCACATATCAGATTGTGCTATTAACAACCCTGCTTTCCACAAAGCCAGGCCACTGCTAAAAGGCGTTGTGGCCTCATCTAGAAGAGGCACCAGGGAAGGCTGCCAGCAAATTAGGCCAGGCTCTCTGACAGTAGATCCAAATAGAAGCAAAACGAAACCCAGGAGATGAGCTTTGAAACATTATTCTTCTGCACAACAGATAAGAGTCTACCGGCTGGTATGGCCAACGGACAGAAGGCACTGCAGCCCCAAGTTAGGTGTGATTTCAAAGGAGGTGTCAGTACCAGGGGGAACTCATGAGACACACGCCCGTCGGGTGGGATTTTGGCTCCAAAGCCAAGCGCGGGAAACATTTTGTCGCTGTCATAGTCCTGGATGATCTCGCCAACTGCCTTCAGTGCCATGGCGTATGCATTCAGCTGGTAGGGATTCATGTAGTGAAGAGAAGTTGATTGGGAGGGATTGCCTATAGGGGAAAAAGAAGAAGAAGGAGAGAGAGAGAAAGAGAGAGAGAGAGAGAGAATCACACTGTTTGGTTCACCATCTGGGATAGAAGTAGGTATTCATGATCTCCGTGCCCTGTTATCTTTCAGATTTCAAGTTAAGACATTTCATTCTCTCAAGAATCATTGAAATGATTTGTATTTAAAGTACTGCCAGGAATACTTTCATCCCTTTGTTTTAAAAAGTTTCCACTGGCAGTTTTACAGATTTATATTGCTTTATTGCATATATTATTTCAATTTGCATCATGTTCTACAGCAGAGGAAACATTCTATGTAATGCCAGAAGCAAACAATTAAATTTAGAGAGTATCGGGCAAGCTATGTTTTTCTGAGCTGCTCTGGAAACATGCTGTTGTTTCTACGGGCAGGATCATTTTTCTCTTCAGCCTGTATGAGCCTGCCCAAGCGGCTGATGGGCAGACACAAAGAACAGAACTTTCTCAGCAGTTGTCCCACTCCTTCTGAACTCCCTTACACAGAATGTGTGCATATGGCATCATCAAGACTGGCTTAAAATAATACATACACTTTTGAGAAAATATTTATTTCCAGGCTGCATTAGCAGCTGGCTGTCCCTGTGTGTGCTATTCTAGTAATGGGAGGCACACATTTTAGTAAGCTTATAAGACAGCTGGTTAGAGACCTCTGCCCTGAAGAACAGCTTTTACATAAATAAATAAATAAATAAATAAATAAAAAACACAAACAAGCAAGGAAGGAAGTTGAACAAACAGTACAGTAGTTCCAGTTTTAGATTTTGTTCTGTTCTTTAATATGTTCAGTAAAATTTGCAACTTGGTAGTTTTCAGCTACACTATAAACCCAAGTAGGTGAAGCAAAAGATTGACATCTAGCATCATGGTATGATATTCCTGCTTGAGGACCAGGACTTTCTTCCTCTCTCATTCCTTCTTGCCTACTTGATCGCTACCCCAAATTGACTGTAACACTTCCTAGCATTGGGGGGGGGGGGCTCTGGAGTCAGGAAGGGTAACTGTTCCAGCAGTGAAATGAGGCTGTTTGATCCCACCCTATCTATGAGGTCAACCAACTCTATGTAGAAAAAGCAACTTCACTCCAGATCAACAGTTGCCTTCCAGGCAGCCACTTCACATTTGTGTACTGACCAGGCACCCATCTTGCTCATATACTAGAAATTTGCTCAGAGGCCAGCTTAGTTAAGGAAGGGGTGGGATGGGGATATTTATTCTAAAAGAGTCTGAGTCATTCAGATTTACATCAGGTTAGATGTTGAATCCCAAATAGCAGCACTGGTGAGAGAAGTTGATTCTGATCCATGCCTTGCATGATGTCGTCACTTACTGTCACTCTTTCGATTTTTTTGACTCCAGTCAGGTTCACTTCCACTATATGTATTTACTTAAATTAAGAATGTAGCCATGCTAGCTGGGAGATTCTGGGAGTTCCAGTCTAAAAACGTAAGATTTTAAAAGTGTTCTGCTTATATACCTCCCCATAGCATTTCAAGCACTCTCTGCGCAGTTTACAATTTAATTATGCAGGCTACACATTGCCCCCCTCCCCAGTAAACTGGATACTCATTTTACTGACCTCGGAAGGATGGGAGGCTGAGTCAACCATGAGCCTGCTACCTGGGATTGAACCCCAGGTTGTGAGCACAGTTTTAGCTGCAATACAGGCATTTAACCACTGTGCCACAAGGCCCTTTCAAAGTTGCACCAAAATTAGAGTTAAACAAACAATGCTTACAAATTGGACAGTAAGCAATCTCATCAGATGCCATCCATTTTATAAGATTCAGGCTGCAGTCCTGTGCAGAGTTGCCTGAGAGATAATGCCCATCAAGATCAGGGAATGATTCTTTAGTTAGCAGGCTAAGGATTGTGCTACAGATTTTATGGCCGAAGCAAGTACATACACTGCATTTCTTGGGGGGTGGGGGTGCCAACTTCAGAATATGACTGAGTTTTGCAAAATGTATGCTACTAAAAACAACTTACCATTGGATGCTGTGAAGTCAATAGCCACTGTGAAATTGATCTGTGTCCTGCAAAAAGGTCACAGCAGAATCATTGATCAGACTGTTGAATCAAAAAGCACTTTGATTAGCCCAAAGCCTTTGAGAGAAACAACAGTTCCAAGCTGGTATCTGCCAACTTCCTCTTTCTTTCCTGCTTCAAGCAAGCAAGCATGTAAAAAGCCTTATAATTTTAAATGGTAACTCAGAATGGGATTGTTTGCCTTATATTTACTGCAAGCATCCTCAGCTTGTCTCAATAGTATGACTAGAAAACATTGTACAGCCTGAAACTTTTCCTTCTTCAGATACACAACTACAAATCAAGAAACTCATCTTATTTCTGTTCAAAACCCAGTAGCTTACCTTTTAAATGTCCTACAGCCCAAGCCAACACATACTTACTTAGAACTTAATTCAAAATAGCTTAATGCTCAAGTCTGCACATCACAATAACCAAACCTAATGACTTCTCGGCTACTGGTTCTACCATCCCTAGTGACTGGCACATTGTCTAAGGTTGGCAAGAGTTGTGGTTCAAGAAAGGGAAGTGAGTTGAAGAACATTGGTGTACAAGATTGCTAAGCTAGAACTCCAATGCTTTAGGAACATAACAAGTACTACAATATTGTGGCTATAAATTTCCCTGGAGACAGCCGCTCAGTCTATTGCAGAAGAAAACAAAGTACAAAGCCCTCAATTGACCCAGAGTCTTCCTGCATACTTATTATATGGCTATAATAAGTTTTGTTCAGTCCTAGCTTGTGTGGGTTCTCATCCACTTTTTCAGATATCTGAAGGACAGCTTCAAACATTTACTGTATACATACATGGGTAAAGGGGAATGTGAAATTCACAGAACCAAAGAGGGTCCAGCAGAGGGGATGTCCTTCTCTGTGGCTGTTAAGCATCATTATCAGATGAGAGAGACAGGTGGATGCCTTAACAGTGTCTGTTAAGAGTTGTCCCAGTACCACTGGTGATTGACAACCATTCATGGCTGAGGTAGAGTGGCACCCCAAAATTCTAGGGTAGGGCACCCTCATCCCAGTCCTCAAACTGAGCACAGTGGTGAGGACATCCAAATACTAATAAAAAATTCAAGATTGAAAGTAAAAAGAGCCATAAGAAATAGGAATGCAAAAATTATAAGCAGAGAAAATTAACCAAACAATTACCATACAGCATACAACAGTTGGGTATTAATATTCCAGACAAACCTGTACAAATAAATGATATAAAAAGCCTCCAGTTCAACTGTAGGTCACGTTCCTCTATTATACTGGACTTACGGCAAAGGAAGACTTAAAGTATCTCCCACTTAGGGCGTTTATACACGACCCCTAAGCTCCGCTGCAAATGGCTCCCAGCTCTGGAGCTTAAAAATGTTTCCCCACCAGCTCCGGAGCTAACAGAAAATTAAGTGTGACCCTGCCCACCTAAGCGCGACCCAGCGCACCTTTCAAGTACCTGCTCTTTGATGGTGAAAAATTTTGATGCGAAGAGTGCTGGGCTCTCCTCGCTTCTTTTTGTTGTTGTTTTTTGCCTCCCACCCCTTTAAGAGGAACCAGGAAGTAACGGGGGAGTCGGAGCAACTTCCATGGCACTCGGAGGTAAGAGTGCATTCTTTTCTCCCTTTTTTTCTCCCTCCCCTCATGCAGCCAGCTGCTAGGAATGCGGAGGGGGTGGGAACGCAGGGAGAGCGACAAACCCCCAAGATCTCTGGTCCGAATTTAAGGGACCAGCGGATCTTAGGGGTCGTGTAAAAAGGCCCTTAATAAGTCTTTATCTACTTATCTAATCTCTTAATTGCCACTGTCACCCTAAGAAAGTATTAGTTCTGGAAAACAATCCTTCCTATTATCTGCAGCTGTGTATAACTTGTTGCTGTTATTTACTAGAACACAGAAAAACATTATATTATTGTGGAGCTTATTACTTTTCATTATGTTATTTGTGTTATATTTGGAATTGATATGAGAATAGCGTAAAGCATGGACATTTCCCCTATTATGCCAAAATTGCTTTAGAATGCTGGGAAAAGTAACTTGTGGAAATAACTAAAAATGTTACTTATTATAACTTTGTTCCTGCTTTTCAAATGTCACATTCATTATATTCTTGTTACCACAAAATGTAACAGGTTACAGCTAACTATGCTACCTACGCCTTCATTCCAAGCTCTGTTCACAGTTAGGAAGGATTGTTAACAACCTTTAATGATAACTGATAAGACCATTTTCATCACATTTCACATTCTGCCTGCCTGTTCCTCCATGTTTCTCTAAATGTCTGTCTACCGAGGCAACATGCCAGCTCTCTGAAGAAGTGAGCTACAATTATTGAAAGCTGACGTTGATTAAACCTGTCAGTTGTTAAAGTGCCACAAAACTCTTCAGTATTTTCCCAATAACGGATGGTAAAGAAACAATATCAATAATAATCTTAGAACAGCAGAGCTGGAAGGCACACTAGTATAGATCATCAAGTCCAGACCCGTTAAAAAAGCCCAGTGGGGAATTGAACACTCAGCCTCTGGCTGGAAATCTAAACCACTGAGCTATCCAGCATAAGATGCCTGTGCCAAAGGGGGGTGGGTTGAAGCTGATTGCTAAAAGTATAGCACAGGAGGAGTGTATTATTTTTACATTGTCTCACAGGGCTGGTACGAAGCAAGCCAAGTCCTGGCTCCTCAGACCCCATCCCAAAGGTTGAGAAGCAGGGGCTTAGACGACAGCTGACATTAGGGCTGATAAAAAGGATGATTGAAAATGCTGCCTGCAGACATTTTTCTGGCAGCCTTCTCAGATGAGATTCCAAGCCTGTCATCCCCTAGCCTCAGCCAAGAGCAATTGTTCCCATGATAGACCTTTCTTTCAAATGTCATGCAATCATCCTAATGAAAGAATGTGGCTGTCAATGGAAGATAACATTTTAGCTACTCCCTGGATAGGTAAGACAAGGCCGGCAGGGAAGGGCTCTTTTTTTATGGCTGTTCTGAGATCCACCAGGGTAACAAAACCAATGCCAAGTGTGGGGAAATACCCTGAAGTCCAAAGAAGCCATTAAAATAGGCAAGCACTGACCAGCAGTGTAAAACTGAGATGCTACATAAATAGGCCACCACAAGAGAATCTTCAACCAGTGGTTCCAGGAGTTGTATAACAGATCAGTGAGAATGAGGGCCAAATGAAGGAAGAACCTTAAAAGGTCTAAGTACAGTGGCCAGGAACAAAATAATACAGGGAGTGTTGAAACACCAATTATCCCAGCCACACCAACAGGCTGTAGCAGGATCATTTGGGTGGTGAGGAGGAAGGAGAGTGGGCGAGGCCTAGCCTTCTCAGATGGTTGCTGGAGCAGGAATAAGCTGACTGGAAGAAACTGATGGAGTTTCCTGCATGATGGAGATAGAACTTAAAGAAAATGTGACTTCTCTGGATTACTATCCCCTGAACCTTTTGAGTGCAGCACATCATCTCTTCAAGAAAAGAGATATTCATGAGCCAGCAAAGTCAAGGCGAATAGTACCCTGGGCAGTTTTAAGGCCAAAAGGAGGTCCATATTTCCTCTCAGTGGCCCATGCTTATGAATTCCCTAAATAATCCTTGGTAAGCATGCCTAACGTTGAACATTGCTCAATCCCATTTGTAATGTGCTGACAAAGAGCTACCAAATATCCTCCTTACCCCACTATGGGCATCGTGAACTCCCAACCACCTTTATTGGTTATGATTGTGTATTTAAAAGAGATTCAGTCAGCAGCAACAGGAGTTTTGGTGTCATAACAGAAAACCAGCCATGAGTACATAAGCCGTGATGTGGACAAAATGGCTTGTCAAGATGAAGGGAATTCCCCCCCCCTCCAACATGCAGTCCATCTGAAAAAATAAGTGCCCTATAGATATATTGGATTATTGTCTGCACCACCCCGGAGCTAGCAAGACCATGGTGGTAATCTTAGGGCACACATGGAGAGTGGTTAGTGGCAGGAGGCTGCTTTAAACTGGGCGGTCATCGGCTACTGCAAGGTTTCTCAGAAGCATAAGTTTTGTCATCATCAGATTTGTCCTGTTGTTACCCACAAACAATTCTAGATTGTTTGAGTAAAGCCTTTGCAGTCTTCAAGACAGATTAACAGATAGGCTGACACCGGGTTCCTTTCAAGAATTTATTAAAATAATTGAATTAATGCATTGAGGCGCCTCTCTGTTAAGAGAAGGACACCTTCTGGGGTCCAGCAAAACAATTTATACATTTCACATAACATACACGTCAGCAGTCTTCTTTAAGAAACACGTACACCACTCTATACATACATGTCATGTAGAAACATCCTCATGAAATATTTCTGTTGCACACACTCTCTTAAGAAACAACAACAGAAGCCAGTAGTTTCCAATATAGTGAGTCTGTGGGAACATAAACTACACAATATCTAAAACTAGCTGTTGGTTGCTGGCAGAAGGAAATTTAGGCAACAGAGGCCCCTTGCAGTTCCCTCTTTAACACTTAAAACAGTTATGTCAAACTTACGGGAAGAAAGGATGTTTGTGGTTAGCTAAGCAAGAGGTCTTTATAATTTACAGGAAGGGCTTTTCTCTTTTGACACCCATATTCCCAGTAGATGTAAGCTTAATAAAATGATTATAAGATTAATTATAAATTTCTTTATTTCCACTGATACACTGTTAGTAAATAATCAAAGCTTCCTTTTTTGTTGTTTGGGCAACTTGTGGATATCAACGTACTTTTATTTACTCAATTACTATTACATTTGTAAATCGCCTATTCTCCACTGAGCTCACAGTGACCTATAAGATTCCACTTTACCCATCTTGCTCCTTTCCCCACAATAGACAACCAGGTTATTCTGGGAAATTTAAAAGCCGGGCTCGAAAACTACTGCTGTCCCCAACAATTGTTCTCCACAAACTGGCATTCATTGACAGAGGGCCTCTAAATTTGGATTTTCCACAGAGTGCATCAGAACAAATGGCTGCTGATTGACTCAAATACCAAATCAATAAATAATAAAATGAAGGTGAGATGACAATGATGTTATGAGTCATTGTTGCGCCTAATGATGATTCTAACTGGTTTTTTTTAGGTATATGGGATATTCAATGAGTGGTTTATCACGGCTACCCGCAGTGAATTTCCATGTCTGAGCAGGGATTTGAACCCAGGTCTCCTGATTGCTAGTCTGGCATGCTGTCCACCAATCTTGCTGGCTATTCAATCAGATGCCCCTGATGCAAAAAAAGCAGCCACCTGAAAAAAATAAACCACTCTTTGCACAGCTGGCTAATTGCTCTCTAGGACTTGAGGTAACAAAACCATCTTGGTAGGGGAAGAGTGTTGCTGCCTGGGGAACCCATGAAGTGGGAGGACAGATGACTCAACAAAAGGAAAATGAATAATTAACAAGCTATTAAACCAAAGCATAATTAAACTGAAGAGTCTTGTCTTAAGATGGCATTTAGGAAGGTTTCGGCCTGTTAAATATCTCATGAAAGAGGAAACACATTGAATGTGTTATCCTGAAGAGGTTTCAGCTTGTTGTAAGCCACCAAGAGCTGCAATGCACAGATTATACCAAACCACATTTCATCTATGTTAGAAAGTAAGTATTGTACTCAATTTCCAAAGAACAGCACATGTTAAACTTAATTTGTCAATCATCATGCATCTCAAGGTGAGCCAGGATGTGGAGTGGGCATCACATTTCTTTGCCCAGTATAGCAGCCCCCAAAAGGCTGAATACCCAGGCTCCAGGTGTGGGGGGGGGGCAGGATTCAAGTGGTTAACAATCTGCAAACAAGTACCTCCCCCTCTCCACCAATTCCTGTGCGGCTGGCTGAAGGAAATCAAGCCAGATATGCCTGGCTTTCTGGACATAACTTGATAGCAGATATATTTGCATTTTCCTGCTCTCTCTCTCTCTCTCTCTCTCTCTCTCTCTCTCTCTCTCTCTCTCTGTGTGTGTGTGTGTGTGTGTGTGTGTGTTTTGTGTTGTTACAGTTGTGACCAACTCTTCATGAATCCATGTCCATGGAGTTTTCTTGGCAGGAATACTGGAGTGGCCTACTCCAAGCGCCTACAGCACCCGGTATTCCCTGGTGGTCACTCATCCAAGTACTAACCAGGGCCAACCCTGCTTAGCTTCTGAAATCAGGAGAGATTGGATGTGTTCAGGGGATCTAGGCTGCTTCCTGCTGTCTAGTAGGACCCTAATTTGTTTTTTTTTTTGGGGGGGGGCATCTTGCTTTTCTTTTTAATGTGCGATTAAGTGCCCTCTGACTTATGGTGATCCCATCAATGTGTTGACTCTAAAATGTACACTCATTAACAGCCCTGCTCAGTTGTTGCAAATGTAAGGCTGTGCTTGCTTTATTAAGTCACTTCATTTCATAGTTGGTCTTTAATTTTCCCTACTGCCTTCAATTTTACCTAGCATTATTGTCCTTTTTCAGGAAGTCATCTTCTTGTGACATTTGATCTTCAACTGCTCTGTCTTTCTGGCAGTCCCACATATCCAAAAGCTGTCCCGCTGCACCACATTTAAAACAAATTGATTTCCCCCTGTCAGGTTTCATCACTGTCCACCTTTGGGGTGGGGGCATGGAGGTTCTCAAATGTCATTGAATAGGACCACATTTGTCCCACATTCCATGTTTTGACCACACCTCATATATACCAACAACAATCTCATTTTGCTGAGTGCCATTTTGTATGAAATCAAACCAGCACCATTGGTGTAAAGAGGGGAGAAGATTTCCAGAGTCTGGACAATTTATGGTTTTGGGCTGCAACTATCCAACTTCATCGGCCAACAAAACCACTGGCCATGCTATCTTGTGAGGCTGCAGTCCATAATGGCACAGAACCATGCTTTGTGTTGGTGTCACCAGGAATGGGGGTGGGATGGGGGATAGACACCAAGCTTTGCAGAAGTGCAAGAGAAATAAAGGGGGGCAGGGAGAAATAGTAAGTGGTACATATCCTCTCCAAATTGACAAATTAAATTTCAGCTTGCTTCATGGGTACAGCATGCTGACTGTCTGGAGTAAGGAAATCCAGAAAACTGGATGGTGATGCAGGGATGGGATTCTTTAAATAACAGCCCTCTGTGCTGCAACAATTTAATCCAAGATGTGTGGGAAAAACTAGCTTCAGTGATAGGTGAGCAAAATGGATTATGGCTAGCATGGGTATACATCAGAAATAGTTTCTCAGCACTGTAAAATTGATTTGATTTTCTTCTTTTGGCTGAACATTGGCTTTCAGAGGCTGCCTCTTGCCCGCCTGATGCCAAATAACCTCTCTAGATGTTGGAGAAATAGGAAGCAGCACAGTTTTTTCTCCCTGTGAGATGAATACAGAAGGCAGGGCTGATCTACATCATTCCTTATTCATGTCTTCTCCCTTTCATTAATTTATGTCTTAAATATCTTTATTTTCCCTCCTTGTTGTCCTTTTTAACTGCACCTTTTAAACTAAGCTCTACTGGATTAGATCCAGAGTAGCAGCACTTAGTGAAATTCCACTTGCCCGGGAGAAAGAAGAGAAGAAACTATTTTGAATCCTCCTACATGCTCCAACCCCAGCACTTTTAGAGGGCAGAGAAGCTCTCCAGAGCAGCACAAGAAAGTAGTGTAAGGTGATGTAGGATGTAGGGAGGAACAGAGAAATATGGAGACCACTTCCCTGCCGCCTTCATCCAGCAGTGAGCGTTCTCTTGCTCCTGGTGTCTTCCATGAACAAACTGTTGCCATTTAGAAAACAGCCGATCTGGATCTGGATCTTAGGTTTACCTTCTTCTTGAGACTTTCCCAATGCATGAAATATCCCCCTTTTAAAAAAATGTTCAGATTACAACTTCCCAGGTCTCTCAGTCAATGGATTCTGAGAGCTAAAGGCAAATAAAATAAAATAAAATAAATGAAGACAGACATATTCCTACTGCGCGTGCCTGTGTGTGTTCTTTAACAACTTCACACCCTGGCCCACATTATTTTGACTCGGACTGAGCCGTACTTCAAGGAGAGCCACTGGAAACAACAGGATTGAAATCAGTCCTCAATGGTTTATGTTTCATTGGCATCAATGGGTCTACTTGAAGGGTGATCATCTGGATCAAATTGAGTCTGTTTTTAGCTGCACTGCATTCCATTTTTTATACACTTCTTTCCTTGGCAGATTGTTTTCCCTAATGGGATGTAACCTCATCACAACCATTTGGCAAGGCTTTGGAAGCCTAGGCAGTCATCCCATTTTCTTCCTCCTGGTTGCTTCAATGTTATATGTCAGGAAGAGGCTTTGACCTCAGAGGGTGTAAATACACACAGCTCCAACAGTGGAACTAGCATGTGTGATGCAATGGATACACTCCATGGTGCAGCAGGCAATGAATTCTCCTTAGTCGAAGTGCCACAGTTTCATCCTCTGCTCCTCTGTCTGCATTCCTGATTATTCATGTCTGCACTCCTGATTATTCTAAGTACAGTGGAACCTTGACTTACATACTGCTCGACTTGCATCATATTTGACTTGCAGCAAGAAGGGGCCTGTTTGACTTGAGTCGCAGGCTTTGACTTACATCTCGGAGCCCCGGTGCAAGGCACCAGAATTGGACGGCAGCCACAACCCAGCATCGCGGCTGCTGCCTCCAAACTGCTCCTGCATTCTTCCCCTCCTCCGGCAGCGGTGGCTTCGGCGAGGCCAGCTCAGAGCACCTGGAGCTGGTCCCCGGCCTCACTGAAGCCGCCACTGCTGCCAGAAGAGAATTAGGGCCGGGAGCTCGGGGCTGGCCTCGCTGGTTAGACAGTCGGCTCAGTCTTGTAAAAAATCTGGCTGCAGAAGTCTGGTCCACAATAGAAGCATTTTAGTTGGGGAGCTGTAAAGTTGTGGGACTCTAATGGTAAGCATAGAGTTGTTCAGAACTTGGAACGTCAGGTTAAAAATCAGTAAAACTTAAATGTTAGACATTGTTGCTATGAACATTAAAAGTGGAGGCATATAACTTGTGGACTATAATTCCACTGCCTCCTGCTCTCTTTGAAGAGACATTTCATTTACATCCCCAGAAGGAATCTCCTACCCCAGTCAAATTTGTATTAAATTGCTGTTTTCGGGGGTCGTTTTCATCATCTGGAACGGATTAATCCGCTTTCCCATTACTTTCTATGGGAAACGTTTGTTTGACTTAAGACATGTTTGACTTAAGTCTAGACCACTGGAACGGATTAATGACGTAAGTCAAGGTTCCACTGTATTTCCTATTCTTGAATCTCTGAAGTACTAGGAAACAAGATCCATGGATTGTTTCATTTTAACTTAAAAAAAAAGATTCCTAACTTTCTGTTTAGATCCCATAAAATCGTATTCGCAAATAAAACTTCTTTGTACAGTATCTGTAATAAAGTGAGACCAAATGCTTTCACTGCTGTTACACAAAGGGAAGCCAATATGATAGTGCAGAAAGCAAGCAGAGCCAAGTGGTGAGACAAGTGATACACACCCTGCAACATTTGAGCTGTATGAGACCTTTTAAACCACTTCACATTCCATCTGGCAGGCTCTGACCATGTCCACCCTGCATAGGTTCCTGCTCAGTTTGGATAGGGAAAGACAAAGGCAAAAAATCTAGGTTTGCCTCCACTGTATTCTCATAAAAACGTCCAGACTGAGGGTGGCCATGGAACTTGGTCAATTGCGGCACTGCAGTGTAAAATGAATTCCCAAGTTACATACTGAGCTCCTTGGAAGTACATATGGAATAAAAATAGTATAAATAAGTAAATAAAAATATTGCTGTAGAGCCAGATTAAGGATGTAAATCTTTGCTTATTTAATTCTTGCAGATAAAAAAATAGCATGTTTTCTGCTTCTGGATGGGTCCTTGACTCCTTTTCCAAGGAGAAAGGTGGTATAAAAATATTCTAAATAAATAAATAACTGGAGTTCTTGTATAATTTGTTTGCATTTCAGAACTTTGTCAAAAAATTGTGGGCATTTGGGTCTGCATAAAATACAAAGATTTTAAAAACACAAAATGAATGGGGGGGTGCAAAAAATATTTTCTGTGCAAAACCACAATCTCCCCCAATGCTGCTGCTATTGCTGAATCACTGTCTCCTGCTCTGTTATGCAAAAGTGAAAAGTCTTGAAGTGTTTGACAGTTTTTTGCTTTGGAGAGAGTGCCTGCATATGAAGTAGACAAAATCTGTATTGTGTACATGCCTCAGCCAGGTTTTCCAGACTACTTCAAAGACCTCTGTGCTGCCTTATCACATTTCAGAGTTGTGCACTGGTGGCTCTGAGAACACAAGCAATAAGGACACTATCTATCGCAGTGATCTGGTACACCTTCAAGACCAGCTCTGACACAAATCTCCTGACAGAAGCTGAAGTTCATTTTGGGTCAAATGGGAAATATTTCCTATCTGGAAAGGAAACATTTGAATCTGGATACCTAGACAGCATGACGGGACTTCTTCAGCATATAGGTCAAATTAGGCTGCCATAGGACAAACCACAACATTCAAAGACCAAATGAAAATAATAGGTAGTCTTCTCGCCTCTCTACTAGATTCTCCAGTTTATCAATGACTTGATGCTAATGGCAAAGCCTCAGTCTTCACCTCAGTTTACTTCCATAAAGGCAGAGCCTTACACTGCTGACAAAGAAATCAAGGAGAGTACTTGCATGGCACTGCAAGATGGGAATTTCAAGTTTTACGAGTATGATATGACCAAGCAGTACGCCTGTGCACGCATATACCATTTGCAAGACAGAGGCCACCAAGAAAAAAAATTATAGCTTTGAAGTAACCAAATACTGTACATGTATTGACTTATTAGCTATTTTAGAGCCATGGGGCTTTATTTTTAGGTTTACCTTAAGCTGTTTTAACTGATGTTCTAAGGCATTTTTGGAGGCATCTTGACAGGAATTTTTCAGATTTTATTTCATTCTCTTATTACCATAATTCTAAGCAACAGAAGGGGGTATTCTGCTTAATGGTTGGTATGTTTGTAACTATTCCGATGTATCACAATTAGCCAATAAGAGAAGCAAAGAGCATTTCTTTGTATTTTTCTGGCCTGTGGGATAGTGGCAATTCAACACAGTAATCATGTGCAACACAACAAATGACTTGGGCGATTCTGGCAATGATAATAATAACAGTAAACTGGCTGCCAAGAAGTGAATGAATAAAGCAACAAATTCTTTTTATAAAATGAAATACTCAGGGTTCTGAATAATACCCTGGTCCTTCTTGTTGTCTGATGCCTGAAGGATCAGGAGCAATGTATCAGATAAAGAGAGGAGAATACAGGAAGTGACACCTAGAATACACAGATTCTGAAGGTATTTCTTTCTGAAGTCATTTGGGCCTTTCAAGTTTAAGAGTAGCCAATCAAGGCGAAACAGGAAACAGGCTGGTAAAATTGTAGATAAAAGAAAACTACTTTAATATGGCCTAAATGCCCCTTTCTAGCCAGCAACGTGGCGGCGGCGGCAGTAGCATTTTGTACTATTTACTGTTTCCAAAGGCTGTTCAACATTTAGCACAGAGAGAAGAAGAAGAACCTCATCTCAAGGAAAGGATGACATCAATAATTATGGCCAAGTCTAGCTTATATCTGGTGTATGAACCAAACCTGGAAAATGTTTTCCTTTTAACCAATGAAATCTTCCTGCAGGGATGCCAGGTCAGGACTTATCCAGAACGGGGCATCTGACCTCCAAAAGGACTGGGTGGCTTTGCATATTGTTTCCACCACCTGGATGACACAGATTTGGTGCTGAAACCTGCAGTGTTTCCCCCCCCCCGTGCCATTTACTGCTTGGGGTTTCAGGATGACCCAGATGTAAAATTAAAACCCATCCCTACTCTTGTCCTGAAAGTCCACAAACATGGACGGCCTTGGGAAAATTGAGAGTGTGGAAAGAAGAGAAGGAATTAGATCATTCCGTTCCCCTACCCCTTTTTCCTTTTCCGTCTTCCAAATAAGCATTACTTGTTGAAAAGGCAGCAAAATCAAGGTTGTTTGACTCTTAACTCACTGTTCAACACCCCCACCCCACCCCAAATGAACATGTCATAGAATAGAGTCAGGTGTCATGCATAGTTTGGAACTTTGGGAGATCAGAGGAGGCAGCTGCCTGAAAGCACCACTTGTTCTGATGGAAAGCAGTGGCTTTTTATATGGCAGGTCGGACAGGAATCCCAGTAAGTGCCTCTCTGCTTTGAGACCAATTACAACAAACCATAGCCAATTAGAGCAGAACTTTCTTCCCCACCTGGAAGAGCCTTCAGTTCAGAAGTACCTGCAAGCTACTGAAATGATATTTCAAAGGCTTCATTCTTAAACCCAAATCACATGGTCTGCTCACCAACCAACAATGTTTCTTTCTTGTCTGGGTGAATTTTCAGCTCGTCAAGGAGTCTACTTACCCTCCTTTGATGTAGTCTAGAAATGTGTGCTCTGATTCTGTGGCAAAGGAGAGTAATGTCACCTCGAAAATGAAAATAAAGATATACTGTTACACAGGGGACCCCAAAGCAGTGATGCACAGAGTAGTGGCACCAATGATTTGAAAACAATCCCAGACCCCATTTGCCCCAGTACTGCTGCTGCTCAGCCCCACTCAGTTCCAACCAGGATGCCATAACCCTATTCTTAGACTTCTGAAATGGACATTTTATCTGCCCTTCTCTTGAAAAATCAGTTTCTTAACTGATCTTCCTGGAAACAAAATGGTTCCCACCCCCACCCCTGGTAGGGCAGGTCAAGTCACCACTTCAGTTATTTTTTTAATCTGTGCCAAACCCATATGCAATGGTTTACAAATCACAAGTAAAGTAGATCCACATAGGTGTTGACTTAGAGATGTGTCTCCCACAGTTGAGAATAACAACTGGATTTGTGCTGAGGAACCTCTATAGTCTCTTTCCAATTTCTGCCTCCACACTTTCTATAGAGGTTGACTGGGCTTAGTAGTAATAAACCAAGGAAGTAGGTAGCTGGGTTGATAAAAGGTTAGGGAAGGAGCTGGAGAAATTCTGACTATTTTGTCTCCCAATTCGGATGTAATGACATGAGGGGCTACAGCATGAAAATTCTTTTTCCTTATTCAGCCCAAGAAACAGTAATCACGTCTATCTAGTGCTATGGCTTTCAATGTGCTGTATTTAATCCATATACAGTGGTACCTTGTATAAAGGAATTAATTCGTTCCAAATGAAATTATGTTAAGCAAATTTTCCTTTATACAAATTCCCATAGGAATGCATTAAAAACAGAGTGATCCCATTTTTATGTTGTACAGATTTGGACCATAGACGATTATGTTAAGCAAATTTTCCCTATCTCCGGAATTTTTAATGTTGTACAAATTTTATGTTATACAAGCTGTATGTTATACAAGGGTCCACTGTATTTTGTCTCTAACAACTGTTGAAATATTACTAATACACTTGCTGAACAAGCATCCTGTGAGAATTTGGGAGAGAAATTGAAGGTTCACTACCAAATATTCCTGCTGAAGACTTGACATCAGAGTCACAGGAAGTAATTTACACCTGCAGATTAAGTTTCCATGGCAGAGAAATAGAAGAAGCTGCCCTGTGACGATTTTTGAATCCAATTCAAAACTGGGAGTCAAAGGAAGCCCTGTTTCTCCTCTTCACATTCATTCATATGCCCTCTTCTACTCCTCTCTTAGGAAGACCATGGATCTATCAATGCCAATACTGTCTACAGTGTGAAGCGTGGGTTTCAGATACAGTCTTTCGCATTACTATCTGCAGATACTGCAGACTGAACGGGAGCCTTCTGCTTCCCAACACATGCTCTGCTATGGCCCTTCCCTGCGGTGCATCCACACTACCAGTGAAATCAATTTGTCTTGATCCCAGTACAATATCAGTAGAGGCAGGAACAAATAATGTTTGTCATGCTGAAGGCTGTAAATATTAGCCAAGCTCTCCATCTTATAAGCCAACACTGCTGGATAAATAAATAATTGATGAAATATTCATTTAGCTGGTGTTGTGAGACTTATACAACAAGTGCATATGATTTACCTCAAATCAGACTGGAATGCTATGCACATTTTACCATTAGTAAACTGAATAAGGGAGTGAATCCCCACTTTCTTCACTGGCAAACAATCGGATCGGAATCAACTTGATGGCACAAAATTATCATTTGTATAGTACATTAACACAAATGAACAGTATCTATTTATAAGCAGAGTATGTACAGTATTTACACCAAGGGTACCCAAACTTCGGCCCTCCAGATGTTTTGGATCGCAACTCCCAGAATTCCAAGCTTAGATTGCCAATGACAAAGAACTGTGGGAGTTGTGGTCCAAAACATCTGGAGGGCCAGAGTTTGGACACCTCTGATTTACACAAATGTGGTCCATATCCAAATGACATACAGTGGATCCTCATATAACAAGCGGTTTGTTTAACAGAAAATCTGCTTAAAGGAAAAAAATTCCGGAGATAGGGGGAAATTGCTTAACAGAAACACCTATGGGGCGAATCCGTACAACAGAAAAATGGTTGCGATTAAGGATTAATCCGTTTTCAATGCATTCCTATGGGAAATTTGTACAAAGCAAAATTTGCTTAACAGAATTTAATTTGGAATGAATTAATTCCTTTATACAAGGTACCAATGTATTAAGATGTAACCAAGACCCACTGAGTATTACTATCCAGTGTTCACTTTCCATCAATGCATACAACTTTTAAAATGATCTGGTTCTGGGAGTTTTGGTGTTTCATTTGTTTTTGTTTTTTAAAATCTTAGCCAATTGATAAAAACATGACCAGAAATCTAATCTAGACTGAATTAGGTAGCAATGATAAAATCATTTTAAAAACTTTTCCTGCTTAAAGTTTTTTTTCCAGCAACCTAAAACACATTATCTTTTAGATAAATGTCATTTAAACAAACCTGCAAGCACCCACCCTGCCGGTGGATGAAATCCGCAGCTAGAGCCTCTGTAAACAAATAGCCATCTAACTTTTCCTTAGGAACCTTTAGTCTCCTTCACTGGACAGCTACATGTTTACAAAGGCTCTAGTAGTCGATTTCCTATATTGGCAGGGAGCTGGACGTAATGTCTCTTGGGGTTGCTTCCAACTTTACAATTCTAAGGTTCTGCAAGTTAAAATACTTTTACTCACTGTTCCTGAATTAATGTACTTCTTCTTCTTCATTTTCTTTTTGGGATTCACTACCTGAGATTGAAAAGAAAAACAGAAAACCGACAGCGGTGAACTGGTGATGTTGAATAGCAAGCCACTGTTTGCAGCCAGTTGCAAGCTGATATGTGAAAGGTTACAGAAGTAGTGTACCTCTCAATCAAGCAAGTGCCTCATCCCAAAATTCCAGGATGTGGAATGACCTCATGCCTTCGTCCCAATCTATTCATACAGCAGTAGCAACAGTTCTATTTATGGCACTTAGTTACAAAAGACAGTGGTTTAGTACTAAATTTTGAAACTGAAGCCATCATCATGATGAACTCTATAACACAGATCCCTAAAGGGGTATTCGAAAATGTAAACATTTCTGATGATCCACATAATATCAACAAACCCATTCTAGTCCTTTTTTATCTGCACTACAAGTATCCAAGCATAACAACTGTTCATTTAAGTCCAGGCCATCCAAACATATGCTGGTACAGCTGGGCCTAGAATCTTCAGAACATTAGGCAACAACATAACATATACAGTATTTCTACTAGGAAAAACTCATTCTCAACCTCAACTCTAGCTTTTGTAAGAATTTCTATTTAACCCAAAGTCAACAGACTAGCTGGACAGTGGAGAGGGACCATCCTAGTCCCTGGCAGTCAAAGGCTCTTCACACTTTGACCCCATAAATTATAGCCCCATCATGAAAGAGACAGTAATGTTGTTATACTTGACACAGAGATGATGGCTTGGCTCTTCCTCAGGGAGCTAAAAGTCTATTTCAACAGAGGAAGCAAGAGAAGATGGATAGAGAAAAGAGGCAAGAGGCAGAGATAACAAGAAGTAAATAAAAGCAAGTGTGGTTAGCAGGTCAAATGAACTGACACCTGACTACCCCCCCCCCAAGAATCCTACAGAAGACCACTAGGGAAAAAATAAGAAAAGCTGGCATTTAGCCCCAAAGAGTTAATTCTAGTATGACCCAGAGGAATATTTTGCACCTTGTACAGTTCTCGCTTCTTCCAAATATCCTTCTAATTTAGTTTCCCCATGCAAAACAGATCAACTGAACATACAAAAAAGAAGTCTCTATTTTTCTTCCTTTTACTGACTATATTGTGAGCAGTTACAAATGTGTCTACTGAATATAAAAAAGAACAAAAATACAATCTTATATGAGTGTGACTATAAAGCTTAATGAACCAAATGAGAAATATAAGTAACTACTCAGAGAAAGCTTAAAAATGCTCTAACAAAAACTAATATGGTACTTCAAAATGAAATAATAAGACTGTATCTAAAGTGCTACAAAAGACTTTATTAAAACATGTTACAAAGGCATATATTTTCTAAGTTAGAAGAGCTTAACTCACAATTAAGTCACATCTGCAAAGAGTATCTTAAGCTATGTAATTAAACGACTAGACAAGAGCAATTATAAAACTGCATCAGCGTACATATATGAAAAAAATCTTAACCCCTACCCGAGTCTCCTCTAATGGTATTCTCCTGACATCCTTTGCTCCTTGCCTTGGATTTCTTTTCTGGTTGCTCTTTGGACCCTTATCATCCCTTTATCAACTACTGTATAAACAATCTTTTCTCTACAGGGCTTGTAGGTCCAAAAGCTTAAGAGATAATAACAATTTTCCAAAAGAAAATTGTATTATTCCTACACTTTCTGTAATTCCAGGGGTTTTATAACTTGAAATTTGGCAAGTAGCTATTATACTGATAAGCTAGTCCTTATGCATTATTAAAATTTTACAGAGCTTTGAACAATAAAGGCTGGTAGCCCAAACCAATGGTCCTCAACTTTTTTTTAGGTCCGGGGACCATTTTTGTCCTTGGCACAGGGCTTCTCGGGGTTGAGGACACATCCAAAAGACTCCTTTCCAGGCACACACACTTGCTAAAATCCTTCCCACTGAACTACTTCCATTGTGACCTACAGAAAAATGGTTGCACTTGCAACAGGTGCACAGGGGAGGAAAAGCCCTGTGCATGAGTGGTAGGTGTGCATGCCTACTTGGGTGCGTCACTCATAGGGAACATTATGACCCAGTTTATAAGAGGCCAATGACTAGTCCCAGTCCAGAGACCAGGGGGTTGGGGATCTGTGGCCTAAAGGAACAAGCCCCCCCAAAATGCCTAAAAACCAGAACATTATAATTGTAAAGAGTGCTAATTATGAAATATGCATGATTCATTTTTTTGGTTATTTGCCAAGCAAGTTCAGCTGTCAGGATTTTTTTTATGACAGAGTGGCTTTGCTTGGCTGGAACGAACCACTTGCTTTGAAATGACAATAATAAACTATTGTTGAAGCCTCAGTTTTAAAAGCACATTGATTTTCATGGCATATTGTTCCATAACCCCCTTAATTATTTTATATATTAAAAATGACATTTCAACACAGTTGTATATAGCTTTTGCTTTAGTTACAGGTCAGTAGGCTTTTTATAAGTAGTAGGTTTGGGATGCAAAGGAGCTACTATAGCCCAGTGGGTTGGAGCATTTGAGTGTGGAGCCTGGGAGTTTAACTCTCCACTGGAGCTACTGGGGGAAAGGCCAGCCATAGTATGTGCAGCTAATGGGGTTATGTGCCCTTCCACCACAATTAGGGACTGGTAAACCATGTCTGAGTGGCTCATATAAAAAGAGCCCTGAGTCACAATGGTTTGGAATCAAGAGCACATGATCTTTAAGACGCAAGGTAGATACACCAAAGACTTCACAATTAAAGAGAAGGATGCTAGACTTTATGATGGTGAAGTTGCATTTAATGGGCACTGCCGGTTGAAAACTTTGGCAGCCAGCAGTGCAGCTGAATAAAATTTCCAGTGGTCAGGCAATGGGATTGAATTCCCTGCATTGTTGTGTCCTCTTTTATAATGAGAGAAACCAAAATAATTTAACACGATATAACAAATAACACAAAATAAGTAAAAAGGTATTTAGAGAGGTTGCAGAATTCACATTTTTTTTCATGAAGAAAATGAATTGTCCAGGTACAGAAATTTAATTTTAACATGGAGCCTTGTTCACTCTGTCACAAAATCTTGGATACAATAAGCTGTTTTACTCTCTGCAATTATTAAGCAGAATCTTCCTAAGATTTCAGGAAACAGATTTCCAGCCTTACCAATGGTTAAACCTCAGACATTTTACAACCAATGTGTTTATTCTACCTCTGAATTGCATTTCATCTCAGCTGAGTCCAAAGTCTTTTGTCCCATTCTATACATCAGTTTGTTGGTGCCGCAAATCAAACTGTTAGCCTTATATTACACACTAGGTGCTCTGATGCTAGACCAAGAAACCAGATTATCTGGCAATTCCTTTGTATTCCAGATCTGAGAAATTCCATGAAATATAATTGATGCAAAGTCAAACATGAAATAGGGAATAATTTGGTTGCAGTGAGAAACCACTGAAAATGCAAGGCAGACAGAAGCATATTATCGTACTGTAAACAGCCACAGCAGGTGTGCAAATTCATTTTCTATGAAACAGACCTGACAGGCTTTGATAATTTTCTGCCCTGATGTTTCATAGGAGAAAGGAAGCAGGATCTTTATATTAATCTCAGATATCAACTGCCAAGTTCTAAACAAACCTTTTCAGATGACTAGATTCAGCAGGCACACTTAGCTATAGTCAGCATAATGTATATTAATTAAGCATAATGACAGTACAATTAATTCTGGCTATTACCACTGCTTTTGCAGAGCAATGAAAGACTACAAAATTTAATCTGAAAAGAGATTATATCTCAGGTGTGCGTGTGTGTGTACACATGTGCACGTGTGCACACACACACACACACACACACACGTACACATACAATGAGTTGGGAAGATAGATAGTCTCCTAGATGTGTCTGTATGGGAGTATGCTGTGACAGAGCAGAAAACACTGCCTAAAATCAACCAGCTCTCTTCCCCAGCCATGTATTTATTTCTGCCAAGGGCTGGATGCAGTTTGACAGGCCTGCTCTTATCATTAAGGAAAACAAGCGACCACTTCACAAAGTAGGTATAGCAGAGACAGGTATATCAGCCCTCTATTCTTCACAGAACTCTCCCGAGGTCCCATTCAGTTGAGGAAAAGACATATGTATGGTGGGTACACAATAAAATCCAGGAGTAAGTGGCAACTAGAGTAGGCCCATTGAAACTTGCAGGAAAGTTGACTCACCAAATCCACAGTGATGGGCCTGCTCTAGATGCAACTTACTACAGGACTTCAGGCAATGTTTTCATTGGACACTAAACATTCTGCTCTCTTAGATGCCATGCTTCTTCACTGATATGAGCTGTGTCAACTCACAGCTTACTTTGAGCAGCCTTAATAGGGTTTTAGGTAAGTAAAATATTTAAATATTGTTTTTACCAGTTCCATACCCTAAGTTAGTTTCCATGGCTGAGCAGGGATTTGAACCAAGGTCATCTGAGTTCTGGCCTATCACTTTATCCATACACCTTACTGGGTTTCATTTCTCCATTATTGATATAAACTAGTATTATCTGAGTGTCGGTCAGTTCAGTTCCAGTTTGTTTTGAGGCCAAATTCAAAGTGGTGGTTATGGCCCCTACAGTCCTATATGGTTTGGACACAGGCTGCCTGAAGTACTATATTCCTTGTATGAGCCTTCTCATCCCTTCATATCTTCAGAGGTGGCCCTTCTCTTGGTCTCATTTTCATCACACACACACACACACACACACACACACACACACACACACACACAC
>JAHTLZ010000129.1:54027057-54044132 GCA_023846285.1 Phrynocephalus versicolor
ACACACACACACACACACACACACACACACACACACACACACACACAACAGGGACGCAAAAGAGGACCTTCTCAAAGGCTGCTCCCATGTTGTGGAATGCTCTCCTTCAGGAGGTGAGGTTGGTCCTCTCCCATACATCCTGCGGTTGACTTTTCTAAGCCCGGGAGCAGACACAGGTATCAGATTATAGAACCGAATATGACTTACTGGGCAGAGCCTTATTTTTTGGCCCTGCCACCTTTGCCTTTGGTCCAGCTCACTCTTGGCCTTGAACATGCCCTCTCCTGACTTCCACTTTGGAAGGCTGCCTTCCTGTTGCAGAAAGGTTCTCCATTCTGGTTGCTGACCTAGGGAGGGAATGGGAATGGCTTCTTCCCAGCATTTCCATGAGGAAAGTTCCTGTTTGCTTTTTCATTTTCTTGCATTCACACATCCAAGGCTATCAGATCAGCAGCATTTGATTCCCTCAGTTTTCAGAGCCAAAGCTTCAGACAAGGAGGTGGGTTCCTGTGCCATCCCAAATACGTTCCTTGTATGTAAAGTGAGAGGTGACGTCACAGAGATTGGGCAAGCAAGGGTTGGCCCTTGGCAGGGAAGCAGGCAGACCCGGTATACTAATACCTTTGCTATGAGCCTGGGTGCCAACTCGGATTGTGCACCGAAGGGTGCATTGCATTTTAAGATACCTCATACACAAACCTCCCCTTCCAATATCACTTTCCCTAAGATATGCCCCTTTGTTGGCAGAGATGACAAGCGTGACAACCTCCTGAGACTTCAGCCAGTGACCTGATGGGTTGGTTCCACCTAATTCACCCGTCTACATGATTTTAGCCCCCTTATCCAGCATCTCCAAAGACTATTTTCTCCTCTCCTTTATGTATGACTCAGTCGTTCCAAACATCTTTTCAGATTAGATTCTCCCCCTCCGTTCCCCCCACTCCATTCCTGGTGCTATAGCCTGATAACGTCTTCCAAATGCAAGGGGGAAAGGGGGGGGGCTTTACTATTTTATTTGAACTATGCAGGGATTTCTTCCCCTCCCACTTCCTTACCTGCTGCTATCTTTCCTTGCTTTCCCCCCAAGAATGTAGCTGCTAGAATCTGATTGTGTCTCAGTCAGGCCAGAAACTGGCCTAGAACTGTCACATTAGATAATATTAAAATAGAGCTGCTTGCCACTAACACAGGCAGAGTGCAAATATATGAGATAATGGAACACCCAGGCAGGGATGCAAAGTGATGCATATTTGCTATTGCTGCAGTGATTTGCTTTTCAGCTACACATGGGCTTTGCCATTTACTCATGGGGTCAGGTTTTCAGCTCAAATTGCAAAGATAAAACACAGCAAATCCATTTCAGTTTGCCTTAATCCCAAGCGCAACTTGGACACTTAGAATACTGCTAGCAGAAAAATCAACAGCCCGTAGCCAATAATTAGAGAAATAACTCATCCAGACAACTTTTTAAGAAGTGTAAGTGTCCATTTATACCAAACATAACTGATATATCGTCTGATCTCGGTGCACCTACTCTTTAGAAATCTGTCAGGAAGTAAACGTTTTCAAAAGACAGAAGCTAAAATGTATCTATTAATTAAAACCTGGAATGTTCTGTGAACAAGTGGAACAGATACAACAAAGGAACTAACAAAGGAAACGATCACTTTTATTGTTTTACCTTATTTGTCCTTTTGTCACTGACCGTGTACAAAAAAAATTGTATTTGTAAAAGGCCAACAACACCCCATAAGTAAAATAAAAACTGCAATATGGAATCAGCAGCATTGGTACATCAATCAACCAGCACTGAGGCACACACAAGGCAATTGGAAATGGGAGGTGGAGGAAGTTCTCTTTTCAGCAGTATGAGATAACACAATACAAGATGTAGCCATTTATATGGAAATGGTTGCGGAACTGCATGAACTACTAAGATACTAATAGTACAAATAGTAAAGGCTAGTATAATTATTTAATTATTTCTAACATTCAACTGTAATTTGCCCCCAAGCACAAATTGCATAAAGTAACATCTCATACACAGAGCTAGAAAGGATTTTTTCAAAACTGTTTTTGGTGTGTTAAACTTGCCAAGAGTAGTGTATCAGAAACATTAAAATGCAAATGTGCCTGTGCAGCAGATACCTGCAACCTGGGGCCCATTACACTGTAAGATAAACTTTGCACAAGCATCAGTGTTCAAGCCTTTTCTAAAATTTGCCTCTGCAGGAAAAGCTTCCAGGTCAAGTGTGGACTTCTTCTAGGCAGGAAGAATATATACTGGATCTAATGCCTGACCTTACATTTCTGGTCCTAATGCTTGCCTCTTGCCTAGCCAATAGGTAAATTCCAGCCTTCATAGTGCCCTGTGGAATTGAGAATGTCAAAACATGTGTAAATTGGGGAAACTCAACAGGTGACTCTAGACTTTGCTTCAAAAAGCTTTTGACAAAAGATCCCTATCACAGGGCTCTAGGCAAACTAGTAGTTATGGGATAAGATACAGATTAGTTCCCAGTTAAAAACCCCAAAAGCATAAGGAGGATTAAACAGAATGTTTTCACAATGGAAGTCAGTAAACTGAAGGACCTGGATTGTAACTGGGATGTTGAAGGCAATTCATAAACAATCAGGACCTGGGAGGTGAGCAGCAAGGTTGCCAAACTTGCAAAAGACACTAAATTATTCAGGGAAGCAAAAATTTGAGTAAGCATGAAATGATCCAACAGACCCGCTTCAAACTGAGTGACTCAGCAGCAAAAGAGATTTCCAGATAAGCAAGTATAAAATGATGCAGACAGAGGCAGAAATCTGTAGACACATCTAAACTGTGTTCTAAACTGAAGTGACAACCACAAAAGATATATTAAGGTTTGGTGTATGGACCAGGGAAAACATTAGCCAAATTGTGTAGTGAAAAAGGAAATTCTAGGTGTTTCATCAGGAAAAGAACTGGAAATAGATCAGCTGGGTGTAATGACATTTTTATATCACTTGCTATTATCTAAGTCAGGGGAAGAGAGGAAAGAATTAAGCTGTGTCCACCCATCTTCCCCCCCCCATGCATATTTTCAATTACATCTGTCACCAATGAGAACAGTGATGACATATTATGTCCAAACATGTGATGAATGTGTCCTACAAGGTAGAATCTAAACATATGAAGGACACCAGATCAGGGTGGGTTGTGACAATGGCACATAGAATTATTGAATACAAGTTCAGATGCTGGGAACACACCGCATGTGGCAGTGCTATTGCCTTTATGCCCTATCCCTGGGCTTCCTAGAAACACCTGGCTGGCTATTGTTGGAAAAAAAGACCCTGGGCTAAATAGGCACCATGTTCTTTCCACATTGTATTCTTTTCTACAGTCACTCTATAGCTATGTACTAGAGGATATGTTTTGGCTTGCACTCTCCATTATCGCTAACCCTTGGTCATGCTGTCTGAGGCTATTGAGATCTGCAATCTAAAACAGATTTCAAACAAGTTACTATTTGCACCATAGCTACTAGAATCCTCCAGGCAGTCAAGCAGGCATGTCCAAACTTCAGCCCTCCTGAAGTTTTGGACCACAGTCCCCTGAATTCTATGCTTACATTGCCAATGGCAAAGGGCTGTGGGAGTTGTGGTCCAAAGCATCTGGAGGGCCAAAGTTTGGACATGCTGTATGGGGCCTAAGGAGATTAAAGTAACTTTTCCTAGTAATAGTACAAAATTGTAGAAGAATCAGGCTGGAGAAGGCTGTCATTTCCTGAGTCCATATAAATATTTTTTTTTGTTCCTTAAGTATTTGATACTGCACACAGCATTGCATCAGCATCTATTTCTGTCACTTTTCAATCAAGGAAAGTCAATTTCCTCAAATCATTGATATGATTTCAGCCAAGAACTGTAAAACTCACTTGTCACTGTCACTTGTTTATTCTGCCAGTGGCACCAGACAAAATTGTCCAGAATAAGTGACAACATGATAAACAGCCCAATATTCATTTGTGAAATACCAGAAAGAAAACATTCAGGTGAGAGCTTGACAGGTGTAGCTTGGATGATTCTGATGCTCTTTGTATGCTATGTGCTGTCAGAATCAAGTTTGGGTGGCTCTAACTGGGCTTTCAACCTAAGTGAAATATTTAACACATGGCATTGCCAGTATCATCCCACCAGTGAGGTTCTATAGCCAAGAAGATTCAATCCCTGGTCTCCAGAGTCAAAGACATTTAAACATAGAACTATAGAGCTGGAAGAGACCTCAAGGGCCATCCAGTCCAACCCACTGCCATGCAGGAACCACCACCAAAGTACCCCCAACAGATGGCCATCCAGCCTCTGCTTAAAAACCTCCAAAGAAGGAGACTCCACCCCCTCCATGGCAGCATATTCCACTGCTTCTAGCATTACACCAATGTTAATTATGCAAGATTACTTTGGCCAGTGTCAAGTTTTCTCCATCAAACTTATGAAGATATTTGCACATTTTTGTTAAGTTCTCACTAAAAACATCCTTAACAAATTTGTCAACCATCTGCGATGGCCAAATTCAATAGGCACATTTTTCCTCATTAGGGGGAATGTACAGTATCTGCTTACCATGCTGCTGTCAAAGGTGAGAAGTCTACTTGGGAAGAAAACAAAAGCAAAACAGGCCACTACAATTCAGCACCACAATCATGGTAGATGACATAGTGGTTGAAAGCCAGACTTTGAAGTGTTAAGCATCAGAGCTTCGTAACTGGGTAGGGCAAATCCCTCTGTTTTACTTTGTGCATTCAAATGGTTTTAATCTCAATTTTCCAGTTCCAGTTATACCGCGGTGACACAATTTGATAAGTGATCCAGCTTATCAAGTTGAATTCTTCCAGATAAAGGGGTCCCTAAGAGGGTAAGTTTCCTTGGAGGGGAAATGAAGAAAAGGCAGCACCTACAAACATGAAGGGATCTGCGATGAACTTCAGTAGAAGCAGGAAAATGCCTTATCACTCACTGGGGGAAGACCAACACCATTCTGATGAAGGCACAATTGTCGGTGCTGGACGCTGTAAATAAGCTGTTTATATTTGGCATGCCGTGAGTAGATCTGCTCCCCCCGCCCGCCCATTTATCTATGCAAAGCTCCTCCTTGGGTTTAGAAAACTTTCTTCAAATAAGCATCAACCCTCCTCATATTCTGGAAGTGGCACTTAGCGAAGAGGTGAATATTTTAAAAAGACGTACAGAAGAAGTGATTATTTTCAGACTACATTGTTGCTCTGGTGCTTTATTGCTTTTCTTTTGAGGAAAGTAGCTTGTGTTTTTCTGCTCTTTGGTATGTGGTGACTCTAAGATGCTACCTTAAAGGAAATTACTTTATGCTTTTTGTACTTTCTGTATCTCCTGGACTTAATGATGCAGTTTTAAGAGCAGCATTGGAGAAGCTGTTTGTTAAACAACACTTCAACCTTGAGATACTCTCATGTTTTGAAAAGAAAGGCTGAAAGATAGCTATTCCATGCATCTAGTACTTTAATTCAGTCATCTTCTTCTACACCCTTCCCTTTTGGAAATTAAACGGCAGAAACTATAATTACAAGCAACTTTAACTTTTTGTTGAGAGCCATAAAAACATAATGGATTGGGAAAATATTTCAGAAGAAGAACTTGCAAATATACTTTTATCTGGATTACAATGAATAATAGATATCTTGGATCTAACTTCTAAAGATACATACATTTCCAATCCTGATAAAGTAACAGAAGTAGAGCAGACACTGGACTCCAATCTACAGATGACAACAGCAGGATCTATCCAAGCTAGACCCCAACACAAACTCTTGGATAACACTGAATCCCTGGGAAAAACTGAAATTAGCTTGAATCAAGAGATTATACCAGAACAAAGGGCAGATCTCAACATGAAGACAAATTTGACAATTTGTCAAATTTGCAGGCTAAGCTCTTAGATGTGCCAAGTCCATGGACCATGACAAGCGCATATGTTTTATTCAATATGTGTGCCAAAAAGAGGAAAATTTGGAACTTTTTCAGTAGCAGAGCAGTCATCATGATTACTATCAAGATAACACAACACCCCATGATATTAATGGATTTGACAAGGGGAAAGCAACCTTTGAAGAAAAGGGGCTTGGCAAGAAAAGGGAAACTTGAAAAAAAATTGGCTTAGTGAATTTATTACATAAAAATATTTTCTGTATTCTGATTGTTTAAGGCTACTAGTTAATTGGTATGATATGGGAAACAGAAAATGGAAATGTTAAGACAAACCTGATATATAAATAAATCTGTTAGATTTTTAAGATAATAGTGGCAGTTAGGCAGAGATAATAATTTCTATGCATAAAGTGAAACATATAGACCAGGAGGTAGCTCTTTTATAATAACCCATAAAGTATTAACCTGAATTAGAGAATATTGGAAGAATATGTAAATATACTGTGGATGATATATAGAAGATACATAGTTGGTCAAATCTATCCAAAATTGCTTAGTATCGAAGAGCTAAACAGCGAGATTGAATAGATTGCTGAGATTAGATAGGCTATATTCTTCGTATTAAAAAGAGGTGCAAGCAAAAATAGATAGAATACAGATGAGATAGTAAGGAAATTAAGTATGAAAGTATGCTCATTTAAACTGGGAAAAGAGATATGAATTATACTGGGCTCAATGTTGGGAAAAACTGACTGAATCAATAACACGACAGGAGACAAGCAATATATTTGTTTTATGTAATTTAGTGTAGAAAACAAATAAAAATGTAAAACAAATGGTTTTAATCTCAGGTTTGTTTTGTCAAACACATGAAGAAATTTGAAAAGTTAAGGTATTCTTTAGCCAAATAGAACCAAATAACAACCAAATACAACCTAATCCAAATACAACCAAATACAGCCTAGAGATCATTTGGTAGTGGGGCGGCTAAAAATTCTGTAAAATAAATAAATACATAATAAATAATCTGAATCCTAATCCAAATGCAACATAATCCAAATACAACCAAATAAGACTGATAAAGTTGTTTGGACGAGCAGTGAAATGTTTCAATCTCTCAAGAAAAGAAGCCCATTTGTCATGACTCAACTCTCAGAGAACCAAGTAACTCTTCTTCCCATTCATATTTCCACACAAAAGGGCCCAATTTGGGTGCTTCTAAAAAAGAAACCTGTACAGAGGTTATTTAATATAATAATCTGTTAGCTTGGCTGAGCAAATAGAACATTACACTGGAAATGACATAGAAGTTTTGTTGTACAATCAGACGAAACCACACAGGGCTTATTGTCAACTAAAACCGTGTCTAGGCATAAGCAGTCTGGTAGTGATCTACAATATTTATTTATTTAAAATATTTCTCCCCCAAAGGACCCAAGGCAGGAATCTAGACCCCAGGTCTCATAGGACTGATCTGAAGTTCAGAGCATTACCCATAAAAACTGAGTAATGAAACCTGCTCCTATAAATCTAGCAGAATTGTTTCAGTCTCTTCTGGCACTCTCATGTCATTGCCTCGAATCAAATACTAAGGGGAAAGCAAGAAACCATCAAAAAGAGATTTTTCATACAATCACAGGAAGGAGTATATGGGCAACAAGAAAAGAAAAACAAAAGAGAGAAAAACAGCACCACTATTGTACAGGCTGGTTGGCAAGTTTTTTTTCCTGTGCAGACCAATCCTGAACAATATTCTTTTTGTTACCTGCAAGTCTGGTAATAGGATGTTTTTAATGTGTAACACATCATATATGTGAAACTTTTTTAAAAAAAATGGTAGCATCTTTATAACTGAATGTATAAAATGACCTGGCACAAAGGGAGGTCAAAAGAAAAAAAAATTCTATCAATCTGCATCCTAAATCACACTTCCAAGTTCTATTGAATAACATGTATTCTTCAGTGGAACAAAGACTTAACAAAATTCATAACTGAACTGTCCAGGAATAAAGGAAAGCCAAGGACTTCATGCAAATGTTTAGTTAAAAATAATCTCTTCCAAACAAACTCAAGCTTTAAAAAAGATTCCTTATTAAGAACCTAGGACAAATCTTGAGTTGGCAAGCTACTCCTTCCTTCGCTATTCTTCACATGTGTTTCCATGAATAAAAGCATTCAGGGGTGTGGGGGAGCAAGTACTGTCACAGAGGCAATATTTTCTAGAACTGTTTTGATTTTTTTAAAAAAAATCTTAATTCAGAGTATTAACTACATGCTTGTCTCCTTTTTGTCAAAGGAACTAAATGTTATCTCCGAGTTTCCAGGCGTGCCCCCCACCCCACCCCATTTGAGAGGCTAGCACAATGGTTCTGACTGAGCAGCTAATTTTCTGCCTTGTGTAATCTTTTTGGGCTGCAATCCTTATATACCAGCTTACCTAGCAGAAGGTCTATGGAACTGAGTGGTATAAATCTAGCTCTTTTCCCCCAACTTGAGACAATTGGGGGGGGGTGCAGAAGGGTACATCTTCCCAGGGCACAGCAATCTGGGGGCACCTGGAGGGGGAGCAGGAGGGGGAAGCCGTGCACTGCCTAGCAGTCGTCCTTTCTCCTAAGGCTTGGTGACAGCACCCCCTCCGCTGCTGCTGCTGCACCAGGCAAGCGGCGAAGCAGGCAGGCAGGCAGGCAGGAGCACGGTGGCTGGCACCCTCCTCTTCTTCTTCCTCACCTTGGTGGGAGAGGGGTAAGGTGCACGTGCGCATGCACGCACACACGCGTGCGCGCGCGCACACACACACACACATGTCTGCATGTCTGCCCGTCTGCGTGCACACACACACCCCACGCCCACAGGTTTCAGCCCCTCATTGCTGGGTTGGTGCGATGTGGGAGGGCGGCAGGAAGGGCACAAAAAACAAATTTGTCCCCATGCGCTCTAAATCCTGGCTACACCTCTGGAGACAAGCTGCTGAATCAATGGGAATTTGGGAGGTCAACATAAATGTAAGTTCACACATCATTAACTTGGTCTTCTCTAGCTGTAGTTCTAAGGGACCCACATTTGAGTTGCCACCTATAAGCTCCCTCGTGGAAACCTAAGTCTGCTCCTATCTTGCCCGACCACACAAGCCAAAAACAAGCAGGGCAGAGAAGGAGACAAATCTTTGCCCTCCAACTGCAGATCCAACTCCACCAGCTCATTTTATTTCACTTGCTGCGTGACAGCTAAGAAAGCAGAAATTCTCCAAGTTGTCAGCTACACGAATGAGAAGAGAATCCACTTAAAGGGATGAATGCACTGCCCCTCTGAGAAATGACCATCATTCCTGCCTTTGAGTCCTGATGTTTCTCTGTGGGAACGCAGCTCAACTCAGCAAACACCACTCATCTGTTTCCTGAACAGTTTAAAGCTTATGTCAGAAAGGCTGATTTTGAATGTGAAAAAAAAACCATGGCTGTAAATGTTTGTGTATGGTAGGAAGTAATGGGGGGTGGGGGATGGGGTGGGAGAATGGTGCACAACCCATTTCTCCCCAAACCTCTTCTTTCCATGGATTCTATATTAACAAACAAATAATTATCTTGAATTTATTCAGGCTTCGCAATCAGCTTTTCAAAAATCAGTAGTGTCTTGATATGTATCTCTTGAATACATTCTGCATTCTTCAAAGAAAGTTTTTTTTCTTTTGCTGAGGATATCCAGAAAGCTACTCTTATCGTTGACTCTGGCCGCTATCTCACCTGGGAGGAAGATCCGGATATTGTGAAAGTCCGGCTTTTCTTCTTTCTTGGTCACATGACTGAAGATGTGGGATCTCCGTTCTCACGTACAAGAGTTGTTTCTTTTAAAAAAGCGCAGACCAGCCCCAGGGCCAGCAGGTGGCGCTAGGAAAAAACAAAACAAAAACAAAAACAGTGCTGACAGCCCAAAGGCCAGCTGATCAGCGCTGGGGGGGGAATTAAAAAAATTAAAAAGTGCCAGCAAGCCCCAGGACGAGCTGGTTGGGCTAAAAAAAAAAAAAAAAAAGGCAGAAAACTGGATCATATGCGAGCTCCCACGGACTTCTGGCTCACATCTTTTAACAGAGCAAAAGAATCCCAACTTCTCTGGTAGGTCTTGGAAAACTCACTAAAGCGGGCATAATCGGGTTGTTTTTTTTTAAAGCCCGGTGGCCGTGGGGACAAGATTTTTGGAAACACTTTATCTTGAAATTTAATCAGCATTTTAAAGGGCGTGTGATAGAGACCTGTGATATACACCAGAAACTTGGAAAAGTTACCAGTTCCTATGCCGACTGGTGAAGTCTGAGAATTGCAGTCATTCTACATAGGGCTGCCGATGGAAAGTGTCAGGAAACCTCAGTGGCCCAAAACACAGCAGCCAGATTGCTGACTAGGGCCAGTTACAGGGATCAACATAACCCTCCTGTTGCAGCTGCTCTACTGGCTGCCAGTCCATTTCCAGGCACAATTCAAAGTGCTTGTTTGAAACTATAAAGCCTGAAATGGCTTGAATCCAAGTTATCTAAAAGATTCCCATTATGACCCTGCTCAGGTGTTAGGACTGTCAGGATAGGTCTTTCTCTCAGTCCTACCACCATCACAAGGATGCTTGATGAAGACAGAGAGAACGGCCTTCTTTGTTGGTGCTTCCAGACTTTGGAATTCTCCCCCACAAGAACCCAGGCTGTCTCCATCTTCACTATCCATCTGCAAGCAGACAAAGGGCTTTCTCTTCAGACAGACTTTTCCTCACTGACTGGCTGTGTGGGCGTGATGTTTAGATGGGTTGTTGTTCATTGGTGCTAAGCTTCTGTTTACCATTTCTCAGAGTGGCATTTGTCTGTTCCTTTTTAACATTTGCATACTTATTGTTTTTAGATTTAAACATTATCTTTCAATGATGTAAGCTGCCTTGAAACCTTTTTAAGGAGGAAGGCAGGGTAGAATATATTTTAAATATATAAATGGTCCAAAAAGTAATGTTTCCAACAAGGTAAGATAAGCAATTATTATCAGGTAAGGAGCTGCTACTTCTATGAAAATTTACATAATCTCAATAGTATCTAAAATCTTGATTTATGTGCAGTAAGGGTTTTAGTCCTCTTGATTGCACCTGTGAGGGTAAAAATAAACATTATAGATAGTCCATCATTAGAAGAGAACAATCCGTACGGGATGACTGCATATGAATGTCACACCAGGAGCTTCTCTTCTCAGAATCTACAAATCAACTCACTTTTTAAAAGAATGATCCTCAAGTCAAAAACATCCCATTCCTTTGAAATCTGTTTTCTCAAACAAGATAGAGTGCCTCCATCAGCAGAACAGTGCTAGTCATGGGAGGCCATCTGCATTGTCTCTGTCTGTCCTAAGCGTTCTGCAGAATAGTGTGCGTATAATAATATCCTGAAATTCATTAACCTTCTCTGTGAAAGGAACACCTTGACATTGATATATAGATGGTGCAGGTCATTTGTACAATCATAATCAGAAATGTACCATTTCTGCATGTTTGAAGGTTGCTCACATTCCTTCTCTGCTGCTGCACCACACACATCACACTTTTTAAAAGGCAAACAATTATATTTAATTCATCACCACCCCCGCCCAGCCACTGCACACAGCTGCCAATACGGAGCAGGAAACCACACCACATACTCTAGTCTAGTACAAGCTTTAGCACAAAAGAAGACTATCTTTTGTGAAGTTTAGTTGCAAAAGCGTTCATGAAATAAAGCCGAGTGTTCTGCTGCCGCTCTCATTCCTTTCCAGAAGAGTTAAGCAGCGAGGCAGTCTTGTGGAGTCTGCCATTCCCAAGTGTTTCCAAGAGCCTGGAAGGCCGAGATTACTCTCAGAAATTGCCTCAGATGTCTGTCAGTACCAGTCAGCCTTCTGTCATCCCACTGAGGGACTCCTCCAAAAAGCCACTCACCTCGTAGACATTAAACTGGCTTTGGCCTCGTGCCAGTTCTCGATAGCTGGTGGTAAATTCCCCAATGAAATCGTGGCTGTTGGTAGAAAAGGAGTCCTGTGAGAACTGAGATCCAACAAAAGCTACTTAATTTCCCGTTATCCATTGCAGACACTGGCAACTGAATAATAACAATCCTACCAAATACAGGTCCTCATCATCTCATCTCATCTCATCTCATCTCATCTCATCTCTCTCTCTCTCTCTTTCCCTCCCCCGTCCCATAATTTATGTATTTATGACTTGGGGTGGGCGAGGTGCAGAGCATTACCTGTCATAAGGCAGACAGTTGCATAGATATTGTGTTCTTTTCCCAGAGTTTGAAGGGGAAAAAATTGGGGATGACACTCTCCATAATTGCTCAATAGGCTATTTTTCACTGGCCCCAAATCAAACATTAGTAACAATAAGAATGATTTTCCAGAGCTGTGCCCTTAACAGGCCAGAATCTTATGGTGGATCTCAACTTTTGTAAAGGAAACTGTATAAGAAAAAGAGGCAAATTGCTGTTCGTTAAGGAGGTGCAGGTTGCATTTCTGGGAGTGCACCTGATAGCCTGTTCAAGAATGCAAACTGTACTTCACTAATGAGTGGAAAGGGTTAGGGTGTGGGCATCAGCAATAGAATTCTGGCTTCTTAATATTCTGATAAATAGAACCAAAGGATAATATTTTTGTAAAGTTTTATTGTTCTGTTTTCTTGGTTTCTTAAAGGACTTTCAAGCACAATCTAGTCCTTCATAATAAATAATTATCTGATCTGGGACAGTGCCTTTTGGGGGTGCAACTGATTCCACAAAAATGGAGTCACCATGAAGAAGGCCCTAGTTCCCGTAGAGGATTTGTGGACCCCATCCATCACACACACACTAGATTACATTGGCTGGTGCCCTTTTCAGGAGCTACAGAGGGTATTTGAACTCCTGGCCTATGTGCTCCAATGCAAGGACCCATAGCAGCTACTATACAGTCTTTGATACATATTTTTCTTTTAATTTTCTTTTAATTCAATACTTCCAAGACAGAAAAGAATGTTTTTCAAAATTCAAAGATGCCACTTACCTTCCATCCCGGTCCCAGTCATACACCTCTACTTTTATGGTTCTGAAAAAAATGATGACATGAATAGTCAGTCATTCTCAACATAATTTACTATTCCCATTGCTACTACTTCAGATTCTTTCTTTCTGTGGAAGCCATTGGCAAGAAATATATTAAGGTGCACATTAGAGATAAATTTACTGTTTTCAAAAAAAAATCTGTGCAAATATGGATTTCAGCAAAATTAAGACCGTGATGCTTTCTCTGGGTAGGTGTGAATTTCCTGTGTGAGTGTGAAGTGCATCCTAGTCTTCCTAGAAGATGGAGCATTTTTCTCAAACTGTGAGGCAACAAGAGCTGCCTGGGACTCCCTTTAGTTTAATTCCACCCAGAAAAACCCTTGATTGGGAAAGGAAACGGAGTCGACCTTATTCCAAACCAATACCACAAGATATAAGGTTTTCTATATTTTTGCCTTTATGGGCGGAATTTCACAGGAGACATTTCCCATCTCCCAGGCCTCTTTCCCCAAGAACTCAAAACATTCCTATTGGTTCGCTTAAAGGCCCTGCCTGGTGATCTGTGGGATGTTATGAAAAGCAGGGTTAACCTAGGGAATTTACTGGCTGAATTGAATGTCAAGGTGGCAACCCTCTTCCCAAACTACCTGCAGAACCTGATGATGATATTAGCTGTAAAATGTATTCTCTGTCACACCTGAGAGCAGAAGGGTAGTTTAGCTTCATGGGCCATACAGAGAACATTTGCCAGGGAGCACAGGAGGAAACTCCTGGAAGGGATGGCTGTCAACTTCTAGTACCTGCTGCCCAAGATTATTCCTCACTCTGCTTAATGGGGTGGGGGGAGGTTGATCCTGGCCCATGGATTAGCTGGCATCAGTATGTAGATAATGTATAACTAACGATCTGATTCTACAAAAGCTGCCAATGACTTCTTCTGAGAGCTGGAGGCAGTATAATAAGATGACCAAGGGCTAACAAACAAAAGCAAAACAAAAGCCGAGTGTTCTGATTATATGCTGCCCCATACCACTTCAAGTAGGCTCAGAGAGGTTTACAGTTTTTAATTACAATATGCAGGCTACACATTGCCCACCCCCATTCCCAGCAAGCTAGGTACTCATTTTACCAACCTCAGAAGGATGGAAGGCTGAGTCAACCATGAGCCTGCTACCTCGGATTGAACCCCAGGTTGTGAGCACAGTTTAACCTGCAGTACACTACAGGCATTTAACCACTGCACCACAGGGCTCTTAAACAGAAGCTCAGTTTGGACTTTATGGTATCAAGAGCCATTCTGGAAGGAGTGTGTGTATTTGTGTTTTGTCAGTGTTAGTGTCTCTAGATCCAGGGTTTAAGCCTGTTCTTGATGGGGTGGCATTCCTATTCACAAGTAAGGTTGCTGTTTCCAGTCTTCCCTGGAAGATACCCTTGGAGCTGTCCTTACTGCTGGATTGTGCCAAGACCACTGTGACCAGTGAAGCTCAGGTTAGGATAGTACACCACTGGCACAAACAGAGGGAGGATGGACAGAGCCACAGTGTGTCAGTCTTTGGCTACATCAAGACTAGAAAGACTACTGTCATGAGCTCTACATGAATCTCGTTTGATGCTTCACTTAATCCAAAATGCATCCACAAGGGTGCTCATGGTACCAGAACTGAACGAGCATATTATGCCCATTTTAGAGCAGGTTGTGAAAACACAAGGCTCAAGTTATCAGTATGTCTTCAGCCAGAATTAAACATGTTGGTTACTTCCTATAAGACCCCATATGATTGCAGTCTTTCTGCCATATGATTTTGCTCACATCCTATTGTTTACTATAGAGACACTTCTGTCTGGATATGTGATGAATGGATATATAACAGGACTCCTTCTGTTTCTTCCCTATACTGGTAGAGTTCATTTCACTGGGAGATTTATTTGATACTCTGTGTTTTTATTGCCTGCTGCCAAGTGAACTGAGTTTTTTTTCCAGGCAGGCTTTTTCATCAACATTGGATTTTATCCCAGTTCTTTTGTGTTGTTTGAATTTGTTTTAATTTTCAGTTGTTTCAACACTTTAATTGTTGTTCATCATTTTTTTTTTTAAAAAAAATGGTGCTAGCCATCCAGAGCACCTTTCTGGTGAATGAAAAACTGTGGTTTCAACTGTTTTAAAAGGAGAGCAATTGTAAACATTAGTTTTTCTTTTGTCCTTAAACTATAAAGAAATTAGGACACAGCCAAAGACATTCTTTCTCATATGTCACAAACAAAACCTGGAAAATTAAACTCTGGGCAATGCAAACCTTGATGAACAGGACAACCACTACAGCAGATGTTGCCACCTTCTAGTTTATAGTACTGAACCTGAACAGCTGACAGAATATCCAGCTTACTATGATGCCAGGTGAACCCCATCAGGGCAATGAAGATCCACTTTCTCGTTTATTCTCCTCTTTATTCTCCAGCCACTGGAGACTATTGTCAAGCAGTGCTCCTGGCTAGCTGACTTTCTACATTTCGATCAAGAAGAGTCTCACCAATTAAATTGCCCTAGGCTCCGTGAGGTGAGATTTGAATTCTCAGGGGCCCTGACGGGAGTGGAGACCCCACATGACACTTTTGAGTACCAGTTTGAGCTCATCTGTGCATACTCTGCCACATCCCTAGTGACTTTAGAAATGTCTTTCTACATGATTTCAGGGCTCTTTTAAGCAAGACAACATCTGAGCAAACTACCACATGGGCCAGCTGAGCTATGGAAATGGACAGAACTATAAAAGATATTGGATGGAGAGCCAAATAAAGGAAAGCAAAAGTTGGAAATAGATTGGTATTCCTGAAAAGATAATAAGGATAAGAGTAGGTAGCATGTAACAATGGAAAGCACTCTTTAAGATAGAAGGACGTAAGTCCTTAGCTGGATGGTATCTGAATACAAAGCATTCAGTGAACTCAATGAAAGCAACCGCTGATAGGTACTCCGTCTTTCGGTGAACCAGACACAGACCTGACACAAAAGCCATCAGAAAATCAGTGGCTTGTTACATTCATGCCCAAAAGGAGTTTCTAGCGACCATAAATGTAGCCTGTGGGTGGTTCAGATTGCATGCTGGCACAAATCTTTTTGGAACATGCATCTAGTTCAAAAACACGTTGCCCTTGAACATACAGGTTTTAACTCCAATTACTTAATGCTGTCGTACCGGATGCACCCCAAAGGCCATTGATATCCACACATCTGCTCAAAGAGTGTGCAAGAGGTAAGTTCTTTCTACATCAGTGTACTTGGACAGCATCAACTCTGAGATAGCTACCAATGGCTACTTGTATACGATGGCTGTATGTTACCTCCAGCCTCAGATCTTGTATGAATTACCAGTTGCTGGGCAAACATAGCAGGATGGTGTTGTTGCATTTGTAGTCTCCTCACAAGTATGTGACTTGTCACTATGGAAATAGAATGCAGGACTACAGTCTGATATAGTGAATACTAGTGCACTCAGTGTGCATATATTGTATGCGTCTGTGTGAATGCAATGTGTGTGAAAGGAATGAAGTGGGTTGAGTGTGTGAATACTGTGCATGCACATGAAGCCAACAGTGGCTCCAGCCATTGCAGCATAACCTAACCCTGGCCCCTTACTATCATGTGGACCTAGAAGTCACAGTTTGCAGCCAATTTGCCTTGGGGCAAAAAAAAATATATATAATATGATTTACCACCTCTGCCCTAAAAACAATATATGAGAATAGAACTTTAGTAATGACATATTAAAGTGCCTGCTTCCAGTTATTATGAGCAAACACTGTCACATTTCTCTGAATGGCTGCACAGGGCTAGAGAAGTGGGCATTCTCTTGGTGTGGCCCTTGTTGGAGAGGGTCAGTGGTGAAATATGTTGTGCAAAGATGGAGCCACTCTGGCTATATAATGATTGACATGGATTATGACAGCAAACAAAATCCAAGATGCTAGCAAGTATGACCCAAGTGCAGTTACACTTAGAGGTAACTTTAATTCCTCCCACCTAAGCAAACACCCACACTTTATGGAGCAAGAATCTGTAGCCATCTGCCCACCGTCATTTTCAACCACTGAACATGGAAAAGGTTTATAT